>CM064510.1:8306529-8381529 GCA_032716605.1 Paralithodes platypus | reverse complement strand
TTGATTTCCTTTGTACTCCTTTGTACTCTCTCTGTATGTCTGTCTCTCTGTCTGTCTCTCTCTCTCTCTCTCCCTTTCTCTGTCTCTCTCTCTCTCTCCCTTTCTCTGTCTCTCTCTCTCTCTCCCTTTCTCTGTCTCTCTCTCTCTCTCCATTTCTCTCTCTCTCTCTCTCTCTCTCTCAGATCTGTTCAACGCCTCTATCTAAATTATTGTAGCATTGTTTCAAGCAATGTAGCCATATTTTTGAGACTTCCATTCGCCGAGTGATTTCCAACTGAACAAATTCGGGTGGGATCATGTCATACTAAAATACTACTTAAGCCGGTATCACACGAGAGCTTTTATAGTCAACATTCGATGATCAACATTTTTCTGGCATCATTTATGGAGTATTTTCCTCTGGTATCGGAAACTAGACTGATGATAGATGAACTTAGGTATCAGAAAAATATTAAATGTTGACCTCATAAGCTGCCAGACCAGTGTTGAGGATACATGTTGAGTGAAAAAGTGCTCGTGTGATACCGGCTTTACATAGATTGATATACTGCAAACTACTGTAGGTTGCAATAATTCCTCCTTAACCCTTTGAGTACCAGCGACGTGTGTTATATTATATGCTAGCTATAAGTAGACGATATTATGCAGCTTAGGAAGGATCTGTGGTAGTTAAAAGGGTTGGTTGAGATGGTTGGAAGTCTTATTATCGCTAGAGGTCCTTCCTAAGCTGAATAAAGTCGTCTAAAAGTTGCCAGAATATGAAGAAAAGGACGTCCCTGGTACTGGACGGGTTAAGGGGGGTCACCGGCTTTTTATTATATTTTTATATTTTTCTCTCTTTCCCTGGCTTGTATCCATTCGGCCCCATTCAGCCAACTGTTTTAAGACGTTTATCCCCGTCCAGGTGTTGCTATCTTCCTGGCGAGCTATAGCGAGCCAGCATTGTATGAAAAAATCCGGCTTCGCCGGAGAAATTTTTCTATCGAAAAATTTACAGATTTAGCTTCCTGTCAAAAGAAAAACAAATGTATATATATGCTGGCTCGCTACCGCTCGCCAGGAATATGGACACCTGGATGGGGAAAACGTCTTAAAACAGTAGGCTGAATGGGGCCGAATGAATACAAGCCAAAGAGAGAGGGAGAGAAGGAGAACAAAAAAGCGACGTAGGCTCCCTTAAACCCATAAAGCCCGTGTGGCACAATGTAAATATCGTTGACATTTCCAAGGTAGCAATAATACGCCAGGGACCATACACGCAAATACTGTAAAGCATCAATTAGGCCACAGGTTTTGGTGGTTGTTTGGCGTTATTCACTTTTTGTGCATGTAAATGGGGTGTGTGTGAGAGAGAGAGAGAGAGAGAGAGAGAGAGAGTGTAAGAGAGAGAGAGTGAGAGTGAGAGAGAAAGAGAGAGAGAGAGAGAGTGTAAATGGGGTGTGTGTGTGAGAGAGAGAGAGAGAGAGAGTGTGAGAGAGAGAGAGTGAGAGTGAGAGAGTAACAATAAGCCAGGGACCATAAACGGATATAAAGCATCAATTAGGCCACAGGTTTTGGTGGTTGCTAGGTGTTCTTCACCTTTGATCTAAGTAAATTACTTGGCTTTCTCCAAACATACTACCTCTTGACTCTCTCTCTCTCTCACTGCATGTATATAGTAATGGTGTGTGTGTGTGTGTGTGTGTGTGTGTGTGTGTGTGTGTGTGTGAGAACATTCGCACACGCACACACATACATACACTCACACACACACACACACACACACACATATATATAATATTATATTACAGTATATCACTGTTGCATCAGTTTTAATGTGGGAATCGTATGATCTCGTTCGGCTTTGCATGTAATTTCGTTTTGGTTTATAACTAGATATCGACGGTTTTATGCCTCAGTGTTCAATGTGTTACGGTAGTGAAGTAGACTTAAGGGGGGTGACCTGCTTTTTGTTATTTCTGTCCTTTTCTCTCTTTCTCTGGCTTGTATCCATTCGGCCCCATTCAGCCAACTATTTTAAGACGTTTATCCCCATCTAGGTGTCGATTACTTCCTGGCGAGCGATAGCGAGCCAGCATTATATGAAGAAATCCGGCTTCGCCGGAGACATTTTTCTATCGAAAAATGTACAAATTTAGCCTGCTGTCAAACAAAAATAAAACATAAATATGCTGGCTCGATACCGCTCACCAGTAAAAAATTGACACCTGGATGGGGATAAACGTCTTAAAACAGTAGGCTGAATGGGGCCAAATGGATACAAGCCAGAGAAAGATAGAAAAGGACAGAACAAAAACAGGTCACCCCCCCTTAATATTCTACAATTTCACGTTGACCAAGCACTGTAATACGCCGTATGTAGGATCGCTAAAAATGGCTGTGTTGATCCGTAGAGTTATTGGTCTTCGCCATTCGGAAACCATTGTGAAAATCAAAATGCTGCTCACTTGTTTTACATATATATATATATTTCCTGTCTATGCATATATTTTTGTAATGTGGATGGTTTTGGTTTTAAATGATTTTATCGATATCAATGAACTGATCGTTAATTGGATTGCTGAGATAATCTTTGATACAAACTATTATAATTGATCGGTACCTCCTTTTAATTACTTTCTGACGTATACTAGCCGATCTGTCATCATAATTTTAGTAATGATCATGCAATCCTAATTATCTTCCCAACAATATATAGTCAATATTTTCTAAGCATGTATTCAAGTTCCGTAACCTGTGGGTATTTTAATTCTACAGTACTTCATTATACTATCATGTATGTACAGTAATTGCACCATATACAGTATGTACAGTAATTGCACCATATACAGTATGTACAGTAATTGCACCATATACAGTATGTACAGTAATTGCACCATATACAGTATGTACAGTAATTGCACCATATACAGTATGTACAGTAATTGCACCATATGAATGATTCAAACTCAGGGTCATCCTTGACAGCTTGTCTGTATCAATTATGACTCAACCCTATTAGGTGCAGGGCGGGCCAATTTCGATCCTCCCTGTTTTACTCCATTACTTTGGAGATTTTAAGACGTTTCACCTCATTAGTTTGGCGATTATAAGATGCTTCAACCCAATAAGGTGTTGGGTTGAAGCAATTTGGGAGAAACCGGCCTTCGGCCGGGAAAATTTTCTACCGAAAAATGTACATATTTAGCTTGAATGGGGTGTAGGGGATTTTTTGTTTAGTTTGAAGGGGGTCTGGAGAGGCGTGTTTCTAAGTCTTGGGGGTAAACTAAAAACACATTCTTCCAAAAATGGCTGAAACAATTAAAACCCTCGACAATAATTATTAAACAAAATATCACAATAAGCCCCCAAGACGTTGCACCTAATAGTGTTAATCATCTAGTAAACCTGGGTGCAAGATGGTACCTACCTTTTTAGTTTGTAGTTTTTGTTATTTACAAGTCATTGTAATGGGTCCAGGCGAACTGTTAGGCGTGTTCTTCACCTGTCACCACTTTTCCCTTTCTTGTGTCTCTTGCTGATCCTCCCTACCCCTTGTGGGAGAAAGGGCTGGCTACTGACTGACTGTAATTTATATGTATCGTTATAGGAGAGCTTTAAGGGGAGGTTTCTAGTTTGTTTCCTACTCCTCCAGCAATCTTAAAATTTCACCCCCTTGACCCCCTTTCAAGATAAATTTGTACATTTTTCGGTAGAAAAATGTCCCGGCCGAAGGCCGATTACTCTTAAATTACAGGCTCGCTATCGCTCGCCAGGATAAAATCGACACCTAAATGGCACGAAAGATCTTAAAATTGACAGAATGGGGCGGAAATTCTTAAAATCACCAAACTAATGGGACAAACGTCTTAAAATCTCAAAAACAATGGGGCTAGACATGAGGGGGGAGAAAGGGGTCAAGAAAAAAGTCCCTCAAGTGGCAATCTCCCCTTAATGATACACCACCACTTGTACTATGATATGGGTTATTATATATGGGTTGCCATATTTAGAGATTTCCACTCCAGGGATTTTTTTCTGGACCCCTTTCTCCCTCATGTTTAGCCCCATTGCTTTTGAGATTTTAAGACGTTCGCCCTAGTAGTTTGGGCATTTTAAGACATTTTGCCCCATTTCTGTCAATTTAAGGCCTTTCGTGCCATTAAGATGTAAAAAAAATCCTGGCGAGCGATAGCGAGCCTGTAATTTAAGAGCAACCGGCCTCCGACCGGGACATTTTTCTACCGAAAAATGTACAAATTTATCTTGAAAGGGGGTCTAGGGGGTGTAATTTTAAGCTTGATGAAAACGTAGGGAACAAACTAAATACCTCCCCTTAAGCCGGTATCACACGAGAGCTTTTATCGTCAACATTCGACAATCAAAAAAATTCTGGTAACATTTCGGGAATATTTTGCACTGGTATCGGAAACTAGACTGATGATAGATGAACTTAGGTAACCGACATATTATACATGTTTACCTCATAAGCTGCCAGACCAGTGTTGAGGATGAATGTTGAGCGAAAGGGCCCTCGTGTGATACCGGCTTTATGATGACGTGTGGAATATATTTTGGTTGCATTAGTTAATTCATTTAACCCCTCGAGGATTATGAAGTTTTTTTTTCTGGTTATTATTAGACGATTATATTTAGATTAGGAAGGGTATAATTATGGAAGTCAGAGGGTTAGTTCAAACAGTCTTTACCTATTTAATTAGACGATTATATTTAGATTAGGAAGGGTATATGGAAGTCAAAGGGTTAGTTCAAACAGTCTCTACCTATTTAATTAGACGATTATATTTAGATTAGGAAGGGTATATGGAAGTCAGAGGGTTAGTTCAAACAGTCTTTACCTATTTAATTCCCACAGATCCTTCCTAAGCTTTATGAAATCGTCTTATAGTATCCAGAATAAACTATCCTTCCGAATCCTCCCTTCCTCGCGAGGACAGAGTCCACCTGGCCAGGCTGAGATGCGGACACCATCCAGCTCTCCTGAGCTATCAGAAGAGACTGGATGACTCCGTTGTCGACGCCTGTACGGGATGTAACACAGCACCCCATACCATTAAACATAGCATAGAAGACTGCATTTCACACAACCACTTACGCCAACAACACAATCTACACTCAATGAGAGCTCTGTGGGAAAGCCCGATCGTGGCCATGGCCTTCCTCAGGGACTCGGGGCTGTTCGGCCAGGCAGCTTAGGGAACAACAACAACAACAACTATCAAAACGCGTCATGATCCTCAAAGGGTTAAGGGGAGATGGGTCGTTTTTCTGGTCCTCCTTCTTCCTCATGTTTAGCCCCATAAGTTTTCAGATTTTAAGACGTTTGTCCCATTAGTTTGGCGATTTTAAGACCTTTCGCCCTATTTCATTGTCAACTTTGAGACTTTTCGTGTCATTTAGGTGTGTTTTTCCTGGCGAGCGATAGCGAGCCTGTAATTTAAGAGGAACCGGCCTAATTGTCCTAACTAGAAATGTACAAATTTATCTTGGAGGAGTGTTTTTTTTAAGCTTGATGGAGGTCTAGGGAGGAAACTATAATTATACCGTAGTATAAAGATACATAAATGAACCAATAAATACGTCCCTCCCCCCTTAATACGTCCCTCCCTCCTTAATACGTCCCCCTCCCCCCTTCATACGTCCCCCTCCCCCCTTAATACGTCCGTCCCCCCTTAATACGTCCCCCTCCCCTTAATACGTCCCCCTCCCCCCTTAATACGTCCCCCTCCCCCCTTAATACGTCCCCCTCCCCCCTTAATACGTCCCCTCCCCCCTACGTCCCCCTCCCCCCTTAATACGTCCCCCTCCCCTAACGTCCCTCCCTTAATACGTCCCTCCCCCCTTAATACGTCCCCCCTCCCCTTAATACGTCCCCCTCCCCCCTTAATACGTCCCCCTCCCCCCTTAATACGTTCCCCTCCCCCCTTAATACGTCCCCCTCCCCCCTTAATACGTCCCCCTCCCCCCTTAATACGTCCCCCTCCCTTAATACTTCCTCCCCCTTAATACGTCCCTCCCCCCTTAATACGTCCCTCCCCCCTTAATACGTCCCTCACCCCTTAATACGTCTCCCTCCCCCCTTAATACGTCCCTCCCCCCTTAATACGTCCCTCCCCTTAATACGTCCCCCTCCCCCCTTAATACGTCCCTCCCCCCTTAATACGTCCCTCCCCCCTTAAATCCCCCCCCCCCCTTAATACGTCCCTCCCCCCTTAATACGTCCCCCCCCTCCTTAATACGTCCCCCTCCGCCCTTAATACGTCCCCCCCCCTTAATACGTCCCTCCCCCCTTAATACGTCCCACCCCTTAAACGTCCCTCCCCCCTTAATACGTCCCTCACACCCCTTAATACGTCTCCTCCCCCTTAATACGTCCCTCCCCCTTAATACGTCCCTCACCTTAATACTCTCCCTCCCCCCTTAATACTCTCCCCCCTTATACGTCCTCCCCCCTTAATACGTCCCCTCCCCCCTTAATACGTCCTCCCCCCTTATTACGTCCTCCTCCCCCCTAAATACGTCCCTCCCCCCGTAATATACGTCCCCCTCCCCCCTTAATACGTCCCTCCCCCTTAATACGCCCCTCCCCCCTTAATACGCACATACCCCCTTAATACGTCCTCCTCCCCCATTAATACGTCCTCCTCCCCCCTTAATACGTCCTCCTCCCCCCTAAATACGTCCTCCTCCCCCCTAAATACGTCCCTCCCCCCTTAATACCGCTGTGACGATAACTACGGTCGGTCGGTGTCACACGGACCATGGTTGGAGGTGGTCATAATCTACCTGATATAAAGGATTGCAGTCCATGTTTAATAATCACATAGTTGAGTTATCAGATGTGTTGGAGTGTGCCAAGTGTACCGTGTGTATGTGTGTGTCTGTCTGTGTCTGTGTGTGTGTTTGTGTGTACTTACTCTAGTTATACTTACTCTAGTTGTATTGCGGGAGTGAGCATGCTCGTTATTTCCCGCCTCCTATATGTGTAGGTGTTATATGTATCGTTGGAATGGCTGTGGATGTGTGTGTAGTCTGTATTTTTAGCCAATTGGCGACATGGGAAACGAAGGCTTAGGGTGGATCTGTATGGTACCATTCTCACTATAGACGGTACCGTCTCGCCCGAAGGCTTAGGTAGCCATCAGCTTAGGTGAACCATATGATACCCATCTCGCCTTGTACCATTTTTGCCAACCCCAGATGGGACGTCACAACGTCGTCCACTTATTCCAGGTACCTATTTACAGCTAGGTGAACTGAGGCTAACACATGAAAGGAGACAAGCCCAATTTGTCTCCACCCGGCCGGGATTGAACCCCCGGCCCCTCGTGTGTGAGACAAGAGCTCTACCACTAGGCTACGGGCTGTGTGTGTGTGTGTGTGTGTGTGTGTGTGTGTGTGTGTGTGTGTGTAATATATATAGGCTATATATATATATATATATACAGTATATATATATATATATATATATATAGGCTATATATATATATATATATACAGTATATATAATTTATAGTGGTCAGTAAGATGAGTTGTTATGTATTATACTATTTTTTGTATCCTTTATAGTTATGTCGTATTTGTTCTTACCGGCCGAAGGCCGGTTCCTCTTAAATTGCAGGCTCGCTATCGCTCGCCAGGATAAAATCGACACCTGAATGGCAATCTTCAAGAGACTTGAAGAAATTAGGCTTACATTCGTTAGAGAGACGCAGAGTTAGAGGGGATATGATAGAGGTGTTCAAGTGGGTTAGTGGGATTAACAAAGGGGACATGACAAATGTACTAAAGCTCAGTGATAGCGAAAGAACTCGTACCAATGGTTTCAAATTAGATAAATTTCGTTTCAGAAAAGATATAGGCAAATATTGGTTTGGTAACAGAGTTGTAGATGGGTGGAATGGACTACCAAGTGCTATGGTGGGATTAAAAACGATAGGGAGCTTTAAGATAAAATTGGATAAGCATATGGACGAGAAGGGTTGGGTGTGAAGAGGGATCAGCAGGGTTGGGCCAATCAGCGCTCTGCAGACCCCCGTAATCCTGCGTTAATCTCTAACCGTTTTGGTAAGATGATCCCCAGGGTATTAGAGTGTTGAGCCTATAATTGGGCTTTGTAATTGGGGTTGTGTGGGACAGGGATCTGCCTTGCTTAGGCCAATCGGCTTTCTGCAGACTCCCATTTTCTTATGTTCTTATGTTCTTATAAAATAAAAACAAATTAAGAAAATAGAGTAAAAATAAAAAAATAATAAAATAGAATAAAATAGAAAATAAAAATAAAAATAGGAAAAGTGGGGATTGGGCCTGAGCATATAGATAGATAGATAGATAGATAGATAGATAGATATATTATACGGTATATTATTTGTCTGTAAGATTAATGGTTATTTATTTTAATATATGTTTCCATTATAGTCATGCGAGTGTTTTATATCGCTATATATTATACACTATTTTAATTGTCAGTAAGATTAATTTTCGGCAAATCATTGTTTGAGAGCCTGTGGTATGATAAGGTATCTGGTGTTACTCTCTTAACTTGGGTAACACATAGTATATACGTTATACTATAGCCTCTCTCTCTCTCTCTCTCTCTCTCTCTCTCTCTCTCTCTCTCTCTCTCTCTCTCTCTCTCTCTCTCTCTCTCTCTCTCTCTCTCTCTCTCTCTCTCTCTCTCTCCTCTCTCTCTCTCTCTCTCTCTCTCTCTCTCTCTCTCTCTGACGGGCTGAGTGTTTATGTCAGTTTCGTGTGCACACCCACGTGGCTATGCATGGTGTGTCAGGGAGAGAGAGAGGCGTAGTATTATTATGTTAATAATTATAACACAATACCACTACAAATAATATTAATATCTCTCTCTCTCTCTCTCTCTCTCTCTCTCTCTCTCTCTCTCTCTCTCTCTTCTCTCTTTTCTCTCTTATCTCCTCTCTATCTCTACTATCCTCTGTATCTCTCTCTCTATCTATCTCTCTCTATATCTATCTCTCTATCTCTCTCTCTCTCTCTCTCTTCTCTCTCTCTCTCTCTCCTCTCTCTCTCTCCTCTCTCTCTCTACTCTCTCTCCTCTCTCTCTCATCCTCTCTCTCTCTCTCTCTCTCTCTCTCTCTTACACACACACATGATATATATATATATATATATATATAGTGATTGTTTTCTTTCAATAGTATAAGCCAATCCTCTTGCTATTAACCCTTTCAAGATTATGACGCATTTTGACAGTTTATACTTGCTATTAGTAGATGATTTGATACAGTTTAGGAAGGGTATATGGAAGTCAGAGGCTTAATTCAGACAGTCTTTAACCATTTTAATTGCCACAGATCCTTCCTAAGCTTGTTGGGGCTTATAAGGGTAAATAAAGAATATCTCAACTAACCCTCTGACCTCTATATGCCCTTCCCAATCTGAATAAAATCGTCTAATATTATCCAGAAAACGGAAAAGAAATGCGTAATCGGGTCTTGAAAGGGTTGGTATGTGCGTGGTATTTCAACGCTTAGTAATGATTGTTATAATTTATGTGTTTAAAGATTTTTTTTTAAATGATGGTTGTCTTTGTTTAATGAATGTTTTCTTTGTTTTATGATTGTTTTATTTTAATGATTGTTTTCTTTGTTTAATGATTGTTTTCTTTGTTTAATGATTGTTTTCTTTGTTTAATGAATGTTTTCTTTGTTTAATGATTGTTTTCTTTGTTTAATGATTGTTTTCTTTGTTTAATGAATGTTTTCTTTGTTTAATGATTGTTTTCTTTGGTTAATGAATGTTTTTTTTGTTTAATGATTGTTTTCTTTGTTTAATGAATGTTTTCTTTGTTTAATGATTGTTTTGTTTGTTTAATGATTGTTTTCATTGTTTTCTTTGTTTAATGAATGTTTTCTTTGTTTAATGATTGTTTTCTTTGTTTAATGATTGTTTTCTTTGTTTAATGAATGTTTTCTTTGTTTTCTTTGTTTAATGAATGTTTTCTTTGTTCCAGGTGTGTGCCCCGTGTTGAGTGTGTTGGGTAGCCTACCGTATTGTCTTCTGCGTCGTACAGTAAGTTGGAGAAACTCTGTATACCAATCTTCACCCTATTTGGTCCGAGGGGGGGCCTTTTGGGGAGCTTACCTGTTTCTATCCGTTAGCTTGGAGATTATAAGACGCTTCATCCTATTAGTTTGGCGATGATAAGACATTTCACCCCATTCAGGTGTCCGTTTTGATGATAATAAAGGATAAGGACACACTGGACATGGGCAAAATGAATATGTTTTGACAAAGTGGTAGTTTCTCAAGTAGCTAAACGTATGAGATGATGACACATATTCATGATTAGTTTAATTATTTGTAAATTATATATATATATATATATATATATATATATACTATATATATATATATATATATATATATATATATATATATATATATATATATATATATATATATATATATATATATATATATATATATGTGTGTGTATATTTATATTTGTTTTTATACCCTAGTCTGTTTTCACTTCTATCTTCTTTTATCCCAATGATGCCAAAGCCTATGCCAATGCCAAAGCCTAACTTAGCCAGACCAATCCAACCAAACTGAGCCTACCTTGGACTAATTAAGGGTCGGATTTTGTTGATTTGTTTATATACCATATTAATGTATGTATATTGTTTCCCCTCCATCATGCTTTAAAACAAAGAGGCCCAAGATCCCCCTTCGAGATAATTTTGTGCATTTTTCGGTAGACAAATGCCTCGACCAAAGGCTGGTTCCTCTCAAGGTTCCTCCTGTATATTATTGCATGCTCGCTATCGCTTGCTAGGAAATAAAAGACATTCAAATGGCACTAAAGATCTTAAAATAACCTAACTAATGCCCTGGAGCGATTGTCTTAAAATCTCAAAACTAATGGGGCTGAACATGAGGGAGAAGGGGGTCCAGGAGGTACAAAGGAGTACACAGGAAATCAAGCAACAACAGGGCTAGTGACCCTTCTAGGCTGCTTGTCCTCCAAAACACTGAGGGTCAAGTGTCCAAACAGTGGTTTAGAGTGGGTAAGGGAACATTGGAAAGGGAACTACTGCTCTGGAACTAATGTCCGTGGCAGGATTAGGAAGTTAGTAGGGGACAGATGGGTTAGTAACTGAGGGGAGGATAAAATAAAGTTATTCATTTACAAACGCAGTCAGTTGCGGGTTTGATGCGAGATATTTGTCTAGGCGAAGTTTAAATGAATCAACGGTGCTGCAGTCTATAACATCTCGGGGAAGCCCATTCCATAAGTTGACAACTCGATTGAAGAAGACATTTTTAGCTTCGTGTGAGTTAAAAGATTTACCAATAATTTTGCACCCGTATCCCCATACCATGGAAGTATAATGTAGCTCCATGGTCCAGACCCCTCCCCCCCCCCCCCCCTCCCTTAATAATCCAATACGCAATAAGTAACACCCAAGGGTCGGATTTGCTCGCGTTAACCCTTTCATGATCATGTGACGCATTACTCACTATTCTGAGAGAGAGAGAGAGAGAGAGAGTGGGAGTGTGTTTATATGTATATATATGTGTGTATGTGTATGTGTATGTGTATATATGTGTGTGTGTGTGTGTGTGTGTGTGTAATAATAATAATAATAATAATAAACGGTTTATTAAAGAATGGTAGCCTCATGAGCTGAAAATACACATTTTACAATTTAGTGGATGAACATGAGATGTACAGATATGAGGATGGTAAGCTCAGTTTACAAACAAAATAAATAAATACAATAATGATGCATGTGCAGAATACAAATTATCATAAAATAACCATGAGAGTAAGTGATATACAGTACATATACACATTTATTTACTTACTCATATACAGAACATACGTATATACACGTACGTGCGCACATACATATACATACATATATAGGAACATAAGAACATGCAGTAAGTGTGCACATGTCCGTATACACAAACGCTCACATATGCACACAAACATACATACATACAGAAACTGTTTTGGTAGGGTCAGGGTAAAGAGTTGAAGGGTAAAGAGGGTGCAGCAATTCAAGTCCGTTCAGGTAAGGTCAGGTACAGCCTACTACAATGGGAGGTTAATCCTCGGTAGTGTGTGTGTGTGTGTGTGTGTGTGTGTGTGTGTGTGTGTGTGTGTGTAATAATAATAATAATAATTAACGGTTTATTCACAAAAGCAGCCCGAAGGCTGAAAATATACAAGGAAGTTGATACATAGTTAAAATTAAAATTAAAATTAAAATTGACACAAGAGCTAACAGGCTAATTTACAATGAAAAATATGTATATAATTTATTGATTGTTTAAGACCTTAATTATTGAAGGAATGGCGCTGTTCTTGTAGCGGTCAGTCCGTGGTGCTCTTACGGGGACAATACGGTTGAAGTGGCGAACAGCGCGTAGAGGAGGAGGGGCGTCGGGCGGTAGTAGGTGCCGGTGTCTGTGGTTGTTTAGTAGTTTGCTGAAGGTGTTGTTCGTAGAGGTTAGATATGGCGAGTACGTTAATTAGGTTACATGCATCTTGGTAAGTGGTGTAGTTGGCCCCTAACATTATTCTGAGTGCTCTCTTCTGAATTTTTTCTAATTTATTTCTTTGGGTTAAGTTGAGAGAGGATGACCAAACGGGTGAAGCATAGCAGAGTTTGGGTAATATAAAAGATTTGTATAACAGTAGCATGTCATCTCTGGGAACCCCTAGTTGTTTCAGGGTGCGTAACATGTGTAGCCGATAAGAAGAAGCACTAGCTATGGTGTTAACATGTTTATCCCAGAGTAGTTTTTTGCTGAAGGAAAACACCAAGTAATTTAGTGGACTGAACTATCTCGAGGGTGTGATTGCCAAGCTTGAGGGTGGGTGGAGGGATGGGTTTAGAAGCAACATTGAAGTTCATGACAAGTGTTTTGTTTAGGTTAATAGTGACATCATTATCTTGTGTCCAGGTCAGTAGGGCATCTAGGTTGGCTTGGAGAATGCTGTAATCTGGAGAAGCGTTGCTGATGGAAGAGGCTAGTGTGGAATCGTCAACATATTTCCATTTGAGTTCTGCGTCTTGAAGGGCGTTATTGCTGAGTATTAAATAACCGAGGGGCCCCATTCGTGTCCCTTGAGGCAAACCGCAAGTAAGTGTTTGTGAACTGGAGATACTGCCTAGAAAGCGGACGGATTGTTGACGGTCGTTGAGGAAATCCGCCAACCAGGAGGTAAGACATTCCCTGAGGCCAAGGTGTAGTGCTTTCTTAATTATAATGGTGTGGTTCACTAGATCGAAGGCTTTTTTGAAATCTATGGATACTGCTGTTACTGACGTGTTTCGGCGGTCTAAATTTTTATGAATGAAGTCAAGAAAACTGATGAGGTAGTGTGAGGTGGATGAGGATTTAATATTTCCATACTGGCACGAGTCTAATTTATTGTATATATCTTTGTAAGCCAATTCAGCTACAAAACTTTCACAAATAAGGCTAGGAATAGGTGTAATAGCTATGGGCCGTAGTTCATTAAGAGATTGAGGGTTTGAAGATTTAGGGATTGGAGTGACATAGGAATGCTTCCAATCTTTAGGACATTTGGATTGTTGTAAGGAAGCATTAATTATGGATGTGAGAGGTAAGGAAAGTTCAGGAGCAAATTCTTTGTATAAGCGGATAGGAAGATCGAGTGGAGTGGAGGAGTGTGTGTGTGTGTGTGTGTGTGTGTGTGTGTGTGTGTGTGTGTGTGTGTGTGTGTGTGTGTGTGTGTGTGTGTGTGTGTGTGTGTGTGTGTGTGTGTGTGTGTGTGTGTGTGTGTGTGTGTGTGTGTGTGTGGTGTGTGTGTGTGTGTGTGTGTGTGTGTGTGTGTGTGTGTGTGTGTGTGTGTGTGTGTGTGTGAACAGAAGCAGTGGCCATCCGTTTGACCTTTAGTATAATTATCATGTGAAGTGCTTGCTATGATTAATGCTGCTGCCACAATAAACGTTTACAGTCTCACCACAGGAAGGCGCTATCTGAAACGAATTAAGGGGATAGTGGATATTCTGGGGGGAGGGGGGGGGGGGGGGTCACAGCCTGAAGAGAGACATCACAAGACAACAGAAAAACACAAAATCACGCACATCTTTTATGGTAGGCTATAATTATTATGTTACAGTCTTCGTAAAATTAACAGTACGAACGTTAAATGCCACTATTAGTAAAATGCATTTTATATGTTGAATACTATGTTGAAATCGTAAATATCTAGTAAAGTTGATTGGTGGGTAAGTATGTGGATGTTGATTTTTTTTTTTTTTTTTTTTTTTTTTTAATCGAAGTTGAACTAGACCACTGAGTTACGAAAGGAAACTCATATAGGGCCGGCCACGGTATTATGTTGAAAGCAACCGTCATGGTATATTGAAAACGTTAATACATCTGTTATAAGAGCTCTGTGACCTTTAACCCTCTCAGTATCCTGTGGACTCAAGGGTTGCCGTCTAGCATTCAGAAATACAAATATTGTTAGATACTTCATACTATGCATGCAGGCTTTTAAAAGGTTAGTGTACGTTATTTAGTTATTATTATTATTATTGGTTTTAATGTTTTTATTATAATTATCTTTAATATATATTACTACTTGTCACTAACATATATATATATATATATACAGTATATATTATATTATATGTTGTAATAATATGGTGTTTATAGCTAGTAAAAAGTGAATGCAAATATCTAAAATAAGCTAAAACATATAACGATCTATATATTTGAAGGCAGAGTGACGAAATAACAAAGGTGTCCAATAGAGTGGCCGTTTGTAAGGCCATGTCATGCATCAAGTGAACCAACGAACATCATTATTATCGGCATCTCCGGACCACTTAATATAATGCAGTCCTTCAAACTGACATGCGGGATAAATTGGCGGGCTGGGGAAAATATTGAACAGAGCTTATTTATAGTTATCTTTTCTAAAGTTTGGGGCTTTGCATTACCCTTTTGTAGTTATGATGATGGTTTTTGTCTAGCCCGAAACGTTAGACATTAAAAACATAATATATTTTGTGTTCATAAGTTTCCCTCTTACTTAACTTTTCCATGTTGAGACTGTGTTTATCTTAGTAGAAAATAATATGCTAAGATGTAGACTGGTTATTTCACTACATATTTTTGCCTATATTAAAACCTTTCATGCAATTTAGCTGTCGATTTTTTCCTGGCGATCGATAGCGAACCTGTAATTTAAGAGAAACCGGCCTGTCCCGGCCGAAATTGTTCTATCGAAATATGTACACATTTATCTTAAAAAGGGGGGGGGGGGGGGTTTCTGGGGATGTTTTTAAATTGTTGATGGAGGTTTAGGGAAAAACTAAGAATACAGTATTAAAAAAAAAAAAAAAAAAAGCAAATCAGTAATGATGGTGACAATCAGTGTACACAATGCGTCATCGTGGTGAAGAGGTTAATACCCTACCTTCACTTCTCTAAATGTTCGGCTGTGTGTAATGCGTTCAGCTTTATGTGGTATTGTTATGGTAACCATGACGATACCGGTACACACACATACACATAATCAGCGTTGCCAATTTACCTACATTCCCGCTAAATCTAGAGGTATTTACTTTGATCTAGCGGCAATTTTTTACATCTAGCGTCATTAGTTTTCGTGATATTCTGAAGATGTGTGCCATTTTGAGCGATATTCTAGAGATTGTATTATTCTAGCGTTGCCAATTGTACTACTTTCCCGCTAAATCTAGAGGTATTTACTTTGATCTAGCGGCACGTTTTTACATCTAGCGTCATTAGTTCTGGTGATATTCTGAAGATGTGTGCCATTTTGAGCGATATTCTAGAGATTTTAATATTATTCTAGCGATTTTTGGCCTATATTTACTATCTAGGCGCCTTCGATTTGGTAACCCTGCGTGACATAATACCCAACATCACTATTGGGTAAAGGCATCATCAGTTCACTTGTTTGTATTCCTTATATCTCTCTTTTCTCTCTCTCTCTCTCGCTCTCTTTCCCTCTTCTCTCTTATCTCTTATCTCTTATCTCTCTCTCTCTCTCTCTCTCTCTCTCTATCTCTCTCTCTCTCTCTTTCTCTCTCTTTCAGTCCACTTGTTTATATTCTTTATCTCGGTTTGCTGTGTACAGTCCCGGCCATAAGTCCCTTTCCACCCTTTAGCCCGTCTCTCTGAGATATGTAGATCTGTCACCGCCGCCTCAGACTATCGCATTAATGAGGTGTGAAGACCGATACTATAGATTAACCTTTACCCTACCTCCTTCCATATTCTCTCCTTACCTTCCTTCTTTCTTCGTTTCCCTTTTCCCTTTCTCATTGTGCTCCATCTAAACTAATATTATTTTGATGAGTGTGTTTGATATCGGTGTAGTATATCACCGTTATGCTACCTAACTCCGCCCCCTACCTTAACTATTTGCATATTTATATATCAGAGAGAGAGAGAGAGAGAGAGAGAGAGAGAGACGTGAAATAATATCGATTATTTTTTATAGCACTCGCATAGAAGAGTTGTTCGTGGTCAATGTCTCATCACCTAGTATTAAGAAGGTGTTCTTGATCCTGCTATATCAGAAGACTACCTTTAATATTATTCTACACAGACTACACACAGTTAATGTCATTGAAATTGAGGAACAGCGTGGATTAAATACTTGACAATCAAACTACCGTCAATTACGGTGTGATTATGTAAGACCCTTCCTAAGCTAAATACAATGTTCACGGAGCAGTTAGAACGATATACTTTAATATATATTCCAAGTTGGCATAGGACTGCATGTCTATAAAAAAATATGCGTTCAGCATAAACAGTCGGTTGGTAGGGCAGAACTTGACAACACTGTTTTACCCTCGCTATCAGCTGATAAGTTGATAATGGGGGCGAGAAACCATGTGCCCTCTCTCTCTCTCTCTCTCTCTCTCTCTCTCTCTCTCTCTCTCTCTCTCTCTGGGAGATGAAATTGTACTAACTTAATTATTAACGTGATTTTTATATACCCTAAATCTATATATATAATGTTTTAAATGATAAAATAAACTATTGGTCAAAATATTCTGTGTGGCAGACTTTAAAGTGTTTGCTTTTATTGTACGGTTTTCTGTAATCATAATGAATGGGATACTTCTCTATAGTAGAAAATTATCCAGTGTTTCTGATGTTATGACTTTTTTTCCACACCACCATTGAGGTAAAAGTCTAGGTGCGTTTATTTGTATAGAGGTTTCCCCAGTATGTACTGTATATGAATACATATACAATAGTCGAGTCATGGGTGGAAAGGTTAAGGTGTTAAACCTGTGGGGTCAAATGAACCAATTTAAAAATCATTAGGATGTATCATCAGGATGTATTAATCCTGTACAGTACTACAGGAGTTTAGCAGTACTCTCTTCAGTACAGAGACTAAACGCGCTTGGCTACCGTCACCGTCTGTCTGTCTGTCTGTATGGATTTCTCTCCGTCTACGCGCTTGGCTACCGTGACCGTCTGTCTGTCTGTCTGTCTGGATTTCTCTCCGTCTACGCGCTTGGCTACCGTGACCGTCTGTCTGTCTGTCTGTATGGATTCTCTCCGTCTACGTTGGCTCGCGTGACCGCGCTGGATTTCTTCCGTCTACCTTGGACCTTGGCTACCGTGACCGTCTGTCTGTCTGTCTGTATGGATTTCTCTCCGTCTACGCGCTTGGCTACTAAACGCGCTTGGCTACCGTGACCGTCTGTCTGTCTGTCTGTCTGGATTTCTCTCCGTCTACGCGCTTGGCTACCGTGACCGTCTGTCTGGATTTCTCTGTCTATCTGTATATCTGTCTGTCTGCTTGTGTATAGGTCTGTTTGTCTATCTGTCTCTCTGTCTGTACATCTGACTGTATCTTTGTTTGTCTGTATAGCTCCCTGTTTGTCTGTCTGTCTGTATATCTATGTTTGCTTATCTGTATAATCTGTTTGTCTGCATGGTATGTACTTATATCTGATTGTTTGTATATGTGTATATCTATATGTCTGTTTGTCTGTCTGTTTATATGTCTGTGGGTTTGTCTATCAGTATACCTGTCTGTCTGTCTGCAAATATGTCGGTGTGTCTATCTGTATATCTAACTGTCTGTATATCTGTATGTCTGTTTGTCTATCTGTATATGTGTCTGTCTGTCTCTGTCTATCTGTCTGTCTGTATGTTTGTATATATCTCTATCTGTCTGTCTGTATGTTTGTATATATCTCTATCTGCCTGTCGGTCTGTCTGTCTTTAGTTGTCTGTCTGTCTGAATATCTGTCTGTCTGTGTGTATATCTGTCTGTATATATGCCTGTTTGTCTGTATGTATATCTGTCTGTTTGTGTGTATATCTGCCTGTATGTCTGTCTGTATATATACCTGTTTGTCTGTATGTCTGTCTGTATATATGCCTGTTTGTCTGTATGTATATCTGTATATCTTGACCAATATTTTGACCAATAGTTTATTTTATCATTTAAGACATTATATATATAGATTTAGGGTATATAAAAATCACGTTAATAATTAAGTTAGTACAATTTCATCTCCCAGAGAGAGAGAGGAGATGAAGGAGATGAGAGAGACGAGCGAGAGGCGAGAGAGTGAGAGGGCAAGGTTTCTCGCCCCCATTATCAACATATCAGCTGATAGCGAGGGTAAAACAGTGTTGTCAAGTTCTGCCCTACCAACGGACTGTTTATGCTGAACGGAGTATAGTTATATTTCACAGAGAGAGAGAGAGAGAGAGAGAGAGAGTACACGAATACTATATATATATATATATATATATATATATATATATATATACAGTATATATATATATATATAAGCAAACTGTTTACTTGATACGATACGGACACTAAGTCCTCTCCTTGCCTTGACTATTTGCATGTTTATATTTCCAAGATAGATAGAGAGAGAGAGAGAGAGAGAGAGAGAGAGAGAGAGAGAGAGATGAGAGGAGACGAGGAGAACATTAAATCTGGAGTTAATAAAACACCGCATTAATTACCTTAAACTGTTTACTTGACGATACAATAGTGACACAACTTACTAATAACTTTTTTGCGTATTGCAAGGGCGATTAAAATTCAGTATTGACACATTTCTTTTTCTAGGGATGGCCTTAAATCTGCATTTAATAAAATAAGTAAATTTGCAGGTTACACTAAAATAGGAAGAGTGATAAATTCTGATCATGATATTCAGGCTCTCCAAATATATTAGATACGCTACAGGAATGGGCAGTAAATTGGCAGATGAAGTTCAATGTAGATAAAATAAATTCAGTATAGTCAAATTTGGGAAATCGATTACATGACGTGAATATAAGAAACTCAGATAATGAAAAATATTTGGGAGTCATCGTCAACTGTGATTTTAAACCTAGAAATCAATGCATTAGTGCTTTAAATAAGGCAAATAGAGTTCTCGGATAGCTGTAAGTGTGAGTAATAGAACAGCAGACGTAATCTACACTTCTACATCTCTGTTGGTCATTCAGCACTTGCTATATATGACATTATCACACTAATAAACAATAATAACATTATAAATAAATGAGCAGAGAGAGAGAGGGAGAGAGAGAGAGTGAGTGAGTGAGTGAGTGAGTTAGAAATAGTTAGAGTGAGTGAGAGAGAGGTCGAACATGTGCAAGTTCACTAATTAATTGCCCTAGTCAATATTCTAGACCAAAATCAAAATATTGATAACATTAAATAGATTCTCAGTAAATCCTGAATAGAGAGATTATATTGGTCATTAACTTAATTTATAAATCTAATCTATCATGGGATATGTTATACTATTTGGACTTTGCCGAGAGAGAGAGAGAGAGAGAGAGAGGATGACGAACGCGAGAGAGAGAGAGAGAGAGAGAGAGAGAGAGAGAGAGACAGAGAGAGACTCTTCACCTATAGCTCTACCATTCCATTATTTTTTGTTTTGTATAAATCTTCTCATTTCATATTTCTAACTATTTTATGTGGATAGGCTAACCCTTTTCAGATACAAATTATCGAGTAAAATAATCTAATGCTAGGAAAAATATAATAGATAGAGATAGATAGATAGATAGATATAGACAAAAAGATAGATAGATATGTGTGTGTGTGTTGTATGAGAGAGAGAGAGAGAGAGAGAGAGAGAGAGAGAGAGAGAGAGAGAGAGAGAGAGAGAGTAAAATAAAAACACGTCCCCCTAAGCAATTATACATAAATAAACGTATATAATTAGCTCTATGCCATAACTGTCTTAATAGCGTAATGCAAAAGTGCGCGGAATTTCGGTGCGAGTGTCCTAGGTTCGAGTCCTTGGAGAGCCACATGCATTTGTTGATTTCATTAATTGAGTTTAGAAGTGAAGTTGGTTGGTGTAATATATAATACCAAATTTATAAAGGGTATTATAAAGGTATATCAGATCATTTGGTATATGATAGTGATTGACCTTGTTAAGGGGGGTCACCTGCTTTTTGTTATCTCCTCTCTCTCTCTCTCTCTCTCTCTGGCTTGTATCCATTCGGTTCCATTCAGGCCTACTGTTTTGAGACGTTTATCCCCATCCAGGAGTTGATATTTTTCCTGGCAAGCGGTAGCGATCCAGCATATTTTTAAATATGTTTTTGACAGCAGGCTAAATTTTTAAATTTTTCGATAGAAAATGTCTCCAGCGAAGCCTAATTTCTTCATACAATGCTGGCACTTGGAAGGGGATAAATGTCTTAAAACAGTAGGCTGAATGGGGCCGAATGGATACAACCGAGAGAGAGAGAGAGAGAGAGGGAGAAAAGGAGAGAAAATAACAGGTGACCCCCCTTAACTGGTATAAGATGGGTTTATTACCACCAATACATCGTGGTATTTGTATATTTTAGATATAGTGTTGCTCTCTCTCTCTCTCTCTCTCTCTCTCTCTCTCTCTCTCTCTCTCTCCCTCCTGTCTCTCTCTCTCTCTCTCCTCTCTCTCCCTCCTGTCTCTCTCTCTCTATCTCTCTTCTCTCTCTCTCTCTCTCTCTCTCTCTCTCTCTCTGTAAGTTTGTATTTTCTAAGAATTCTTGATGAGAACTTAACAATTTACCGCCAGCTGGAAAGAAACCGAGTATAGTTACATAATTGGCACCATATTTCCCTAAACAAATCTTCAAAATAACTAAGAATTCTTGATGGGAACTTAACAATTTACCGCCAGTTGAAAAGAAACAAGAGTCTAGTTAATATACTCAATGACGGTATAAGCCCTTTTAATAGCCCTGATTTTTATTAAAGTGTGATAACCCCCTTCCACCAGATGTATAGATAAGTTTTTGTGTGAGGGTCGGCATCACGGGGATAAAAAGGGTTCAACTCGGAAGTGTCGGTGTGGGAAGGGAACATTAATATAATATACGGGTACGTTTGGTAAAGAATTACGGTAGTGTTTTATTAAAGGTTTTCGATCAGTATAGAGTTATAGACTATTCAACTACAGCCGCCGTGGTGTAGTGGATTAAATGCTTGGACACTCGTTCTGAATGTCGGAGGTTCGAGACTGGCTGGGATTTTATAAACATTCATTTGCTCACGTTTATTTGTGATATATATATATATATATATATATATATATATATATATAATATATATATATATATATATATATATAATATATATATATATATATATATATATATATATATATACTGTATATATATATATATATATATATATATATATATCGGTCTATAAATATTCCATGGTGTAATTAAATAATCTCAGAGTAATTAAAATAACATTAAAAAACAATTATTCCATACGCTACGTAAAAGTATTTCTACCCAAAATGCTTGGTACTCACACCAGACCTTTCTTTCATAGTATACTGTATACCCAAGGTGTTTTACCCCTACACCTTTCATAGTATACTGTATACCCAAGGTGTTTTACCCCTACACCTTTCATAGTATACTGTATACCCAAGGTGTTTTACCCCTACACCTTTCATAGTATACTGTATACCCAAGGTGTTTTACCCCTACACCTTTCATAGTATACTGTATACCCAAGGTGTTTTACCCCTACACCTTTCATAGTATACTGTATACCCAAGGTGTTTTACCCCTACACCTTTCATAGTATACTGTATACCCAAGGTGTTTTACCCCTACACCTTTCATAGTATACTGTATACCCAAGGTGTTTTACCCCTACACCTTTCATAGTATACTGTATACCCAAGGTGTTTTACCCCTACACCTTTCATAGTATACTGTATACCCAAGGTGTTTTACCCCTACACCTTTCATAGTATACTGTATACCCAAGGTGTTTTACCCCTACACCTTTCATAGTATACTGTATACCCAAGGTGTTTTACCCCTACACCTTTCGTACTCCAGAGTATTAGTGCTCAACATATTTCGTACCCTAGATAATTATGTAAAAGGTATATATGTACTTTATTATATATAGTGTTTTCGTACTAAAGAGGATTTGTAGTATAAGATTGTGTTGTATCCGTCACAAACCATGTCTCAGTAAATACGTCTGGTGATGATATTGATTTTTGCCTATGTGTATGAAGGAGACAGAAGGCAGTCCTCCCTGTAACAAGTGCCCCCCCTCCCCCCTCCCATTTTTTTTTTTTATTTTTTTAAATAGAGTAATAGAGAGCCATTGGAGTGAAAATATCTGGACACACGGAGCTTGAAACAACAACCCAACTCCCATGGATGCTTGGTTAAGGGGAGGTATTTAGTTTGTTCCCTAGACCTCCATCAAGCTTAAAATTACACCCCCTTGAGTACCTTTCAAGATAAATTTGTACATTTTTCGGTAGAAAAATGTCCTGGCCGAAGGCCGATTCCTCTTAAATTACAGGCTCGCTATCGCTCGCCAGGATAAAATCGACACCTGAATTGCACGAAAGGTCTTAATATGGGGTGAAAGTTCTTAAAATCGCTAAACTAATGGGGAAAACTTTTTATAATATCAAAAGCAATGGGGATAAACATGAGGGAGAAAGAGGTCAAGCAAAAATTCCCTCAAGTGGAGATCTCCCCTTAAGGGAGCCCACATCGCTTTTTTTTTATCTTTCTTTCCCTCTCTCTTTGGTTTGTATCCATTCGGCCCCATTCACCTACTGTTTTAAGACGTTTACCCCCATCCAGATGCCAATATTTTCCTGGCGAGCGGTAGCGAGCCAGCATACATATATCTTTGTTTTGACATCAAGCTAAATTTGTACATTTTTCGATAGAAAAATGTCTCCGGCGAAACCCGATATCAACGTACAATGTTGGCTCGCTATCGCTCGCCAGTAAGAAATTGACATCTGGATGGGGATAAACGTCTTGAAACAGTTGGTTGAATGGGGCCGTATGGATACAAGCCAGGAAAAGAGAGAAAAGGAGAGAAAGATTAATAAAAGCCGGTGATGTGTTCTACTGAGTGAGAACACTTGTTGATCTTTGTGGTTGATGATTACATTGCCCTCCACCGACCCCTTATTCAATCCCTTGGTCTTCTTTGTGGTTGATGATTACATTGCCCTCCACCGACCCCTTATTCAATCCCTTGGTCTTCTTTGTGGTTGATGATTACATTGCCATCCACCGACCCCTTATTCAATCCCTCGGTCTTCTTTGTGGTTGATGATTACATTGCCGTCCACCGACCCCTTATTCAATCCTTTGGTCTTCTTTGTGGTTGATGATTACATTGCCATCCACCGACCCCTTATTCAATCCCTCGGTCTTCTTTGTGGTTGATGATTACATTGCCGTCCACCGACCCCTTATTCAATCCCTTGGTCTTCTTTGTGGTTGATGATTACATTGCACTCCACCGACCCCTTATTCAATCCCTTGGTCTTCTTTGTGGTTGATGATTACATTGCCATCCACCGACCCCTTATTCAATCCCTTGGTCTTCTTTGTGGTTGATGATTACATTGCCATCCACCGACCCCTTATTCAATCCCTTTGTCTTCCTTGAGCTCACGGTGTCAAACGAAAGCAGAGTCCATTATGCTTTAGTCTTATTATGGTGACCGGTCAACTCAACCAGTAGACCATTTCAACCAGTAGCTCTCAACCAGTACCAAATCAACCAATACGGTTAGGTTAGGTTAGGTTAGTACTATATTTTGGCACTGGTTTGGTTGGTCTGGGTTAATTTGGCACTGGTTGAGAGCTACTGGTTGAAATGGGCTACTGGTTGAGATGACATGGAACCCTTTATTATAGCATATGTGAAGAACAAAATTGTGGTTTTTAGTCAAATTGTGACTTTGGCAGTGATAAAATGGCCAAATCAATGCTTTGTCATGATACATTTCTTGGATTTCTACTATTTATTTAATAATTTTCATTTTAGTAAGCGTTGTTTCCACATAGCGATTTTGATAATTTAATTTGACTTTATATTGTCCTTGTCCCAGTTTTGGTTTGTTTGGTTTGCAAGTTTTACATTTTAATTTACATTTTAATTCATCCAAATCTTCAAAACAAAATTGCTCCTGTTTAACCCCCTGCATGCTGAGCTATCCTCCACTCAGGGTTATCATCCAGGGAACAACATTTTCGAATTGATTCGAGACCATAAGAACATAAGAAAATGGAAGTCGTCAGAAAGCCGATTGGTCCACATAAGGCAGATCCCTCTCACACCGCAATGCATGGTTTTTTTTGCTAGAAATCCCTAATTTATGTTTTGCACTTCTAATTATTCGATTGTTTTTGTCATATTATATATTTGTTTATTTTGTTATATTTTACTTTATATATAGGATATATTTGTGTTTATTTTTTGTTATTATTATTATTATTATTATTTATTTATGTATTTATTTTTTTCCCAAGACATAACTGAATAGAATGACTAGGGGAAATTTTGTAAGTATCTTAAGGGTGCCCAGCTCGCTTTTTTTCTCCTTCTCTCCTTCTCTCTTTGGCTTGTATCCATTCGGTCCCATTCAGCCTACTGTTTTAAGACGTTTACCCCCATCTAGGTGCCAATATTTTCCAGGCGAGCGGCAGCGAGCCAGCACATATATATCTTTGTTTTGCCAGCTAGCTAAATTTGTAAATTTTTCGATGGAAAAATGTCTCCGGCGAAGCTGGATTTCTCCATACAATGCTGGCTCGCTATCGCTCGCCAGGAAGAAATCGACACCTGGATGGGGATAAACGTCTTAAAACAGTTGGCTGAATGGGGCCGAATGGATACAAGCCCGGGAAAGAGAGAAAAGGAGAGAAAGGTAAAAAAAAAAGCCGGTGACCCCCCTTAACTGCGTATTTCTCCAAGGTTACCGGTACGTGTTCGCTCCCAAGTACAAATTAAAAATGGTGGCTAATGTTTTGGTGTTAGCATATGTGTGTGTGTGTGTGTGTGTGTGTGTGTGTGTGTGGCAGAGCGGTATATAGTATCTGGAATGACTTATAATATTCCCACGTCCTTCAGAAGTTCACATGTTAGCTCTATATTGGCCTTGGGGCCTTTGTATTGTTCACAGAGATAGTCTAACCCTAACATATTGTTTAAGCTAATCCAATCGTATCGTACCAAGTGTTTGCATATAAACATTTTACACACACACACACACACACACACACATACACACACACACACTTTATATATATATATATATATATATATATATATATATATATATATATATATATATATATATATATATAGCCTAGTCAGGCTCGCTATCGCTCGCCAAGTAAATATCAAAGCCTAAATGGCACAAAAGGTTTTAAAAGTGCCATATTAATGGGGATGAACACGAAGACGAAGGGGTCCAGAAAACAAACAAACATCCCCTTCCCTTCAAACCTCCCCTGAAGTGACTCAGTTGTGATAGACATTTTGTGAGAGCGTTATTTCCCATTATAGGAGAGTGAAGTAGATACATGTAGATGTAATAACCCGTTCAGTACCGGTGCCGTCCTTTTCATTGTATTCTGGCAACTATTAGACGATTGTGTTCAGTTTAAGAATTACCTCCAGCAATGGAAGGCTTCGAACTATCTTAATGAACCCTTTTTACCTCCACAGATCTTTCTTAAGCTGCAAAGAATCGTCTAAGTATACCTAGAATAAAATTTAAAAACACGTCTCCAGTACAGAAGGGGTTAAGGAATATAGACCGTTTTTTTTTTTTTTTTTTTTATATAGTAAATATTTACTCAAGATAGCTACTTTATCAAGGCACTGTTTGGTTCACAGAGATGTAGATATTGATTATCTCTCTCTCTCTCTCTCTCTCTCTCTCTCTCTCTCTCTCTCTCTCTCTCTCTCTCTCTCTCTCTCTCTCTCTCTCTCTCTCTCTCTCTCTCTCTCTCTCTCTCTCTCTCTCTCTCTCTCTCTCTCTACCACCAACCTTGAACATGAACCACCAACATTGTTTATGCTTGACACACACACACACACACACACACACACACACACACACACACACACACACACACACACACACACACACACACACACACACACACACACACACACACACACACACACACACACTACTACTGGCACATAAAGTTATCGGTATCGGTGAACGCTGATGTGGATGCCTGGCCAAGCAGTTTAATAGCACCGGGTAACCCCATTAACCCCTTTAGTACTAGCTACGTCTTTTATACAAATTATAGCTATATTTAGACGATGTTGTTTAGTTTAAGGGGGTATGGTTGGTTTTTGGACTATTAATCTATTTTCTTAGTTTTGGTTTGCTCGCTAGACCTCTATCAAGCTTTAAAAAAAAAAACATATACCCCCCCTTTGTTGTACATATACCCCCCTTTGTTGTACATATACCCCCCTTTGTTGTACATATACCCCCCTTTGTTGTACATATACCCCCCTTTGTTGTACATAACCCCCCTTTGTTGTACATATACCCCCCTTTGTAGTACATATACCCCCCTTTGTTGTACATATACCCCCCTTTGTTGTACATATACCCCCCTTTGTTGTACATATACCCCCCTTTGTTGTACATATACCCCCCTTTGTTGTACATATACCCCCCTTTGTTGTACATATACCCCCCTTTGTTGTACATATACACCCATTTGTTGTACATATAACCCCCTTTGTTGTACATATAACCCCCTTTCTTGTACATATACCCCCCTTTGTTGTACATATACCCCCCCCTTTGTTGTACATTTTTCGGTGGAAAAATTTTGCGGCCGAAGGCCGGTTCCCAAGATTACAGGCTCGCTATCGCTTGCCGGGGGGAAAAATCCACACCTAAATGGCACAAAAGGTCTGAATATTGACAAAGAAATGAGGCGAAAGGTCTCAAAATCGCCTAACTAACGGAACGAACGCCTTAATATTCCAGATAAAAATACCTCGAGTGAAAATGTCCCCTTTAAACTTGGATGGACCAGGACTAATCTGAGAGTCCGGCCAGTGGCGACCAAACCAACCCTTATCCTTAGTTGGGCCGAGGGGAAAGGGCTTTTTTTGGACCGCCCCTGTTTCCCTCCATTTGTTTGGATAATTTAAGACGATTCGTTCCATTTTGTTGCCGATATTATGGCGCTTCTCCCCATTCAGGTGTCGATTTCTTTTTCTGGTCGAGCAAAAGCGAGCCTGTAGCTATTTTATACCGAAAAATGTACAAATATAGCTTGAAGGGTGTCTGGATTAGGCATTTTATTTAGTTTGAAGGAAGTCTGGGAAGGCTTGTTGTTTTCTTATTAGCTTCGGGGACAAACTAAAATACATGGCTCGGATTTTTTTTTTTTTTAACCCACAACACGCCGGGCCAGATAGTGTTAACCCCAACAACAACAACAACGACAATCAATTAAATATTTCCTTGAGTCTCCATATTGTACTTTTATGCTTAACGTTAAACGATTTTATTCGGACAACAAACAATGTAATTAATAACTTCCTTCAGTTCAATTGCCGGTACGTATGTAATCAGGCTTAAGGGCAGATTTCCACTTGAGGTATTTGTTTATGGACCTCATATTTAGCCTTATTGCTTTTGATATTTTAAGACGTTCGTCCCATTAGTTTGGCGATTTTACGAACTTTCGGCCCATTTCTGTGTTAAGACCTTTCGTGCAATTTAGGTGTCGACTTTTCCTGGCGAGCGATAGCTAGCCAGTAATTTAAAAGGACATTCTTCTACCGAAAAATGTACAAATATATATTGAAAGGGGATCTAGGGAAGTGTAATTTTAAGCTTGATGGAGGTCTAGGGAACATAGTATAAACCTCCCCTTATTGTATAAATCCAGACCCCTAACCTGTTATCACACCCAAACGACTTGAGTAATCGACCTGATATTTATACCATTAGGGAAATGTCAAACAGTACATATATATATATATATATATATATATATATATATATATATATATATATATATATATATATATATAGTTAACCCCTTTTGTACCGGTGACGTATTTTTTGGTTTAGTCTAGCTATATTTAGACGATTTTGTGCAGCTTAAGAAAGATCTGTGGTATTAAAAAGGGTTAAGTGAGATATTTCAAAGCCTGTTAATTGCTGGAGGCCCATTTTCAACTGAGTAAAATCATTTAATAGTTTTCCAGAGTAAAGTTAAAAGGACGTCACCGGTGCAGTATGGGTTAAATGTTAAAAGTTAAAAGGCCGTCACCGGTGCAGTATGGGTTAAATGTTAAATGGTGTTTCAATTAAAGGAGCCCACCTCGCTTATTTTCTCTTGCTCTCTCTCTCTCTCTCTTTGGCTTGTATCCATTCGGCCCCATTCAGCCTACTGTTTCAAGACCTTTACCCCATCCAGGTGTCAATATTTTCCTGGCGAGCAGTAGCGAGCCAGCATATATATATTTTTGTTTTGACAGCAAGCTAAATTTGTAAATTTTTCCATACAATGCTGGCTCGCTATCGCTCGCCAGGAAGAAATCGACACCTGGATGGGGATAAGCATCCTAAAACAGTTGGCTGAATGGGGCCGAATGGATACAAGCCAGGGAAAGAGAGAAAAGGAGAGAAAGATAAACAAAAAAGCGGTGACCCCCCCTTTAATGTTAAATGGTGTTTCAATTAATATTTCATTTGATCTGCGCGTTATGAAACCGCTGGAATTCAAGTAATATTGGTGCAATGTCTGCCACCCCCGCTGTCTTTCTCAATATCCGTGTATTTCTATCGGGGAAAAAGGGGTGGAGGAAATTACGACGCGGCAATAGAAATAGCACTTGGTATATAGTAATCCGTTATCTCTCTCTCTCTCCTCTCGCTCTCGCTCTCGCTCTCGCTCTCGCTCTCGCTCTCGCTCTCTCTCTCTCTCTCGCTCTCGCTCTCTCTCTCTCTCTCTCTCTCTCAGGTGATGCATATTGGCCAAACAAACCCAAATTTAAGCTATTCATTATTGGGAATGCCTCTGGAAGTGACTGACTTGGAAAAGGATTTGAGTGTTCTGATTAGCAGTGACCTAAAGTTTTCCAAGCAGTGCATTGAAATAGAGAAGAAAGCTCAAATTATTGGGCTATAGTAAGAGGCAATTTAAGTGTAGAAATAAGGAAATAGTCCCCATACTTTACAACGCTCTAATACGGCCTCTCCTGGTCTCCAGCATTCAGGAAAGATAAAGAGCGACTGGAAAGAGTACAAGCTAGGGCTACAAAACTTATTCCATTGCTTAGAAGAATGAGCTATGAGGACCGGTTGAGAGCTCTTCATCTCTTCTCGTTGGAGACCCGCAGACGACGAGGTCAGCTCATTGACGTTTTTAAAATACTTAATGGGTTTAACAATGTGGATTATTGCAAAATGTTTAGCCTTAATATGAATACAACACACAACCATGGCTGGAAATTAGAATTGAAAAGGTTCAGCGCTAGTATCTGTGGAAACTTTTTCGCATATAAGATCTGTTCTACCTGGAACAAACTTCCCTCCGAAGTTGTAATTAGTTCTTCAGTAGAGCAGTTCAAGAGAGTAGATAATATTTTGCACACTGTAAAGAGTGTAGTGCACTAAATAGTCTCTCTCCTTCCACTTCGAGTATCTCCTCGGAATGGACCGCAAGGTCTCTGAGATACTAAACATTCCTTGTAACTCCTTCTCTCTCTCTCTCTCTCTCTCTCATAACCAAACCACTATAAACCATCAACCTTGAACATGAACCGCCAACAATGTTATTTGCCAGCCACACACTACTGGAACTTACGTTATCGGTGAACGCTGAGGTGGCTGCCTGGCAAGCTGGCTAATAATGTTAAGGGCACATTTGTATTCGTTTCAGTAATTATTTATTTACTGTATATATTGATTTGTCGTGTGAACCAATAGGCCTTCTGTAGAATTCTGCTTTTCTTATGTTCTTGATCGCCTTACAATTGATCGAAAATAGCAAAAACAAAAATAATTGTATAATAACCTATCGAAAAATGTACAAATTTATCTTGGAGGGTCTTCTTGTTAAGCTTAATGGGGGTCTGGCAAAAAAAAAAAAAGGGGGGGGGGGGAGAGCCTATAGGGAGAAAACTAGAAAAATTATAAAATGTATACAAATGAGCAAATAAACACGGCCATGCCTCCTTAATAAACACGGCCATCCCTCCTTAATAAACACGGCCATCCCTCCTTAATAAACACGGCCATCCCTCCTTAATAAACACGGCCATCCCTCCTTAATAAACACGGCCATCCCTCCTTAATAAACACGGCCATCCCTCCTTAATAAACACGGCCATCCCTCCTTAAACACGGCCATCCCTCCTTAATAAACACGGCCATCCCTCCTTAATAAACACGGCCATCCCTCCTTAATAAACACAGCCATCCCTCTTTAATAAATTACCAACATACACACATACCTATGTAGAATATAATTGATTTGCCGGATATATGCAAACAGTGTAGTTAAATGTTAAGGGGGGAGGGTAGATTTATGTATGTATTATTTAGATTATTATTATTATTATTATTATTATTATTATTATTATTATTATTTTTATTATTATTTTTATTTTATATTTATTGTGTATTTTGTATTTTTTTCCTCAAAGACCTTCATCAAGCTTAACAAACTATCCCAAGATCTCTCTTCTAAATATATATATATATATATATTTTATACAAAAATGTACCGGCCGAAGGTCCAGTTCTCCTATATTACAGGCTTGCTATCGCTCGCCAAGTCAAAAATCGACTCCTAAATGGTACGAAAGGTTTATATTATATTAACAAAGAAATGGGGCGAAAAGGCTTAAAATCGCCAAACTATTGGGCCGAACGTCTTAAAATCTGAAAACTAATGGGGTTAAACATGAAGGAGAAGGGTGGGCCAGAAAAAAAACCCACATCTTCCCTTGCATTGTGTTCCATTTAATATTTCATTCCATCTGCGCGTTATGAAACATTTAATTCACGTCAAATTGTTGCAATGTCTGCCACCCCCGCTGTCTTTCTCAATAGCCATGTATTTCTATCGGGGGAAAAGGGGTGCAGGAAATAACACGCGGCAATAGAAATAACACTTGGTAGTAATATCACTCTCTCTCTCTCTCTCTCTCTCCCCTTGCCTTACACAGCCACAGTGTTGCCATTTTAGCTACGTTATCGCTAGATCTAGAGGTATTTATTTCAATCTAGCGACATATGTTAGCATCTAGCAACACAATTCTTAAGGATACTCCGAGAGATTTTAGACATTTTAGAGTTATATTCTAGATATTGTGGCATTATTCTAGCGAATTTTTACATTTGATTTACATTCTAGCGACTTTTGAGCATAGATCTAGCGGTATTTTATTTTTCACTGGTAACCCTGCTGCCACTCTCCCACTGAGACCGTGTGCAACTCTAGCTGTTATATCTATAGTTCAAGTGGGAGAGGGATTTATAGTGTGAATTCTAGTATATCTCGCTGGAAAAGATAGCAAAGGATGGTAGTATTGATTCTTCGGAGGGTTAGTTGAGATTGCGTTGTATTTGTATGTTTGGATGGCAGTTGGTGGTGGTTGGTGGTCGTGTGCAAATGTGGCGCGCGTTTACTTGATGACGTACGCAGTGACGTCATCATTGCTCTATCGTACCTGGAGGGGAAATATAGAAAAGGATGCTGGTATAGATTTACGGACTTCGGTTTGAGACAGCGTAGTGTAAATATATCCATGTGAAGTGAAAGGTGGGGAGGATCGGTGGTCGTGTGCAAATATAGCTCGTGTTTACCGATGACGTGGGCAGTGACGTCATGAAGCTAGCGTTGCCAGAGGCGTATCGTTGTATTTTTAACGTTTAATCTCGGCAGTCGCTAGGCATGATTTTACCAACGTATTTCAAAGCAAGCATTAAAAGGTTTGGGATATTTTAAGAACGCTAAAGGTCAATTGGCGTATTAATTAAACGTTATTCACAGTTTGGTATGATAGGCCTATATTGATATTGAAATGTTTAGTGTAGACTCGTGAAATATTCTCTCTCTCTCTCTCTCTCTCTCTCTCTCTCTCTCTCTCTCTCTCTCTCTCGTGTGTGACTTTCAATGTGTGCTACCATCAGGCGATTTTATTAATGGTGGATGGGCTTATTTATTTGCTCATTTGTGATTTTTTTTTTTTTTCTAGTTTCCACCCTAGACCTCCATCAAGCTAAAAACAAACTTCCATTAGATCCCCCTTCTGGATTAATTTGCAAATTTTTCGTTAGAAAAATGTACCGGCCGAAGGCCGGTTCTTCCAAAATCACAGGCTCACTATCGTTCGCCAGGACAAAAAGTAGACACCTAAATAGCACGAAAGGTCTCAATATTGACAAAACAATTGGGCGATAGGTCTTAAAACCGACGAACTAATGGGGCAAACATCTTAAAAGCTGAAAACTAATGGGGCTAAACATGAGGGAGAAGGGGGTCCAGAAAAACGGTAAACTGACATAACCCCATCTTGGTGACTGGAGGGGAGATATTTAGCTTTTCTAGACTCCCTTCTCCCTCATGTTTAGCCCCATTTGTTTTGCGTTTATAAGACGTTCGCTATATTGGTTTGGCGATTCTAAGACTTTTCACCCCATTTCTTTGTCAATATTAAGACCTTTCATGCCATTTAGGAGTCTATATTTTCCCTGGCGAGCGATAGCGAGCCTGTAATTTTAGGAGGAATCGGCCTTTGGCCGGGACATTTTTCTACCGAAAAATGTACATATTTATCTTGTCTAGGGGGTGTTTTTAAAGCTTGATGGAGGTCTAGGGGAGAAAGTAGAAAAATAATAAATACATACCAAAAATCGACCAACTATACCTGAACTATGAAGCGAACTATAAGTTGTTAGCTATGAATAAATATCATTATTATGACGCACAGACATATTAAGTGTCAACGCTACATCAGTTGCTAAGGGATTCAATTACCATCGGCTACAATAACACTATAACTATCACTATCAAATATACTATAACTATAACTATTTGTACATTTTTCGGTAGAAAAATATCCCGGCCGAAGGTTACAGGCTCACTAGGAAAAAAATACAGGCTAGCTAGGAAAAAAATTAGAGGCTCGCTTTCGCTCGCCAGGAAAAAAATCGACACCTAAATGGCACGGAAGGTCTTTATATTAACAGATAAATGGGGCGAAATGTCTTATAATTGCCATACTAATGGAGTAAACGTCTTAAAATCTACTAACCAATGGGGCTAAACACGAAGGAAACAGGGCACCAGAAAAACCGGCCCATCCGCCCTTAAGAATACGTACCCCTCTCAAGCCGCTGTCACACGAGCGATTTTTCCGTCAATTCTCCATGAGCAAGTTTTTTCTCGTAATATTTAGAGACATTTTCGCACTGGTATCGGTAACTAGACTGAAGGTAGATTATGTTAGACGGCTAAAATCTGATAAAGTGTAATTTTTTAAGCTTCCAGACCATAATTGCCCGTAAAAATTGCTCGAAAAGGGGCTCGTGTGACCCTACCTTTATTCTGACAACTGTAAATGTTGGTGACAACTCCCACACTATCATATGGAAATGTCTACATGGTGGAGATGTGAGTTCTGTGGGATAACGCAACACAAATATAATTATGGTATACTGTATACACCTACGTACCCGGAGTAAGTGAGTGTATGTAGGTGAGTGGGATGTATAGTGAGTGTATGTGGGTGAGTGGGATGTATAGTGAGTGTATGTAGGGTGAGTGGGATGTATAGTGAGTGTATGTGGGTGAGTGGGATGTATAGTGAGTGTATGTAGGGTGAGTGGGATGTATAGTGAGTGTATGTGGGTGAGTGGGATGTATAGTGAGTGTATGTAGGGTGAGTGGGATGTATAGTGAGTGTATGTAGGTGAGTGGGATGTATAGTGAGTGTATGTGGGTGAGTGGGATGTATAGTGAGTGTATGTAGGTGAGTGGGATGTATAGTGAGTGTATGTGGGTGACTGGGATGTATAGTGAGTGTATGTAGGTGAGTGGGATGTATAGTGAGTGTATGTGGGTGACTGGGATGTATAGTGAGTGTATGTGGGTGAGTGGGATGTATAGTGAGTGTATGTAGGTGAGTGGGATGTATAGTGAGTGTGTGTGGGTGAGTGGGATGTATAGTGAGTGTATGTAGGGTGAGTGGGATGTATAGTGAGTGTATGTAGGTGAGTGGGATGTATAGTGAGTGTATGTAGGTGAGTGGGATGTATAGTGAGTGTATGTGGGTGAGTGGGATGTATAGTGAGTGTATGTAGGGTGAGTGGGATGTATAGTGAGTGTATGTAGGTGAGTGGGATGTATAGTGAGTGTATGTAGGTGAGTGGGATGTATAGTGAGTGTATGTAGGGTGAGTGGGATGTATAGTGAGTGTATGAGGGTGAGTGGGATGTATAGTGAGTGTATGTGGGTGAGTGGGATGTATAGTGAGTGTATGTGGGTGAGTGGGATGTATAGTGAGTGTATGTAGGGTGAGTGGGATGTATAGTGAGTGTATGTAGGTGAGTGGGATGTATAGTGAGTGTATGTAGGTGAGTGGGATGTATAGTGAGTGTATGTAGGGTGAGTGGGATGTATAGTGAGTGTATGTAGGTGAGTGGGATGTATAGTGAGTGTATGTAGGTGAGTGGGATGTATAGTGAGTGTATGTAGGGTGAGTGGGATGTATAGTGAGTGTATGAGGGTGAGTGGGATGTATAGTGAGTGTATGTGGGTGAGTGGGATGTATAGTGAGTGTATGAGGGTGAGTGGGATGTATAGTGAGTGTATGTAGGGTGAGTGGGATGTATAGTGAGTGTATGTGGGTGAGTGGGATGTATTGTGGGTGAGTGGGATGTATAGTGAGTGTATGTGGGTGAGTGGGATGTATAGTGAGTGTATGTAGGGTGAGTGGGATGTATAGTGAGTATGTGGGTGAGTGGGATGTATAGTGAGTGTATGTGGGTGAGTGGGATGTATAGTGAGTTTATGTGGGTGAGTGGAATGTATAGTGAGTGTATGTGGGTGAGTGGGATGTATAGTGAGTGTATGTGGGTGAGTGGGATGTATTGTGAGTGTATGTGGGTGAGTGGGATATATAGTGATTGTATGTGGGTGAGTGGGATGTATAGTGAGTATGTGGGTGAGTGGGATGTATAGTGAGTGTAAGTGGGTGAGTGGGATGTATAGTGAGTGTATGTGGGTGAGTGGGATGTATAGTGAGTGTATGTAGGTGAGTGGGATGTATAGTGAGTGTATGTGGGTGAGTGGGATGTTTAGTGAGTGTATGTGGGTGAGTGGGATATATAGTGGGTGAGTGGGATGTATAGTGAGTGTATGTAGGTGAGTGGGATGTATAGTGAGTGTATGTGGGTGAGTGGGATGTATAGTGAGTGTATGAAGGTGAGTGGGATGTATAGTGAGTGTATGTGGGTGAGTGGGATGTATAGTGAGTATGTGGGTGAGTGGGATATATAGTGAGTGTATGTTGGTGAGTGGGATGTATAGTGAGTGTATGTGGGTGAGTGGGATGTATAGTGAGTATGTGGGTGAGTGGGATATATAGTGAGTGTATGTGGGTGAGTGGGATGTATAGTGAGTGTATGTGGGTGAGTGGGATGTATAGTGAGTGTATGTGGGTGAGTTGGATGTATAGTGAGTGTATGTGGGTGAGTGGGATGTATAGTGAGTGTATGTGGGTGAGTGGGATGTTTAGTGAGTGTATGTGGGTGAGTGGGATATATAGTGAGTATGTGGGTGAGTGGGATGTATAGTGAGTGGATGTGGGTGAGTGGGATGTATAGTGAGTGTATGTGGGTGAGTGGGATGTATAGTGAGTGTATGTGGGTGAGTGGGATGTATAGTGAGTGTATGTGGGTGAGTGGGATGTATAGTGAGTATGTGGGTGAGTGGGATGTATAGTGAGTGTATGAAGGTGAGTGGGATGTATAGTGAGTGTATGTGGGTGAGTGGGATGTATAGTGAGTATGTGGGTGAGTGGGATATATAGTGAGTGTATGTGGGTGAGTGGGATGTATAGTGAGTGTATGTGGGTGAGTGTATGTGGGTGAGTGGGATGTATAGTGAGTGTATGTGGGTGAGTGGGATGTATAGTGAGTGTATGTGGGTGAGTGGGATATATAGTGAGTGTATGTGGGTGAGTGGGATGTATAGTGAGTGTATGTGGGTGAGTGGGATGTATAGTGAGTGTATGTGGGTGAGTGGGATGTTTAGTGAGTGTATGTGGGTGAGTGGGATGTTTAGTGAGTGTATGTGGGTGAGTGGGATGTATAGTGAGTGTATGTGGGTGAGTGGGATGTATAGTGAATGTGGGTGAGTGGGATGTTTAGTGAGTGTATGTGGGTGAGTGGGATGTATAGTGAGTATGTGGGTGAGTGGGATGTATAGTGAGTGTATGTGGGTGAGTGGGATGTATAGTGAGTGTATGTGGGTGAGTGGGATGTTTAGTGAGTGTATGTGGGTGAGTGGGATATATAGTGAGTATGTGGGTGAGTGGGATGTATAGTGAGTGTATGTGGGTGAGTGGGATGTTTAGTGAGTATGTGGGTGAGTGGGATATATAGTGAGTATGTGGGTGAGTGGGATGTATAGTGAGTGTATGTGGGTGAGTGGGATGTTTAGTGAGTGTATGTGGGTGAGTGGGATATATAGTGAGTATGTGGGTGAGGGATGTATAGTGAGTGTATGTGGGTGAGTGGGATGTATAGTGAGTGGGATGTTTAGTGAGTGTATGTGGGATATATAGTGAGTATGTGGGTGAGTGGGATGTATAGTGAGTGTATGTGGGTGAGTGGGATGTATAGTGAGTGTATGAAGGTGAGTGGGATGTATAGTGAGTATGTGGGTGAGGGGGATGTATAGTGAGTATGTGGGTGAGTGGGATATATAGTGAGTGTATGTGGGTGAGTGGGATGTATAGTGAGTATGTGGGTGAGTGGGATATATAGTGAGTATGTGGGTGAGTGGGATGTATAGTGAGTGTATGTGGGTGAGTGGGATGTATAGTGAGTGTATGTGGGTGAGTGGGATATATAGTGAGTGTATGTGGGTGAGTGGGATGTATAGTGAGTGTATGTAGGTGAGTGGGATGTATAGTGAGTATGTAGGTGAGTGGGATGTATAGTGAGTGTATGTAGGTATATATAGGATAGGTATGTAGGATATATAGTGAGTGTATGGGATGTATAGTCGTCTTTATTTCAGCTGACGGTAAATTGAATCCCTTAGTAAGTGATGTATGATACGTTATGAAAACAATATGGTCGTTTTTGTGTGTTTTTTTTTTTTTCTATGTGATTGAGGGAGGCAAAAGGCATAACTGCCTATAGCGAGTGCCTCCCCCATAGTTGAAAGAGTGACAGGGCCAAAATCAAGGGTTACTTCTTGTGGTAAATTAAATCCCTTAATACCGGTAGGCCTAATTGATGTAGGTTACGTTATAAAAACAATATGCAACGTCTTGTGTTTTTTTTAGCTGATAGCAAATTGAATACCTTAGTAATTAATGCATCTGTACATAATGAACATATTATGAAACTAATATGTCTGTAATTTCAGCTGATGGTGAGTTGAAACCCTTAGTAATTGATGTATATGTACACTCGCTCCAAGAAGTATCTGCACCCCTATGCTGATCATCTGGTGTGTACAGCTCGGTAGGGTTGGCACCTCTGCCTGCAACTATATCCAGGTGTCAGAGACGATCATCTCTGACACATGGATATACTGTAGTTGCAGGCAGAAATGCCAACCCTACCAAGCTGTACACACCAGATGATCAGCATAGGGGTGCAGATACTTCTTGGACCGAGTGTACGTAATGAAACAATATGAAACTAATATGTTAACTATATAGTTATAACTATCTTATTATTCTATGGATTATTCAATAAGCGTACAGTGGCGCTAATAAGTCATGTCTCGGCTGTCGTTACGTTTGGTTCGCTCTGTACTGTATTAATGTCTGTCAGATGTTGAATAGGGTGGGTAAGTGTAGGAACATGTGTGTATATCTCACTCAAAATTAAAAATTCCTGTTTATATAATACTGATACCAATTATGAATCAAATAATACTTGGTGCCGAGACATCACTTATTAGGCCGACTGTACTCGTGTGGATTCTGATCAATGATAGGGATATTAACCACGTCATTAAGGCCCTTTGAAGTAGTGAATATCAATCAAATATTATTAAAAGTAATTGATTGTTATCGATGAATATTAATAAAATCACATTCTTCCTTCCATATCTTATTAAGGGGGGTCACCGTTTTTTTTTTTTTTTTTTTTTTTTTTTTTTTTTTTTTTTTTATATCTTTCTCTCCTTTTCTCTCTTGCCCTGGGCTTGTATCCATTCGGCCCCATTCAGCCAACTTTTGTAAGACGTTTATCCCCATCCAGGTGTCGATTTCTTCCTGGCGAGCGATAGCGAGCCAGCATTGTATGGAGAAATCAGGCTTCGCCGGAGTTATTTTTCTATCGAAAAATTTACAAATTTAGCTTGCTGTCAAAACAAAAATATATATATACTGGCTTGCTACCGCTCGCCAGGAAAATATTGACACCTGGATGGGGGTAAACGTCTTAAAACAGTAGGCTGAATGGGGCCGAATGGATAAAAGCCAAAGAGAGGGAGAGAAAGAGAAAACAAAGCGAGGTGGGCTTCCTTAACGAACGTAATACACCGAGTATAAAGGCTATATTTAGGTATCATCTACACCACCAGATATATTTACATCAATGTCTGTCTGTGTGACCTAATCAGCTTGACGATTTGTAAAAAAATTGCGATTGATGCGTATAATTATTTGTTTCTTCCATCAATATTTCAATATTACAATAATAGTTTTAGTAAATAACGAATCATTTTTACCATTCTGTTTATAATATCAAGCATTGGTAAATTATAACTCTTAAGTTACTTTTAAATACAATTTGATTTATGGGTTTATGGAAAGATAATCCCAAAGAATAATATATTTGAAAGAAAAAGAAAAAATACAACACTATATGTTAAATAAAATACTAAATTAAACTTAAGTATTACCCTGTGTAATACCTACAATATGGTTGTATTGCCAAGATAACAAGGTATATATTACATAGTATTGTATTACCTTGATAACTGACACTATATAACCTACTGTTGATAATTGATTATTATATTACCTTGATAACTGACATCATATGACCTTTATTAACTGAGTATATTGTATTACCTTGATAACTGACACCATATAACCTAGCTAATTGAGTATATTTTATTATCATTATAACTAAGCTAACCTCGTATTGTTTTACCTTGATAACTTAGATAACATGAATGATTGTATTACCTTGATAACTTAGTATTGTATTAACTTGATAACTTAGATAAAATAATAACGTAGATAACAATTTATATTATGGATGACAGATTAGATAACATGAAGTATTGTATTACCTTGATAACATGTAGTATTGTATTACCTTGATAACATGAAGTATTGTATTACCTTGATAACATGGAGTATTGTATTACCTTGATAACATGTAGTATTGTATTACCTTGATAACATGAAGTATTGTATTACCTTGATAACATGTAGTATTGTATTACCTTGATAACATGAAGTATTGTATTACCTTGATAACATGTAGTATTGTATTACCTTGATAACATGAAGTATTGTATTACCTTGATAACATGGAGTATTGTATTACCTTGATAACATGTAGTATTGTATTACCTTGATAACTTAGCTACTGTAGTATTGTATTACCTTGATGCCTGTCTGTCAGTACCCACTCACTGTGACCCCAGGACGCCTCTAGGGTTTCACTGCTTTTATGGACACAGTTATATTTAGCTACGGTATTGTTATTGGTTCATTCAGTTATTCATTTATTTATATTAATTTGTTCATTTTGTTATTTATTCATATATATATATATTTATTTGTATATATAATTAATATATAATTATATATATATATATATATATATATATATATATATTTGTGTTAATTTATTAATTTATTTGTAATAGTTTCCTCCCAAGATCTCCATCAAGCCATTAAAAATACCCCCAAGATCCCCCTTCGAGATACATTTGTAAATTTTTTGGCCGGTTCCTCCAAAATTACCGAAACGCTATCGCTCGCCAGAAAAACAGAAATGACACAAAAGGTCTTGATATTGATGGAGAAATGGGACGAAAGGTCTTTAAATCGACTAACTATGGGCTGGTTTTTCTGGTCACCCTTCTTCCTCATGTTTTTAGCCTCATTAGTTTTCAGATGTTAAGATGTTTGCTCCATTAGTTTGTCGATTTTAAGACTTTTCGCCCCATTTCTTTGTCTATTTAGATGTCGATTTTTTTTTTCCTGTCGAACGAAAGTGAGCCTGTAATTTTGCAAGATTTTTCTACCCAAAAGTGTACAAATTTATCTAGAAGGGGGATCTAATGGATGTTTTTTTAAAGTTTGATAGAGGTTTAGGGAGGAAACTAAGACAATAATAAATATATGAAATAACCGACCAACAAAATAGACCCTTCGCCCTTAAGGGGGGTGACCTTTTTTTTATCTTTCTCTCCTTTTCTCTCTTTCCCTGGCTTGTATCCATTCGGCCCCATTCAGCCAACTGTTTTAAGACGTTTATCCCCATCCAGGTGTCGATTTCTTCCTGGCGAGCGATAGCGAGCCAGCATTGTATGGAGAAATCCGGCTTCACCGGAGAAATTTTTCTATCGAAAAATGTACAAATTTAGCTTGCTGTCAAAACAAAAAGTATATATATGCTGGCTCGCTACCGCTCGCCAGGAAGAAATCAACACCTAGATGGGGATAAACGTCTTAAAACAGTTGGCTGAATGGGGCCGAATGGATACAAGCCAGATAAAGAGAGAAAAGGAGATAGAAAAAGCAGGTCACTCCCCTTAATGTTTTGGTGGCGTGCGGCCTTTCTGAGCTCATCAATATCGTCACTCTAATGGTAGCCAGAGCACAAATAATGAAGATACACGAAACAATTAGACGTATATGTAGACGATAGTGTAGCCTACAGAAAAAAAAAAAAAAAAAAAAAAAAAAGCACAATCATATTTATAACAGTTTACCTTTATATCCTTATGTTGGATTTATCTTCACTACCACTATACCATTCAAAAGATATATTATATTTTTGGACACTTTCTTTTTGTTTACCCTTCTTATCCCCCCCCCCTTTTTTTTAAGCTGTGCAATATCGTCTACATATACGTGTAAAAGACATCGCCGGTACAGTAGGGGTTAACCCGACCAAACCTAATCTAATCTAAAGTCCAAAGCACTGTTTCTAAGTATATTACTTATGTGTGCACACCTAAACTGCCGGATCAATCTACTCTTATTATCAACCTACAAATATTAGGAATTTTATGGCCATGAACTCAGCAATGCTTGCACGCACACACACACGCATACGCATACGCACACACACACACACACACACACACACACACACACACACACGCATACACACGCATACGCACACACACACCCCACACACACCCCACACACATACATACATACACACACACACACACACACACACACACACACACACACACACACACACACACACACACACACACACTCTCTCTTGCCTAATTGCTTAAATTACCTATTAAAAACCTTTCTTTAATCGTTACCCCACTTATCAATGATGGCCGTGGCGTGACATGGGGTTAGAAGGAAGGAAAGAAGGATGGAAGGAAGGAAGAATGGATGGATGGATGGATGGAAGAAAGGGTGGATGGAAGGAAGGAAGGATGGATGTAAGGAAGGAAGGCAGGAAGGATGGATGGAAGGAAGGCAGGCAGGATGGATGGAAGGAAGGCAGGCAGGCAGGCAGGCAGGCAGGCAGGCAGGAAGGAAGGAAGGAAGTGGAAAAGGAGCAAAGAGTATAGGAGATGGAGTACGGGAGAAAAAAAAAAAAAACTAATAGAAGAAAATAAAACAGTTACCCAAAAGAGCGATGATGAAGTACGGAAGAAATATAGATGCATAGATGAACAAAAAACAGAAACCCAGACAAGAGATGAAGTATGGAAGAACAATGAAGGTGAATAGAAGAAAAGACAAGGGGAAGGGACGTTAAGGGGAGATTTCCACTTGAGGGATTTTTCTTTTTCTGGACCCCTTTCTCCCTCATGTTTAACCCCATTGCTTTTGAGATTTTACGACATTCGCCCCATTAGTTTGGCGATTTTAAGAGCTTTCGCCCCATTTCTGTCAATTTTAAGACCTTTCGTGCCATTTAGGTGTCGATTTTATCCTGGCGAGCGGTAGCGAGCCTGTAATATAAGAGGAACCGGCCTTCGGCCGGGAAATTTTTCTACCGAAAAATGTACACATTTATCTTGAAAGGGGGTCTAGGAGGTGTAATTTTAAGCTTGATGGAAGTTTTAGGGAGCAAACTAAAAACCTCCCCTTAAGCAAGGCAAGAAACTGATGGGTAAGGGGAAAGAATAAAAGGCAGAAAAACAAGAAAACAAAGCAAAAACATGATGGGAAGGGGAATGAAGATAAGGAAGATAAGATTAGGGAACAAGGAAGTAGGAATTAATATATTAGGATACGACAGAAAAGTGGGAGGAATAGCGAGATAAACATACTGAAGCAATAACGGAAGAGAGAAAGTGTGTGTATACAATAATATCATTAGCACGATAAAACTAAGCTGCCTACCCCCCCCCCCCTTCCTCTGCTCTCTCCTCTCTCTCTCTCTCTCCTCTCTCCTCTCTCTCTTCTCTCTCTCTTCTCTCCTCTCTCTCTCCTCTCTCCTCTCGTCTTCCCCCTCCCTCTCCCCTTCTTTCCCTTCCTGCTCTTCCTTCTCCTCCTCTCTCTCCCTCTTCCTTTATTCCTCTCCTTCTCTCCTTCCTTCCTTCCTCCTTACCCTTCCTTCCCTTACCTTACCTTCCCTTACTGCTTCCTTCCTTCCTTCCTTCCTCTCTTTTCCTCCATCCATCCATCCATCCATCCATCCTTCCTTCCTTCCTTCCTTCCTTCCTTCCTTCCTTCCTTCCCTTCCTTCCTTCCCTTCCCTTCCTTCCATCCCACCTTCCTTCCATCCATCCATCCATCCATCCATCCATCCTTCCTTCCTTCCTTCCCTAATGAGCAGCAGTATATTGTTAAGTGAGGGAGGGTACGTGCTTTATCTGAAGGTGCAGTAGCCGCCGAGTGACCCGGGGAAGTAGCTTCAACATAAAGGCAGGGAGAGACACAAAGGCTGGTACGATTGACACAGAAAAATACAGAACTTACCAACACGGAGAAGAAAAATCAGAAGGGAGGAATTACTAGAAGGAGAAATATTAGGGTAGCATTTGCAAATAATAATAATTTATGATAATGCTAAGAGTAATAATGATTAATTTAATATTTATATTAATAATAATAATAATAATACAAATAATAACAATAATAGAAGAACTGGTAGATAGAAAAGGAAGGAAATCAATTATAAAAATAGAAAAATCAAATTAATTACTAATGACTGAGGAAATACACCGCGATCGACTGCGGCTGTTCTTCTGCGACTCTATCCCAAAAGGACTCTGTCCAGACTTAAACTCTTATCATTTACAGTTGTCTCATGACGTGCTTTATGTACGTACTTGCTTCAGATCTGTTTCCTCCGATCAGGGTTATTCACTGCCTTTCACCAACCAACTCTACTTCTAAACTCAATTAATGAAATCTACAAATACATGTGGTACTCCAAGGACTCGAACCTAGGATACTCACACGAAATTCCGCGCATTTATGTATTACGCTATCAAGACAGTTAATTATCCCTTGCCTAGACCTAAACCAATATCCATATAATTATACAGTAGGCTACAGTATGTCTTGTTCTTAAACCAGACCACTACATGAGCAGGGTCAACTTTATGGAGACGAACTACTTAGCTATGTAGCTGAATTGGGCACGCATGACCTCTGCTGCTAACATTCCTTACAGTAATTTTAAAATGTGGGCTATTCACTGATTTTGATGCGTAGTCATCGCAATAGTAACCCATGATCCTGTGAAAGAATTTATTACCAACAAAAATTATTATTTCTTTTGAATCTGTTGTGTGTGTATGTGTATGTGTATGTCTTCCAGCCAACAGCACGACGAGAAGCATTCACTGTATTGAAAATACATACAGGTAGTTTAGTCCTTCTTCATATGTGTATCAATGATACAGTTTGCTTTTGTTATGAGTACATAAATACAAAGGCGCAGAATGCGGCCATTTACAATGTGACAGTGTTGACGCCTCCAGTATTGTGCAATATCAAGTGACAAGATTCTGCTGAACTATTGTTGGGTTCCACTCTATTTATCACCTAGTACTTGAACACTGATATTGGAATTACCATATCTCATTTTGCATTATGGTTCTAGAGTTATCAAGCGCCTCAAATGACTTTAGACTATTTTCACACATACTCTCGTGCACATTTCTCACCCTTGAATATTTTGAAAAGTTTGAAAATGTCCAATTATAAGGTGCAGCTAAAGTGAGAGTCTCAAGTCTGTGGTCAATAGCTAAAAACTCAATATCTCCTTCCTGCTTCCATCAACCTTGATAAAGGTAGAGGAGGTTATGTAACACGTGAAATGTAAAGAATAACGGAAACAGGAAATAGAGGAAGTATATAAAAAAGTATATTTAGATAAAAGCCTCTCTCTCCACTTCCTCTTAAGCCGGATTTTCTGGCCCCTTCTCTCGTGGTTAGCCCCATTTGTTTTGAGAATTTAAGACGTTCGGCCCATTAGTTTGGCGATTTTAAGTCTTTACACCCCATTTCTTTGTCACTATTATTAACTTTCGTGCCATTTAGGTGTCGATATTTTCCTGGCGAGCGAAAGCGAGCCTGTAATTTTAAGAGTAACCGGCCTTCGGCCGGGACATTTTTCTACCGAAAAATGTACAAATTTACCTTGAAGGGGGATCTAGGTATTGTTTTTACAGTTTGATTTTGGTTAAGTAGGAAACTAAACAAATAATAAACAGATAAAACAATAAGCAAGTAAATAAGCTCATATCCCCATAAATGAAGGAAAGTGAGACTAGAGGAAGTATATTAAAAAAAAAAAAAAAAAAAAAAAAAAAAAAAAAAACTCTCTCTCCACTTCCTCCTAAATTAATGGAACTGAGACTGGAATGTACGTGTGTTATCAGAATAGGAAATACCTACTGGAGTGACCCGGGTTAGTTAGTGTGTTGTTGTTGATAAAGGCGAGGAAGACTGTCTACAAGGGGGAGGAGGAGGATTATAACACCACAATGAAATGAAGGTTGAGAAGATCGGATAGAAGGAAGATAGTTTAAGGGGAGGTTTCTAGTTTGTTCCCTAGACCTCCATCAAGCTTAAAATTACACCCTCTAGACCCTCTTTCAAGCTAAATTTATACATTTTTCGGTAGAAAAATGTCGCGGCCGAAGGCCGGTTCCTCTTAAATTACAGGCTCGCTATCGCTTGCCAGGAAATTTTGTACTCCTAAATGACACGAAAGATCTTAAAATTGACAGAAATGGGACGAAAGTTCCTAAAATCGCCAAACTAATGGGGCGAACGTCTTAAAATCTCAAAATCAAAGGGGCTAAACCTGAATGAGAAAGGAGTTCAGTAAAAAATCCCTCAAGTGGAGATCTCCCCTTAAGGGGGGGATGGGCAGCTTGTACTCGCTCATTTTTGTATTAGTTTCCTCCCTAGACCTCCATCATGCTTAAAAAAAAACACCTGCCCAAGACCCTCCTTCAAGATAAAGGTGTACGGTACATTAGAGGCTCGCTATCGCACGGCCAAGAAAAATCGACACCTAAATGACACGAACAGTCTTAATATTGACAAAGAAATGGGGCGAAATGTCTTAAAATCGTCAAACTAATAGGCCGAACGTCTTATATAATCTGAACACTAATGGGGCCTAAACATGAGGAAGAAGGGGGACCCGAAAAACGGCCCATCTCCCCGTAATGCAGACAATGGGATAAATAGAATACGGTAGCAACAATAAACCACAGAAGCAACACTAAAGTCAAAAATATATTTAATTTGAATAGGAACATATATACGAATGAGGAAGTACGAAGGAGGTGTGGTGTGGAGGTAGATGTGCTGGAAAGTGTGAAAAGGAACAACTTGAGATGGTTCGGCCATATGGAACGTATGGAAAGCGAGAGAATGACTAAGAGGGTGTACGAGAGCGAGGTGGAAGGACAGAGAGGGAGAGGTAGACCGAAGGAGAGGTGGAAGGATGGAGTGAGGAAGTATATGGATGAAGGCGGTGCTGGTTGGGAGGAGGGGCGTCGACTGACTGGGGACAGAGGTGCATGGGGACGGTTCGTTCGTGGCCACCCCTTCGGGGATCACGGCGTCAGGCAATAGATAGATAGATAGATAGATAGATAGATAGATAGATAGATAGATAGATAGATAGGAACATAATATAACATGAAGAAGGTGAAACACATGAGATAATAGGACACTAATAGAAGAAGAATTAACCCCTTCGGTACCGGTGATGTATTTTGTATATCATTCTGGCTATATTTAGACTATTTTATGCAGTTTAAAAAGGATCTGTGGTAATTATAAGGGTTAATTGAGATAGTTAGAAGCTATATAATTGGTCGTGATCCTTCCTAAACTGAATACAATCATCTAATACTTGCCAGAATATAATGAAAAAGACGTCGCCGGTATAGAAGGGGTTAACACGGGTAAGAGGCAAGATGTTTATCCAATATTATTAGAGCATTATGACCGAAATATTCAGAACAAATTGTTAGAAGATTGTGCAAGAAAACGGCAGTGAAGTTGAAATAAATGATAAGATTGTTAAAAGATTGTGAAAAATTGTGAAAAATGTAGGATAATGAAGATGAGATGAGAAAATATTGTTTGGTGATTGTGGAAGAAAACGGCAGTGAAGTTGAAATAAATGAAAAATTGTGAAAAATGTAGGATAATGAAGATGAGATGAGAAAATATTGTTTGGTGATTGTGGAAGAAAACGGCAGTGAAGTTGAAATAAATGAAAAGATTGTGAAAAATTGTGAAAAATGTAGGATAATGAAGATGAGATGAGAAAATATTGTTTGAAGATTGTGGAAGAAAACGGCAGTGAAGTTGAAATAAATGAAAAGATTGTTAAAAATTGTGAAAAATGTAGGAAAATGAATATGAAATGAGAAAATATTGTTTGATGATTGTGAAAGAAAACAGGACAGTAAAGTTGAAATAAATGATAAGATTGTTAGAAGAAGGTTGTGAAAGAAAGTAGGACAGTTAACCCCTTCTGTACCGCGACGTCTTATTCATTTTATTCTTGGTATATTTACACTATTTTGTGCAGTTTAATTAAGAAGGATCTGTGGTAGTAAAATGGGTTAAGGGGGGTGACCTGTTTTTGTTCTGTCCTTTTCTATCTTTCTCTGGCTTGTATCCATTTGGCCTCATTCAGCCTACTGTTTTAAGACGTTTATCCCCATCCAGGTGTCAATTTTTTACTGGTGAGCGGTAGCGAGCCAGCATATTTTTTATTTTTGTTTGACAGCAGGCTAAATTTGTACATTTTTCGATAGAAAATTTTCTCCGGCGAAGCCGGATTTCTTCATATAATGCTGGCTCGCTATCGCTCGCCAGGAAGAAATCGACACCTAGATGGGGATAAACGTCTTAAAATAGTTGGCTGAATGGGGCCGAATGGATACAAGCCAGAGAAAGAGAGAAAAGGACAGAAATAACAAAAAGCAGGTCACCCCCCTTAAGGGAGATAGTTGGTAAGCCTGTTAATTGCTGGAGGCCTTTTTTTTTAATATTGAATACGATCGTCTAATAGAAGCCAGAATAAAGGTAAAAGAAGTCTCCGGTACAGAAGGGGTTAAGATGAAAGAAGACAAGATTGTTAGAAGGTTGTAAAATATAACAGGACAATGCAGATTAAATTTAAGGGCAGGTATTTGTTCCCTACGTTTTCATCAAGCTTAAAATTACACCCCCTGGACCCCCTTTCAAGATAAATTTGTAAATTTTTCGGTAGAAAAATGTCCCGGCCGGAGGCCGGTTGCTCTTAAATTATAGGCTCGCTGTCGCTCGCCAGGAAAAAAATTGACACCTTAATTGCACGAAAGGTCTTAAAATTGACAGAAATGGGGCAAAATGTCTTTAAATGTCCAAACTAATAGGGCGAACGTCTTAAAATCTCAAAAGCAACGGTGCTAAACATGAGGGAGAAAGGGGTCCAGAAAAAAAATCCTCCAGGTGGATATCTCCCCTTAACCCCTTCAGTACGATGACGTAATTTTCATCATATTTCGGATACCATTAAGCTATTTTCTTTAGCTTCTAATCTATACCTCTAGGACTCAAAAGGGGTAAATTCGATCTCAACAAACAAACACTCCGAATTCCTTAGGTCTTTCTTAAGCTGCATTAAATCGTCTAATTTTAGCGAGAATCCAAGGTCAAAAAGCGTCATCGTGCTGAAGGGTTAAGGGGAGATATCCACTTGAGGGACTTTTTTCGTGACCCCTTTCTCCCTCATGTCTAGCCCCATTGCTTTTGGGATTTTAAGACGTTTGCCCCATTAGTTTGGTGATTTTTAAGAATTTCCGCCCCATTCTGTCAATTTTAAGACCTTTCGTGCCATTTAGGTGTCGATTTTATCCTGGCGAGCGATAGCGAGCCTGTAATTTAAGAGTAATCGGCCTTCGGCCGGGACATTTTTCTACCGAAAAATGTACAAATTTATCTTGAAAGGGGGTGAAATTTTAAGATTGCTGGAGGAGTAGGAAACAAACTAGAAACCTCCCCTTAAGGACTAGGACACTGGTTTCTAGAGGTCTTTCCTAAGCTAAATAAGATATAATAGAACATATAAGACCCAGGAAATAGCGAGACCAACCCACTAATAAGGCTGATAAACAACACCTTAACTTTGAGGAGCAGGAAGGGGTTAATATGCCGGCCTATATAACCGCTCTGTATGGAAATGAGACCTATACAGTAGATAAGGGAGCCCAATGCTCTAGCCTTACGGTACAGCCCAATGCTAGCCTTTATGTGCAGCCCAATGCTCTAGCCTTACGGTACAGGGGGCTGCACATAAAGTCTGGTCCTGGCACTATTGGTTTCAGGGTTATTTCTTTGTAATTCGTCTGTCTTTATTTTTGTTGTTTTCTGTTATGGTCGAGTTACCTCTTACGAAATATATTATGGTTGTTATTTGTCATGTTAGGTTGTACACACTCATGTCGGGTTACTTTGTTTGTTGGGTCTTACAAAACAAATTGTGCATGTTAATTTTGTTTTTTTTAGTTTGTTTCCTACTCCTCCAGCAATCTTAAAATGTCACCCCCTTGACCCCCTTTCAAGATACATTTGTACATTTTTCGGTAGAAAAATGTCCCGGCCGAAGGTCGGTTCCTCTTAAATTACAGGCTCGCTATCGCTCGCCAGGATAAAATCGACACCTACATGGCACGAAAGGTCTTAAAATTGACAGAATGGGGCGGAAATTCTTAAAAATCACCAAAGTAATGGGGCAAACGTCTTAAAATCTCAAAAGCAATAGGGCTAGACATGAGGGAGAAAGGGGTCAAGAAAAAAGTCCCTCAAGTGGAAATCTCCCCTTAACAGCATGATCAAGCTGATTACACTGGTTACAGAGTAGCGACTAAATTCACAGCCACAGCCATTCCAACAGTACCGGTACCATACCCGGTATAGCGCAGTTGGAATATACCGTATGTGCATGCTCAGATTAATTTGCAGGATTCGAAACTGCATAATAAATCGTAGGCTTGTCCATATTTCTTTAACTGTCTTGATGGCGTAATGCATAGTGCGCGGAATTTCGATGTGAGTATCCTGGGTTCGAGTCCTCGGAGTGCCACATGTATTTGTTGATTTCATTAATTGAGTTTAGATGTGAAGTTGGTTGGTGTAACAAAACAAAATAACCCTACACATGCAACCCCACACACTACACACATCGCTGGGTGGTTGGGCTTACTACCCTCCCCCGAAACATGCTGGAAAATAAATAAATTGGCTCATGGAGGCGATTCATTCGTATCCACCCCCTCGGGGATCAAGGCGTAGATCTGGCATGGATGTCATGTTTGGGTTAGGTCCTACTAAAACAAAATCTGGTACCTCATAATATTTTAGTTCTATTGCATTATTTAGTTAATACAAATTCAACTACAAACGTCTCATACAAATTCAACTACAAACGTCTCATACAAATTCAACTACAAACGTCTCATACAAATTCAACTACAAACGTCTCATACAAATTCAACTACAAACGTCTCATACAAATTCAACTACAAACGTCTCATACAAATTCAACTACAAACGTCTCATACAAATTCAACTACAAACGTCTCATACAAATTCAACTACAAACGTCTCATACAAATTCAACTACAAACGTCTCATACAAATTCAAATACAAACGTCTCGACTTACCTCCTTCAAGCTAAATTAGTACAAAAAAAAACGTATATATAGAATTGTCACCGACAAAAGCCGGTTACTATAATACAGGTTCGCTTTCTGAATCTAGTGTTCTCCCCATTTTGGTATCGTCTGCGAATTTACTTAACTATTAGTTATATCTAAATCCAGGTCATTTATGTATATAACAAATAACAGAGGGCCTAATACAGATCCTTGGGGGACACCACTTTTGACTGCACCCCATCTTGACTTAATACCATTTATGCTGACTCTCTGCTTCCTACCAACTAGCCATGACCTAATCCATCCCAACAACGCCCCACCTATTCCATGCACCTCAACCTTTCTCATCAATCTCTCATGAGGGACTCTGTCGAAAACTTTATTGAAATCTAAATATATTATATCATATGACTTGTCATTATCTCCCGCTTCATATACCTCTGAGAAAAAGCTAAGCAAATTAGTAAGGCAAGAACGTCCCTGAGTGAATCCATGCTGAGAAGAATTGATTAAGTTAAGGGGAGGTATTTAGGTTGTTCCCTAGACCTCTATCAAGCTAAAAACTACACCCCCTAGACCCCCTTTCAAGATAAATTTGTACTTTTTTCGGTAGAAAAATTTCCCGGCCGAAGGCCGGTTCCTCTTAAATTACAGGCTCGCTATCGCTCGCCAGGAAAAAAATCGACACCTAAATTGCACGAACGGTCTTAAAATTGACAGAAATTGGGCGAAAGTTCTTAAGATCGTCTAACTTATCTCCAAATCTTAACAGCATTGGGGCTAAACATGAGGGAGAAAGGGATTCAGAAAAAAATCCTCCAGGTGGAAATCTCCCCTTAAATGTGTCTAAGTGGTTTCTAATTTTCCTAGCAATAATTGACTCTAGCAACTTTCCTATGATTGATGTGAGACTAATGGGACGGTAGTTGGATGCTATTGATTTATCACCTGTTTTGAAGATCAGAACTACATTTGCAAGCTTTCAAGCTTCTGGAACTAAACATGTTTCTAATGACTTGTTAAATAATTTTGTTAATGGGTAACTTAACTCATCTCTGCATTCTTTTTAATACTCTAGCATATACCTCATCAGGACCAGGCGATTTTTGAGGTTTCAGTCTGTCAATTTTCTTAAGCATATCATTTCTACTTATAGTAACCATACTTAACCTATTGTCTATACTATCACTATATACCATATTGACTTCTGGAATCTGTGCCAAATTTTATTTTGTGAAAACGGAGAGAAACTTACTATTTAATGTACTGCACATTTCTAAATAATTTTCTGTCATTTCTCCTATCAAAGTTTTAAGAGGGCCTATTCCATCTCTAACTTCAGATTTATATAGTTGGTAAAAAGCTTTAGGGTTATTTTCCGAGTCGTTGACTATCCTGATTTCATAATTTCTTTTTGCTTTCCTAATTTCCTTTTTGACCTGTCTTGATAGAGTCTGATTGTAAATATGTAGGTGATTTTTGCCTTTCTTAATTTTTCTATATATTCCTTTCCTTTTTCCTAGATCTATTAGTTTATTATTCATCCAATTTGGTTGGTTCTGTGTCGATCTAAATCTTCTTTTGGGAATATATTTATTTTGAGCATTGTGGAGTGACGCAATAATATGTTCATATGTAGCTGTCAAGTTTAACTCTGGCTTATCCTGACCTAAGACGGGTATCTGAGAGCGGATACATTCATTAGCACACCTGGATCCACTTAATTGCTTAACAATAGGGTCCACCCTTAAGGCTCTTCTTAGCCCACCATAATTGGCTTTTCTGAAATCTGGGATAAGTGTCGTATTCGCTTTAGCATTCCCTGTCCATTGTATATTAAAAAATAAATAGATTTGTGATCGCTATTTCCTAATTGGTCCCCATCTCTACATTATTTATCATATGTTCATTATTACTGAAAACTAAATCGAGGTTATTATTACCTCTTGTCGGCGAGTCTATGAATTGAAATAAAAAACTATCCTGTACCGCCTCAATAAACCTATCCTGTACCGCCTCAATAAACCTATCCTGTACCGCCTCAATAAACCTATCCTGTACCGCCTCAATAAACCTATCCTGTACCGCCTCAATAAACCTATCCTGTACCGCCTCACCTATCCTGTACCGCCTCAATAAACCTATCCTGTACCGCCTCAATAAACTATCCTGTACCGCCTCAATAAACCTATCCTGTACCGCCTCAATAAACCTATCCTGTACCGCCTCAATAAACCTATCCTGTACCGCCTCAATAAACCTATCCTGTACCGCCTCAATAAACCTATCCTGTACCGCCTCAATAAACTCTTCAGAATCTGAGTCGCCGATTTGATGCTGCCAATCTATATTCGGAAAATTAAAATCCCCCATAATGCACACATTGATAATCCTTGATGCTATTTTCACTTCCTGCCATATAGTTGTACACTCATTTCTACTCATATTTGGTGGTCTATAAATAACTCCAATAACTATGGTCTCGCTACCTTCGCTAACCTCTGCCCAAACACTTTCGTTATAATTATTTAGTTTAATACCTGATTTAGTACAGCATTTTAATGAACTACTGACAAACACTGCTATTCCGCCGCCCCTCCTACTTGTTCGGTCATATTTAAACAAACTATATCCTGGTATATGAAATTCTGCTAAAAACTGCTTGGATTATGTATTAATCCATGTTTCAGTTAGCGCTATTATGTCTATATTTTCATTGCTAACAAGTGCTCTAAGTTCGTCCATTTTGTTACTTAAACTCCTACAGTTTGTGTAATATGTTCTCAAAGTATTTATTTTATTGGTGTCTGATGGACCTTTATTTCTTCTATTAGTATCTATTTGACTGTTGTTATTATCTTGTACTATGGTAGATATTGTACCACTATTAATATGACTAACTTCTATTACTGCATTGTCACCTATTGTTTCACTGTTAAATTATAAATTATAATTTCCTTATTCTTTCTATCACCCAATTTATTTTATTTTATTTTGATGGGATATTGCCAATCTAAAACCCCACCCCAACTACTCTTATCAACTAACCTTCCTAGCATCCCTACCCCTTTCCTACTTAAATGCACCCCGTCCCTTGCGCACAATCTATCGTTACCGTAGTAGAGGCTCCAGTTGTCTATGAATGGTAATGACAACTGTTTGTACAGCTTTGCCAGCCAGCAATTAAAACCAATTGCTCTGGACAACCATTTACGTATGACTGTTCTGATGACACCTCGTCTTGCCAAGATAGAGCAAGCAATCCCACCGTTCATCCTAATCTTATCTAAGGCTACCCTATACAGCCTACGCAGTTCAACACTGGTAAGCTTACCCACGTCATTGCTACCTGCACTAAGTACGACTGTGGGTTTATCTCCAAAGTCGTCAATGACGTCCTCCAATCTCTCACAAACTCTACCTATACCTTCCCCGGGGAGACACTCGAGCTTCCTAACTTTGGTGGAGAGATTTTCACCTAAATACCTATTAGTTATATTGTGTATCACTATGAGATGTTCCAGTATTCTTGAGCACAACTGTACCTTCCTGTTTATACATATTTATATTTGTTTTTATTATTAGATGTTCCAGTATTGTTGAACACAACTGTACCTTCCTTCTGGTGTGGTGTGTACTGTGACAATAAGGGAGTGAGAACAATGACTGCGTGTTTCTCAACCAGCTGGTTAGTATCCCCCCCCCCCTTCGTATTCTTCACCTTAGAACAATGGCTAGGGAGATTTTTTTTTTTTTTTTTTATACCATACACACTAAGCATTCTGTGGCTTTTTCCCTTACCCCTCAACTTTCCCTTCATAATTGCTGAGGGGCACAGGGCCTTGGGTGGGGCTTTGGTTTCCCGGGCGTTTCCGCACCCTCCTCAGCTCCCTGCCTTGGAGTGGCTTCGGTCACCTGGGCTTTGTTAGTGGTAAGCAGGAAGGATTTTGTGGGGGGCGCTCGTTTATGGCCTTGGCCTTGCTCGAGACCTTGGGGCTGTTCGGCCAGACAGCCTGGGGAACATCAACAACAACAAGCATTCTGTGGCCAATACGAAACCCTTTGACTCTAACAAAAGTATACAAAGTTTAACCCCTTCAGCATGATGACGCCTATTTACCTTTGATTATGGCTATATTTAGACGATTTTATGCTGGTTAAGAAGGACCTACTGTATGTTGCCCCGAGGCTTTATTGAGATCGTGTTTACCCCTTTGAGTCCTAGATGTAGATTATAAGCTAAATAAAATCATCGAATAGTACCATAACCAGAATATGATGAAACATACGTCATCGTGCTGAAGGGGTTAAGTGTATTCATTTAAGGGGTTAAGTGTATTCATTTAAGGGGTTAAGTGTATTCATTTAAGGGGTTAAGTGTATTCATTTAAGGGGGGATGGTTCACTTTTGGGGCGATTTTTGCATGTATTCATTATTTTTCTGGTTTCCTCCCTAGACCTCCATCAAATAAAATAAAAAAACATCCATTACATCCCCCTTCTAGATTAATATGTACATTTTTCGGTAGAAAAATTTCCCGGCCGCAGGCCAGTTCTTTCAACATTACAGGCTCACTATCGTTCGCCAGGGAAAAAAAAACGAGACTTAAATAACACGAAAGGTCTAAATATTGACGAAGAAATGGGGCGAAAGGTCTTAAAATCGACTAACTAATGGGGCAAACATCTTAACATCTGAAAACTAATGGTGCTAAACATGGGGGAGAAATTGACCCAGAAAAACGGCCCATCTCCCCTTAACACGACGTCGCTGGTACAGAACGGGTTGAAGAAACAGTCTCCCGTGAGCCAGTCGACCTATTACAGATTTCCGTTTTCTATTGTTCTTTCTTACCTGTCCATACGCCTTAACCCTTTCAATACCGGTGATGTCTTGTTTTTAGTCTATTCTAGCTATATTTAGACGATTTTGTACAGTTTAAGAAGGATCGGTGGTAGTAAAAAGGGTTAGGGTGAGATAGTTCGAAGGGTGTTACGTGCTTGAGGCCCTTTTTAAACTGAATAATAGCCTCTAAATATATCGGTAGACTATAATTAAAAAGACGTCACCGGTACACACGGACTTAAGGGGAGATTTCCACTGGAGGGACTTTTTTCTTGACCCCTTTCTCCCTCACGTCTAGCCCCATTGCTTTTGAGATTTTAAGACGTTCGCCCCATTAGTTTGGCGATTTTAAGAACCCTCGCCCCATTTCTGTCAATTTTAAGACCATTCGTGCCATTTAGGTGTCGATTTTTTCCTGGCGAGCGACAGCGAGCCTGTAATTTAAGGGGAACCGGCCTTTTTCTACCGAAAAATTTACAAATTTATCTTGAAAGGGGGTCTAGGGAGAGTAATTTTAAGCTTGATGGAAGTTTAGGGAATCAACTAAAATCCTCCCCTTAAGACATGCGGCAGGTAACCCCATTAGCTCACATCATAATTGTTTACCATTCACTCCAGTTAATACCAAACGATTTTATGTAGCTTAATTACAACCTTTGGAAAGCAGTTGGGTTTTTACATGCCATCGCAAGCATTTGATTCTATATATATATATATATATATATATATATATATATATATATATATATATATATATATATATAGAGAGAGAGAGAGAGAGAGAGAGAGAGAGAGAGAGAGAGAGAGAGAGAGAGAGATTATTAATAAGTAACACCCCGTACTTAACATTAATCATCAATTACAAACCCCAATGTACTTGAATAAACTAATGAACGCATATGGTCCTCCTGGGATTCGAACTCGGGACACCACACCCAGAACATAAGCATCTAAACCATTACACCACCAACACAAATATAATACGGATTGGAATTTCTCCTGTCTCTCATAGCTTCAATTTTCTGTTCGTATTTATTTATCTTATTTGTTCTTATTTAAGGCATTGTCTTTATTTATCTCTCGGTACAAGCCCCAACACTCTTGGAACAATGTAGGTTAAGGGCAGATTTCCACTTGAGGGATTTTTTTCTTTACCCCTTTCTCCCTCATGTTTAGCCCGATTGGTTTTGAGATTTTAAGACGTTCGCCCCATTAGTTTGGCGATTTTAAGAACTTTCACCCCATTTATGTCACTTTTAAGACCTTTAGTGCCATGTAGGTGTCGATTTTTTCATGGCGAGCGATAGCGAGCCTCTAATTTAAGAGGAACCGGCCTTCGGCCGGGAAATTTTTCTACCGAAAAACGTACAAATTTATCTTGAAAGGGGGTCAAGGGGGTGTAATTTCAAGCTTGATGGAAGTCTAGGAAACACACTAAAAACCTGCCCTTAAACCTGCCCTTAAACCTGCCCTTAAACCTGCCCTTAAGGCCATACAGGTCCCAAGACAAGTTACTGAGCCGCATACACCTTAAGGGGGAGGTAGTTCTTAAGGGGGAGGTAGTTCTTAAGGGGGAGGTAGTTCTTAAGGGGGAGGTAGTTCTTAAGGGGGAGGTAGTTCTTAAGGGGGAGGTAGTTCTTAAGGGGGAGGTAGTTCTTAAGGGGGAGGTAGTTCTTAAGGGGGAGGTAGTTCTTAAGGGGGAGGTAGTTCTTAAGGGGGAGGTAGTTCTTAAGGGGGAGGTAGTTCTTAAGGGGGAGGTAGTTCTTTTGGTCCTGTATGTTTAGTCCCATTAGTGTTTAGATTATAAGACATTCGGTCCATTAGTTTGGCGATGTTTAGACCTTTCGCCCTATTTCTTTGCCATAGCCTACAGAAACAGCATTAGGACTTATGGTAAGAACATGGAGTTAAAACCTGTTATTGTGAAAGGCTTAAGGGGAGGTTTTTAGTTAGTTCCCTAGACCTCCATCAAGCTTAAAATTACACCCTCTAGGCCCCCTTTCAAGATAAATGTGTAAATTTTTCGGTAGAAAAATGTCCCGGCCAAAGGCCGCTTCCTCTTATATTACAGGCTCGCTATCGTTCGCCAGGAAAAAATCGACACCTAAATTGCATGAAAGGTCTTAAAATTGACAGGAATGGGACGAAAGTTCTTAATTATGGGGCGAACGTCTTAAAATATCAAAAGCAATGGGGCTAAACATGGGGGAGAAAGGGGTCAAGAAAAAAATCCCTCTAGTGGAGATCTCCCCTTAACTTAGTGTTGAAGGATACAGCTAATGGGTGGCCATCATTTACAGTCATCTGGTTGATAAGCTCGGGAAAATATATGTGTGTGTGGGAGGGTGGTGGCGTCTGTGTGTTTGGGAGTGAAATATACTGTTTACAATGAGAGTGTGTGTGTGTGTGTGTAAACGTATATTGTAAAGGCAACAGTTCACTAGTGTGTGTGTGTGTGTGTGTGTGTGTGAGAGAGAGAGAGAGAGAGAGAGAGAGAGAGAGAGAGAGAGAGAGAGAGAGAAGAGAGAGAGGAGAGAGAGAGAGAGGAGAGAGAGAGAGAGAGAGAGAGAGAGAGAGAGAGAGAGAGAGAGAGAGAGAGAGAGAGAGAGAGAGAGAGAGAGAGAGAGAGAGAGAGCGAGGAGAGAGAGAGTACAAAGGAAATCAAGCAACAACAGGTCTAGTGACCCTTCTAGGCTGCTTGTCCTCCAAAACACTTAGGATCAAGTGTCCAAACAGTGGTTTAGAGTGGGTAAGGGAACATTGGAAAGGGAACTACTGCCCTGCCACTAATGTCCGTGGCAGGATTAGGAAGTTAGAGAGAGAGTGAGAGAGTGAGTTAGAATGCGAGAGCGAGGAACTGGTGTGTGATAACGTAATAGAGACAGGATGAGAGTGTTCCCGTGTCCTGGCGCTCCAAGTGTCCCATCAGTGTGATAGGCCTATGTTTATATCATTATATGTACGGTATATATAGTGTTAGTGTATAGTGGTCAAGGTGTTGTCTTACTTCCGGCACTTCCTGACTTCCTTATTTCCGATACTTCCTTCTTCCTTACTGCTGGCACTTCCTTACTTCCTTCTTCCTTACTTCTGGCACTTCCTGACTTCCTTCCTTACTTCTGGCACTTCCTGACTTCCTTATTTCCGATACTTCCTTCTTCCTTACTTCTGACACTTCCTTACTTCCTTCTTCCTTACTTCTGGCACTTCCTGACTTCCTTCCTTACTTCTTCCTTACTTCTGGCACTTCCTTCCTTCATTCTTCCTTACTTCTGGCACTTCCTTCCTTCCTTCTTCCTTACTTCTGGCACTTCCTTCTTCCTTACTTCTGGCACTTCCTTCTTCCTTACTTCTGGCACTTCCTTCCTTCTTCCTTACTTCTGGCACTTCCTTCCTTCTTCCTTACTTCCTTCCGTCCTTCCTTCCTTCCTTCCTTACTTCTTCCTTACTTCTGGCACTTCCTTCCTTCATTCTTCCTTACTTCTGGCACTTCCTTCCTTCCTTCTTCCTTACTTCTGGCACTTCCTTCTTCCTTACTTCTGGCACTTCCTTCTTCCTTACTTCTGGCACTTCCTTCCTTCTGGCACTTCCTTCCTTCTTCCTTACTTCCTTCCGTCCTTCCTTCCTTCCTTCCTTCCTTCCTTCTTCCTTACTTCTGGCACTTCCTTCCTTCTTCCGGGTATACTTCTTTCATACCCCTTTATAGCTTCCGGTTATAACGCTCTTTACAAACTGAACTGCTGACAACACTCTTAACCCTTCTCTTGAGGATCGTTGGGGCATTATCATTCATGCTGACTCCCAAAAGGCGTCAACAGGTTTAAAGGGAGATGTTTATATAGTTACGTATTTAGTTATTTATTATTAGTACTATTATTTATTATTTATTGATTTTTGTATTTTGTTTTCGTGTCCTCCCTCGACCCCCATCAATCTTAATATAATACCCCCAATTACCCCCCCCCCCCCCCCCCTCCGAGATAAATTTGTGTGTGCTCGAAAAAGCATTTATAATTTGTTGTTAATATGCGTAACAAATATATACCTGTATATATATATATATATATATATATATATATATATATATGCAGTATATATATATAATTATAAGCTGTATATATGTACTGTATATATATATATATATATATATATATATATATATATATATATATATATATATGCTGAATAACGTATTTGCATTATATTTATCTAGTGTTTTATCATTATTTGATGGCATTTGTAATCCTGTGTGTGTATCAGGGGAGTGGGTATATGCGAAGTATATGACCACGAATGGACCAATAGCTGAGAGCCGATCATTAATCTCTATAAACAACTGGATGGCTCATTAATCCCGTGATATAAAGCCGCTACAGACGACACAACCACTTATTTTCTCATTGAAAATGCAGAGGGAACAGAAAGTTCGCTCTATTAAATTTGACACGGGTAGGTTGTGCGTGAACATTGACTGCGAAAACAGATAATAGTAAGGGTTTAGTTGAATATTTTGTAAATATTTATGTATCACGTCAACACACAATTAATATTATCCCCTTCAAGATACAATGACACATGTTTTGTTTCTGTTTTCTGGCTATTATTATAAAATTTTAATCAGATTATTAAGGGTATATGAAAGTCAGAGGATTGAGATAATTCTTTACCCTTTTAATTCCCACACATACTTACTGAACTGAATACAATCCATACATTAAGGGGACATTTTTCACTTGAGGGATTCTTTTCTAGACCCCGTTCTCCCTCATGTTTAGCCCCATTGCTTTTGAGATGTTCAGACATTCGCCCCATTAGTTTGGTAATTTTAAGAACTTTCGCCCCATTCCTGTCAATGTTAAGACCTTTCTTGTCATTTAGTTATAATTTAAAAGGAACCGAAAAATGTACGGTACAAATTTATCTTGAAAGGGGGTCTATTGGGTGCAATTATTAGCGTGATGGAGGTCTAGGGAACACACTAAAAACCTCCCCTTAAGGGGAGATTTCCACTTGAGGGATTATTTTCTTTACCCCTTTCTCCCTCATGTTTAGCCCCATTGCTTTTGAGATTTTAAGACGTTCGCCCCATTATTTTAACGATTTTAAGAACTTTCAACCCATTTCTAGCAATTTTAAGACCTTTCGTGCCATTTAGGTGTCGATTTTGTTCTGGCGAGCGATAGCGAGCCTGTAATTTAAGAGGAACCGGCTTTCAGCCGGGACATTTTTCTACCGAAAAATGTACAAATTTATCTTGAAAGGGGCTCAAGGGGGTGTAATCTTAAGCTTGAAGGATATATAGGGACCAAACTAAAAACCTCCCCTTAAACCAGGGAGTGCTTACTACCTTATGTTGACAAATCGTGGACAAGAATATTGATTGTAATATTTGGAGGAAGAATCATGCCACATTGACGAATTATATGTATCGGGCTATTGGGTGTCACTAGTTAAGGGCAGATATCCACTTGAGGGATTTATTTCTTGACCCCTTTCTCCCTCATGTTTAGCCCCATTGCTTTTGAGATTTTAACCACGTTCGCCCCATTATTTTGACGATTTTAAGAACTTTCGACCCATTTCTGTCAATTTTAAGACCTTTCGTGCCATTTAGGTGTCGATTTTATCCTGCCGAGCGATAGCGAGCCTGTAATATAAGAGGAACCGGCTTTCAGCCGGGACATTTTTCTACCGAAAAATTACAAATTTATTTTGAAAGAGGGTCAAGGGGTGAAATTTTAAGATTGCTGGAGGAGTAGGAAACAAACTAAAACCCTCCCCTTAAGGGGAGATGGGTCGGTTTTCGGGGGCCTCTTCTTCTTCATGTTTAGCCCCGTTAGTTTTCAGATTTTGTGACGTTGGACTCATTAGTTTGGCGATTTTAAGACCTTTCACCCCATTTATTTGTCAATATTAAGTCTTTCGCGTCATTTAGGTGTCGATTTTTTCCTGGCGGGCGACAGCGAGCCTGTAATTTAAGAGAAACCGGCCGGGATATTTTTCTATCGAAAAATGTAAACATTTATTTTGAAGGAAGGTCTTTGGGTGTTTTTATTGATTTAGCTTGATGGAGATCTAAGGAGGAACTAAAACACAATATATAAAGATATAAATAAATACGCCCACCTCTCCTTAACACTGGCTGCTTTGGATTTATCAGTAGGTGTTCAAATATTGGTGTTCACGATTATACTACCGTGATGAAGAATACCTGAATACCCAATGACCCAAACAAGACGTACGGTGAACACATTGCTATACTCTGTTCATTATAACTAGGCCACAAATACTGACTCATAACCTCGGTAACTCGGAAAGGGCTGGGGCAAATGGGCTGTCAGTTTCCACACCTGGGTACTTATTTGTAGAAGACTAAACACTAAACTAATGGGGCGAATGTCATATAATGTTTTAACTAATGGGGCTAAGCATGAGAGAGAAGTGGTCCAGAACACTCCCCCCCCCCATTTTTTTTAATTACTCTCAAGGGGCTAGTTAGTGGCTGTTTTTTTCGTCATTAATTAATTTATTAATTTATTTTTTAGTTTCCTCGCTAGACCTCCATCAAGTTTAGACAAACATCCCCTAGACCCCCTTACAAGATAAATTTGTAAATTTTTCGGTAGAAAAATGTCTCGGCCGAAGGCCGGTTCCTCTTAAAATTACAGGCTGGCTATCGCTCGCCAGGAAAAAATCGACACCTAAATGGTACGATGTCTTAAAATTAACTATAAAATGGGGCGAAAGGTGTTAAAATCGCCAAACTAATGGGCCGAATGTCTTAAAATCTGAAAACTAATGGGGCTAAACATGAGGAAGAAGGGCGACCAGAAGAACGACCCATCTCCCCTTAACTTAGCCGTAATTGTTGACAGATTGTGACACCCATACCGTGTGCCGGTAAATGACTCCGGCTTCATGGGTGGCTTTGCTTGGAACCCTGCTGTCTGTTAAGTTAATGTGGAGTGATTGTTGCTGTTAATTATTATTTTATTACCCTTCTAGACTAGAGGAGCACTTGGTAGAGCACATACCTCCGCCTACGTTGGTTGGTAAATACAATAGGCCCAATTTTTATGGTTAGGTTCTGGGTTCTAGGATACTATTCGGATCGTCACCTAATTGAAGCATATCTTCTTTGGCGCATATGCTATCTGCCCACCAAATTTTGTGAACATCGGTCTATAACATTGTGAGATATCGTGTTTGCAGGCAAACAAACAGACAAGACAAACTCTGGCGAAAACATGATCTCCGTCCAACTTTGTTAGCGGAGGTAATAAGAGGCTAAAGGGTGAATAAGCATTTCAATGCACCGATTGCCTCCATTGAACACAGCTGCTCCACCCCCCACCCCCCTTCTCTCTCTCTCTCTCTCTCTCTCTCTCTCTCTCTCTCTCTCTCTCTCTCTCTCTCTCTCTCTCTCTCTCTCTGCGTTCAATGCTGGTGCCCTTATTACCAAAAAGACATAAACAAGCTAGAACGAGTTCAACGTAGAGTTACCAAAATGATACCTAGCCTAAAGAACAAACCATACGAAGAGCGTCTTAGAGAATTAAATCTATTTCCTTTAACCCAGCGCAGATTAAGAGGTGACTTAATTCAAGTGTTCAAAATCATCAAAGGCATCGACAATATGAACTGTAGTAAGTACTTCACTATCGACCAATCTAATTACGGGGAAACGGTTGCAAAATTATTGGTAAATCTTTTAACTCACACGAATCTAAGAATTTCTTCTTCAATCGAGTTGTCAACTTGTGGAATGGGCTTCCCCGAGACGTTATAGACTGCAGCACCGTTGATTCATTTAAACTCCGCCTAGACAAATATCTCGCATCAAACCCGCGACTGACTGCGTTTGTAAATGAATAACTTTATGTTATCCTCCCCTCAGTTACTAACCCATATGTCCCCTACTAACTTCCTAGTCCTGCCACGGACATTAGTTCCAGGGGAGTAGTTCCCTTTCCAATGTTCCCTTACCCACTCTAAACCACTGTTTGGACACTTGATCCTCAGTATTTTGGAGGACAAGCAGCCTAGAAGGGTCACTAGATCTGTTGTTGCTTGATTTCCTTTGTACTCCTTTGTACTCTCTCTCTCTATCTCTCTCTCTCTCTCTCTCTCTCTCTCTCTCTCTCTCTCTCTCTCTCTCTCTCTCTCTCTCTCTCTCTCTCTCTCTCTCTCTCTCCCCCCCCCCCCCCTGGCTTTTTCGAACACATATATAATTCTTTTTGCTCTCATGTATTCTGTAATGCGTGCCAAATTAGTCATCCCAGAGGTAAAATGTGTATCAGTTAGGCAGTTTACCCCCACAGATACATTGTAAGCTGAATATAATTGTATAGTAATAATCAGAATATAACGAATCATTGCGTCTTGGTATAATGAAAAGGTAAAGGGACTATTGATTTCGGTAGATATTTTCTAAGCTGAATAAAATTGTCTGGTAGTAGAAAATAAAATATAATAAATCATTTAATAAATATAATAGTTGCTCGGTTTCTGTGAACTAATTAGATTTATCTGTCTGAAACATGTAATGAACACACACACACACACACACACACACACACACACACACACACACACACACACACACACACACACACACACACACACACACCGCGGCTAGCTCAGTGGTACCGTCCCTGCCTGCAACCCAGCAGACCGGGGTTCAAATCTCGCTCAGGTTGATGAAGGTTTTCTGAGACATAGCCGGCGATTACCATCTCCCTTGAGCAAGGAGATGGATAATTGTTATTGATAATAAAGTCTAGGAAGCGGGACAATACGAGCCAAAAACTCAATTCCTGTCAAACTACAATTATCAACTCACACAAACACACACACACACACACACACACACACACACACACACACACACACACACACACACACACACACATACACACACACACACGCACGCATGTACAGTGGTGAATAATGAACGACTTTTAATCAGCTTAACTTAAATATAGCTCATGCAAGTAGTTGAGGCAGATTGAAAATATATTTTGTTTAGGACGGCACTAATTCTGTGACGTAACCTCTACAGTGACGTGAACCCTGTGTCTGCATCATGGAGTATTATTGTTGTCAAGTGTACCTTTAGATTTGTTCTTATTTATTGGTTTGTTTAAGTTATTTATGTATCTATGTATTAATAAATATATTGTGTTGTGTTTGTTCTAGTTTATTCCCTAGACTTCCATCAAGCTTTATCAAAATACCCCCATGGCCCCCTTTCGAGATAAATGTGCATTTTTCGGTAGAAAATGCGTCGGCTGAAGGCTGACTCGTTATAAATTGAAGGCTCGCTATTGCTCCCCATGAAAACAAATTACACCTAAATGGCGCGAAAGATTGTAAAATTGACAAAGAATATGGGAGAAAATCTAGAAATAGCGCAAATAGTGGGGCGAACGTCTTTTTTTTTTTTTAACAGGTTGAAGGGCCGGAAGATCCGAAGACCCCTTTCCACCCTATTATACTGTCAGGCGAAACAGAGGCAAGGGGTGTGAGGAGATTGCCCAAACATCACCTGCCGAGAATCGAACTCGGTCCTCCAGGTTAGAAACTGAGCGCTGTGTAAAGGTGGTCTTGGCTGTACGGTCGCGCTAATAAGTCATTACCCGGCTGTCATTACGTTTGGCTCGCTCTGTGCTGTATTAATGTCTGTCTGATGTTGAATAGGATGGGTAAGTGTAGGAACATGTTGGCATATATCACTCAAAAAGAATAAGTCTGTTGTAAATATTGCTGACACCAATTATTGATCAAACATAATTGGTGCCGAGACATCACTTATTAGGTCGATTGTACCAATGTCACTACAGGCCACCCGTGACGTCAACTGTCCGGTGACGTGAATCTTGTCTCTGCATCACGGAAGACTATTGTGTCAAGCCTACCTTTAATCAGCGAGCGTCATTGTCACCTTTTTCTCGCTATTATTAACTCCTTGTGTACCGGTGACGTCATTTTACCTTTGATTCTGGCTACAATTAGATGATTGTCTTCAGTTTACCATTCCAGTACAGTGGCACTAATAAGGGTTCCATGTCATCTCAACCAGTAGACCATTTCAACCAGTAGCTCTCAACCAGTGCCAAATTAACCCAGAGCAACCAAACCAGTGCCAAAATATAGTACTAACCTAACCGTATTGGTTGATTTGGTACTGGTTGAGAGCTACTGGTTGAAATGGTCTACTGGTTGAGTTGACCGGTCACCGCTAATAAGTGATATCTCGGCACCAAGTATGTTTTGATCAATAATTGGTATCAGCAATATCGAAGCTTCATTTCTTCATATCGAGTGAAATATACAAACATGGTCCTACACTTACCCACCCTATTCAACATCTGACAGACATGAATACAGCACAGAGCAAGCCAAACGTAATGACAGCTGGGACATGACTTATTAGCGCGTCCTTACCAGTGCCGTCTTTTTAACTTTACTCTGGCTATTGTTACTTGATTTAACTTCATTCTGGCTATTGTTACTTGATTTAACTTTATTCTGGCTATTGTTACTTGATTTAACTTCATTCTGGCTATTGTTACTTGATTTAACTTCATTCTGGCTATTGTTACTTGATTTTATTCTGGCTATTGTTACTTGATTTTATTCTGGCTATTGTTACTTGATTTTATTCTGGCTATTGTTACTTGATTTAACTTTATTCTGGCTATTGTTACTTGATTTTATTCTGGCTATTGTTACTTGACTTTATTCTGGCTATTGTTACTTGATTTTATTCTGGCTGTTGTTACTTGACTTTATTCTGGCTATTGTTACTTGATTTTATTCTGGCTATTGTTACTTGATTTTATTCTGGCTATTGTTACTTGATTTTATTCTGGCTATTGTTACTTGATTTTATTCTGGCTACTTGATTTTATTCTGGCTATTGTTATTTGATTTTATTCTGGCTATTGTTACTTGATTTTATTCAGTTTGATAAGGGTCTCCAGCAATTAACAGGCTGCGAACTATCTCACCCAACCCTTTCTACTACCATAGGTCATTCTTAAACTGCACACAATCGACTAAATATAGCTAGGATAAAATTAAAAAGACGTCGCCGATACAGAAGGGGTTAAGGGGAGATTTCCACTTGAGGGATTTTTTTCTGGACCCCTTTTTCTCTCATGTTTAGCCCCATTGGTTTTTAGATTGTAAGATGCTCGTCCCCTTTAGTTTGGTGATTTTAAGAACTTTCGCCCCATTTCTGTCAATTTAAAGATCTTTCGTGCCATTTAGGTGTCGATATTTTCCTGGTGAGCGATAGCGAACCTGTAATTTAAGAGGATCCGGCCTTCGGCCGGGAAATTTTTCTACCGAAAAATGTACAAATTTATCTTGAAAGGGGGTCTAGGGGGTGTAATTTTAAGCTTGATGGAGGTCTAAGGAACAAACTAAATACCTCCCCTTAATCAGAGGACGTCATTGTCACTGTTCTCGCTATTATTAAGGGGGGTCACCACCTGTTTTGATCTTTCTCTCCTTTTCTCTCTTTCCCTGGCTTGTATCCACTCGGCCCCATTCAGTTAACTGTTTTAAGACGTTTATCCCCATCCAGGTGTCGATACATGTTTGTATTGTTCTTCCCTTCTATTCCCCTTGCCTTGCCTTTTATGTATTTCTCCTTTCTTCTCTTGAGTGTTTGTCTTTCTCTTCTATTCCCCTTCCTTTATCTTATTTTATTTACCCCTTTCTTCTACCTCATCTTGTGTGTTTATCTTTCTCTTCTATTCCCCTTCCCTATCTTATATGATCTTCCCTTTTCTTCTAGCTTAGCTTGCGTATTGTCTCTCTCCTCTCTTTCCTTCTATCCCCCTCCCTTATCTTACCTTTTCTTCTACCTTAGCTTGCGTAGTCTCTCTCCTCTCTCTCCTTCTATCCCCCTCCCTTATCTTCCCCTTTCTTCTACCTTAGCTTGCGTATTGTCTGTCTCCTCTCTTTCCTTCTATCCCCCTCCTTTATCTTCTTTTATCTTCCCTTTTCTTATACCCTATCTATCTTATGTGTTGTCTTTCTCCTCTCTTTCCTTCTATCCCCCTCCTTTATCTTCTTTTATCTTCCCTTTTCTTATACCCTATCTTATCTTATGTGTTTGTCTTTCTCCTCTCTGTCCTTCTATCCCCCTCCGTTATTACTTTTTTTATCTTCCCTTTTCTTCTATTTTATCTTGTGTTTTTGTCTTTCTCCTCCCTTTCCTTCTATCCCCCTCCTTTATCTTCTTTGATACTCCCTTTTCTTATACCCTATCTATCTTATGTGTTGTCTTTCTCCTCTTTCCTTCTATCCCCCTCCTTTATCTTCTTTGATACTCCATTTTCTTATACCCTATCTATCTTATGTGTTGTCTTTCTCCTCTTTCCTTCTATCCCCCTCCTTTATCTTCTTTTATCTTCCCCTTTCTTCTACTTTATCTTGTGTTTTTGTCTTTCTCCTCCCTTTCCTTCTATCCCCTTCCTTATCTTAGTTTGAGGCAGTTGGACAAAATTCAAAATAAAGCTATTAGATTAATCAATAACCCTGCAATCACACAGGACCTTCCTACATTAGCCATACGAAGAAACGTTGCATCCCTTGCATTATTCTACAGATATTTTCACAGCAATTGTTCCGAGGAACTTGCTTGCCGCCTCTCCACATCTTTCCCCGTAGAACTAGGGCAGCTGAGAGCGCCCATGAATTTACACTTTCTCCTCCACAATGCAGAACTTCTGCTTATCAGAATTCATTTATCCCCAGAGCTACTACTCTTTGGAATTCACTTCCCTCGAATTGCTTTCCACAAACTTACAATCAACAAATGTTTAAATCCAGTTGTTACAAACATTTTATGAATGGAGGATGCCTTTAGGCACATGGACCTTTTTGTTTTATCTGTGTTTTTCCTTCCTCCATTCATTGTCTCTTAAAAAAAAAAAAAAAAAAAAAAAAAAGTTTATCTTCCTTTTGTTCAACCTTATCTTGCGTACATTGTCTTTCTCCTCTCTTCCCTTCTGTCCCCCTCCTTTATCTTCCCTTTTCCTTTCGACCTTATAGTAACGTTGGTGAATCAAGGCCATTGGGTATTGATAATATATTCAGGGTGTCACACGAAAGCCGAGACTATTCTTTGGAGTCTTTATTTTTGTATATGTATAGATAAAAGTATGTCTTATAGTTTGTATTATTGTATATGTATAGATGAAAGTATGTCTTTAATCCCGGTGGATCATATATACTTTAATTAATTTCATTGGGGGTGTGGTGGTGAGATTAATAAAAATAATATTATAGTTCAAAAGTTCAAATTATATCTTTGGAAGTGAAAAAATTGCCAAAACAATGCTTTTTCGTGTTAATTTTCTTGTATTGGAGGCGATTAAATGGCCAAGACAATGCTATTCCGTGTTAATGTTCTTGTCTTCATTCACGTATTCATTTGACCATTTCAGTACCAGCGACGTCAGTTTGACAACCCGTATTGATTTGTGTGTGGCGTACAGGAGTAACAGTGGCAGGCGGTATCACACGAGCTCTTCTGCCCTCATTGTTTACGGGCAATTGTAGTCATCTTCAAAATTTAAGTTGTATCAGAATTGAGCCACCTCGCATAATCTACCTTCAGTTTAGTTTCCGTTTCCAATGCCAAAGAACCTGAACATAGTATGAGAACAAAACAAAATGTTCATCGAAAATAGTCTGTAACTGCGCTCGTGTGTCACCACCCTAACAGTTGCAGACGGTGTCACACGATCACTTATACCAGGAATATTAAATTTTTGGTAGAACTTGTCGCGGCCAAGCTTAATGGAAGTCTAGGGAGCAAACTAAATATATATAATATATAAATATCATTATTTTCAAGCCACAATGTATAGTTGCGGAGAAAGGAAGGCATATTGGTATTGATACACTCATTTAATATAAGAATAAATAGGTATGTGGTGGGTGTTGTGTGTTGTGTGTGTGTGTGTGTGTGTGTGTGTGTGGTGTGTGTGTGTGTGTGTGTGTGTGTGTGTGTGTGTGTGTGTGTGTGTGTGTGTGTGTGTGTGTGTGTGTGTGTGTGTGTGTGTGTGTGTCAAGAAAGGTCCCTTCACCAGAGGAATAAGTCCATATGCACAATAAGGACATTCGTCTGGCAGAACTAAAAGTTAATGCATTGTATAAGTTACGTTAGGCTGATATTCCATGGTCCATACACAGTCTAAGTAACATTACTTAAACTGTGATTCCATATACCCAGTATATAATCGATATCTATAATTCATTTGTTTGGGAGGCATCACTCTTCAATATTTTTTGTTTTTTTTATGGCTAGGCTATCTTAAAATGAACCCTTCATCATGCTGCAGAACTAAACATGAGTTTAATCACTTAATACTGTCGTCATACCACTGAATGAACTACTTGGATCATTCCAGGTATAGACTATATCTGTCATAGCATTTATCCCGGAGCGTTTGTGATGTTGGTAGCGTGTAGCCTAGTGTTGGTGCTGGGTGCAGAGACTCCCAGCTGATAACACACACACACACGCACTAACACACGTATATATAGTCCCACCACCACCACCTTATCGTCAGTCACCCTCCGCACCAGGCAGGGGTAGTACGTGCGTCCTCTAGCTCCCGCCTCGTCACTCCGTCCACCATACATCATAAGGCAGGCACCTATTTAACCCCCTCGTAGATTCATCCATACCCATCAGATGTTTCTGTACTGCTTGTTCTGCCTACCGCCAGACGATAGTGTTAAAGATGAAAGGCCCTCTCAGTCTCGAAGGGTTTAAACACAGAATTCAGTGAACCTTTGTTGTCGAGAGGTCCTCTCTAAGTTGGGTAAAATCGTCTGGTGTTAGCATATAATTGTTCACCGTTTAATTGAAAGAATGAACCACAGTGTGTATGTTCCATAGAAAATGTGTTTGTGTTTGGTCGATTTTTTTTTTAATTTTTTAATTATTTTTTCTAATTTCCTCCCTAGACCTCTATCAAACTTAAAAAATAAAAATATACATCTATTAAATCCCCCGGCCTTCCCAAATTACAGGCTCACCATCGTTCGCCAGGAAAAAAATCGACACCTAAATAGCACTAAAGGGCTAAATATTGACTAAGAAATGGGGCGAAAGGTTTTACAATCGACAAACTAATGGGGTCAAACTAATGGTGATAAACATTAGGGAGAAAAACAACCTATCTCCCCTTAACGCGTCAAATGAAACTGGGATGGTGGGATATTTGTGAGAATGTACCTACGTGTCAGAAAGCATCAGTAAGTCCCTGGGTTTATGTGGAAAGTGCCAAGTGGTGTAAATATTGATGACATAATCCAAGTGCACCAGTTTAAGTAGCGTTGGTGCATGAACACTAGTGGTGGTGTGTGTGTGTCATTATGTGTGTATATTTAAGTAGCGTTGTAGTTTAAGTAGCGTTGGTGCATGAACACTAGTGGTGGTGTGTGTGTGTGTGTATGTGTCATTATGTGTGTATGTGTCATTATGTGTGTATGTGTCATTATGTGTGTATATTTAAGTAGCGTTGGTGCATGAACACTTGTGGTGGTGTGTGTGTATGTGTCATTATGTGTGTATATATTATGTGCGTGTTTATACAGGGAACCCTAGATTTTGAACCCTTTTGTCCCATTTCTGTCAATTTTAAGGGGGGTCACCTGTTTTTTTTATCTTTCTCTCCTTTTCTCTTTCCCTGGCTTGTATCCATTTGGCCCCATTCAGCCAACTGTTTTAAGACGTTTATCCCCATCCAGGTGTCGATTTTTTCCTGGCGAGCGATAGCAAGCTAGAATTGTATGGAGAAATCCGGCTTCGCCGGAGAAATTTTTCTATCGAAAAATTTACAAATTTAGCTTGCTGTAAAACAAAAATGTATGTGTGTTGGCTCGCTACCGCTCGCCAGGAAAATATTGACACCTGGATGGGGGTAAACGTCATAAAACAGTAGGCTGAATGGGGCCGAATGGATACAAGCCAAAGAGAGAGGGAGAGAAAGATAAAAAAAAAAGCGAGGTGGGTTCCTTTAAGTCTCTCATTTGTGGATAAAGTCTAGTGCGGAAGCTGCTGATAGCGAGTAGTAGCCTAGCAGAGGATGTTAGCCAACCGGGATAAGCTACCTTCACTCTGCACTAAATATTAAGGGGAGGCAGACCGTTTTTCTGGACCCCCTGCTCCCTAGTGTTTAGCCCCACTAGTGTTTTGAGATTAGAAGACGTTCGACCCATTACTTTGGCGATTTTAACACCTTTCTCCCCATTTCGTTGTCAATTTTAAGACCTTTCGTGCCATTTAGGTGTCGATTATTTCCTGGCGAGCGACAGCGAGCCTGCAATTTTAAGAGGAATCGGCCTTTGGCCGGGACATTTTTCTACCGAGAAAATGTAAAAATTTATCTTGAAGGGGGGTCTAGGGGGTGTTTTTCTAAGGTTGATGGAGGTCTAGGGAGGAAACTAAAAATATATGAATAAATGAATTAATAGACCAAACAAACGGCCAGTCTCCCCTTACCACTTTAGGAAGATATGTATTTATTTGTATATTTACTTTTATTATTACAATGTGTTATCCTCCGTAGACCTCCATTCATGTACCGGCCCGGTTCCTCCTAAATTACAGGATCCCTATCGCTCGCCGGGAATAAATCGACACCTAAATGGCACGAAAGGTTTTGACATTCACAGAGAAATAGGTTTGAACGTCTTAAAATCACGAAACTAGCGGAGTTAAACATTAGGAAGAAGGATGAGGAAATAAATACGCCCATCCCCCCCTTGAAGGGATTTATGATGCGGAAGGGGAGTGGGACCAATTGAATTACGATGGTGGCAGTTTAGGGGGACATTTATTGTATATATATATATATATATATATATATATATATATATATATATATATATATATATATATATATATATTTATATATATATATATTTATTTATATATATATTTATTTATTTATTTACATATTTTAGTGCCTTCCCTATATTTATTTGTTTATTTATTTTAAGTGTCCTTCCTTGACCTACATCGAGCTTAAACAAACACCCCCAAGACCCCCTTCGAGATAGATTTGCACATTTTTCAGTAGATAAATGCCCCGGCCGAAAGCCGGTGCCTCTTAAATTGCAGGTTCGCTATCGTTCGCCAGGAAACATTCGACACCTAAATGGCACAAAAGGTTTTAAAATTGACGAATACATTGGGTGAAAGGTCTCAGAATTGCCAAACCAATGGGCCGAACTACTTATAATTTCAAAACTAATTGGATTAAACATGAGGGAGAAGGGGGTTGTAGAATAAAACACCCCCCTTCAATATTGTAAGGTGTGTTCGTTGACAGTCACTTCGCCCGCACCCAGGATTGATTTACCCATACCTGAGCCCTGAGTCACACGGCATGGGTTTCCGATCCAATACTTGTTTTCAAACTTTGGCGTACGTGTTTCAAAGTTTAAGTCTATAAAGCTTTAGCCAAGTACAATAATCTACAGTATATATATATATATATATATATATATATATATATAAGGTTGGTTTGAAAAAGTGTTCATAGATAATTTACCCTTTAGAAGTGTATTGGAAGTAATAAACCCATCAAATATAAGGTTGACAACATATACCGGTACCAACTATAAGGTTGACAACATATACCGGTACCAATAATCAAAGGAGGTAAATTGCTATCAATATCTCAACTTTGTTTGTGTACCTTTTTATATAAATGTGTGTGTATTTGTATGTGTGTGTGTGTGTGTGTATTCACCTACGTGTAGTTTACAGGAATTGAGCTGCGCTCGTGTTGTCCTGTCTCAGTTTCTATTGACTATCTAGTTTACTTGTAAAGTCGTGGATATTTCTTGCTTCTACAACCTCCTCACTTAAGTTGTTCCATCTATCTATCGTTCTATACGGAAAGTTAACTTTTTCACATTGGACTTGCACCTCTCCTTTCTTATTGTATACATATGGTTCATATGGTACATATGGTTCTGGTTCTTCCATCGTCCAGCCTGATATAATCCTCCTGTGTGTGTTTTGTGAGGTTGCATCGTGAGTGTAATTGCCAACACACCCCGGAAGTGTGGACAGGATAGGTTATATAACAATATTTCTATCATGGGATAGGTGGTGGCCATAGTCCCTGGCAGTAGTAGCCCCCAGAACATAGCTTAACACTATTTGGTCGCAGGGAGTGTTTTTTTATTGGACTTCCCTTGTTTCGTTCCATTAGTTTAGATATTTTAAGACGTTTCACCCCATTAGTTTGGCGATAGTAAGACGTTTCACCCCATTAGTTTGGCGATAATAAGACATTTTACCCCATTAGTTTGGCGATAATAAGACTTTTCACCCCATTAGTTTGGCGACAGTAAGACGCTTCATACCATTCTGGTGACGATTTTTTTGGGCGAGCGATGGTGATCCTGTAACTCAAAAGAAATCGGCCTCCGACTGGGACATTATTCTATCGAAAAAATTAGCTTGAAGGGGGTCTGGGTGGGCTTTTTCATTAAATTGAAGGAAGTCTGTGAAGGCGTGTTGGGGGTCGGGCATTTTCTAGTGTTTGAAGGAAGTCTGTGAAGGTGTTTGAAGATGGCTTGAAAGGGGTCTGGGTGGGTATTTATTTATTCGTGTTTGAAGCAAGTGTGGGATAGCGTGTTGAGGATCCAGCGTGGGAGTAATAATTATCTCCACACATGCTAACCCCCCCCCCCCCCCCACACACACCGGAAATGTTAAACAAGAGGAGGGACAGGGTGGTGGTGTTGGAGAGAGTTGGTTGGTTGGTTGACCGGAAGTTCCAGGCAACAGTATCCTCCGCAACTTACTTAGCTTAAGGGGACGCTATTTTAATGATCTGTTCATCACATTCTGACTTGCTAGGGAGTGTGGTGTGTGTGTGTGTGGGGGGGGGGGGGGTAAGTTAAGTTGTTGGCTTAAGGGGAGGTTTCTAGTTTGTTTCCTACTCCTCCAGCAATCTTAAAATCTCACCCCCTTGACCCCCTTTCAAGATAAATTTGTACATTTTTCGGTAGAAACATGTCCCGGCCGAAGGCCGATTACTCTTAAATTACAGGCTCGCTATCGCTCGCCAGGATAAAATCGACACCTAAATGGCACGAAAGGTCTTAAAATTGACAGAATGGGGCCGAAATTCTTAAAAATCACCAAACTAATGGGGCAAACGTCTTAAAATCTCAAAAGCAA
>CM064510.1:7999029-8304029 GCA_032716605.1 Paralithodes platypus | reverse complement strand
TACCGATATTGGGTGGGTGGGTGGGTAGATAGGTGGGTGGGTGGGCAGGTATTGGAAAGGTAGATAGATGGGTGGGTGGGTGGGCAGGTAGGTATTGAGTGGGTGGGTGGGTAGATAAGTGGGTGCCTGGGTGGGTGGGCGAGCAGGTAGGTAGGTATTGGGTGAGTGGGTGGGTAGATAGGTGGGTGTGTGGGAAGGCAGGTATTGGATGGGTGGGCGGGCAGGTATTGGGTGAGTATGTGGTGGGTTGGTGAGTGTGTGGGTGGGCAGGTATTGGGTGAGTATGTGGTGGGATGGTGGGCGGGCAAGTATTGGGTGAGTGTGTAGTGGGTTGGATGGGCTGGCAGGTATTGGGAGAGTCAATACTAGCGAGGCAAGCAAGTCACGTGTTAAGGGGAGATGGTTCACATTTTGGTTGATTTGTTCATGTATGTATTATTTGTTCATGTATGTATTATTTGTTCATGTATGTATTATTTGTTCATGTATGTATTATTTGTTCATGTATGTATTATTTGTTCATGTATGTATTATTTTTCTAGTTTCCTCACTAGACCTCCATCAAACTTAAGAAAAAACAACCCGACGATCCCCCTTCAAGATATATTTACAAAACAAAATCGGTATAATAATGTCCAGGCCGAAGGCCGGTCCCTCCTAAATTACAGGCTCGCTATCGCTCGCCAGGAAAAAAAATCGACACTTAAATGACGAAAAGTCTTAATATTGACAAAGAAATGGGGTGTAAAGTCTTACAATCGTCAAACTAATGGACCGAACGTCATATAATCTCAAAACTAATGGGGCTAAGCATGAGGAAGAAAGGGGACCAGAGTAACGGGCCATCTCCCTTAAGCCACAGTCACACGGGTTTCCGACGATTTTTCTTGGAATCTATATCCCTGGCAACGTTTTCGGGTGCTTTTTAATTTTTGGGGGGATATTTTTTCTACTGAAGTAAGTCATTTTTCTACCGACAAATGTACAAATATATCTTGAACAAGGAAATCTAATCAAATCCCAAATCCACTTAATCAGTATCGGGAACTTTACTTACAGTTGATTGACATATGATAAGGCTTGAATTTAGGTTACAGATCAGAGTTGCCGAGAAGGACATTGATGAATTGTTTCCTTGTGGCTGGGCCTTTAATGATATACCGTCTGGCTGCCTGTAGTGAGTCGGCTTGGTTGCAAACAGTACAGTTGGAAGAGAGAGAGGTAAGTAGGTAGGTAGTACAGGTAAGGTAAGCGTGTGGATAGGTAGTGAAAGCATGATTTAGGTGTACTTTATAGAGAGAGTGAAGATATGTAGCATAGGAGAGAGAGAGAGGTAAGTAGGTAGGTAGTACAGGTAAGGTAAGCCTGTGGATAGGTAGTGAAAGCATGATTTAGGTGTACTTTATAGAGAGAGAAGATATGTAGCATAGGAGAGAGAGAGGTAAGTAGGTAGGTAGTACAGGTAAGGTAAGCCTGTGGATAGGTAGTGAAAGCATGATTTAGGTGTACTGTACAGAGAAAGTGAAGATATGTAGCATAGGAGAGAGAGAGAGAGAGGTAAGTAGGTAGGTAGGTAGTACAGGTAAGGTAAGCCTGTGGATAGGTAGTGAAAGCATGATTTAGGTGTACTGTACTGTACAGAGAAAGTGAAGATGTGTAGCATAGGAGAGAGATAGGACGGTTAAGGTAAGCGTGTGGATAGGTATAGTTAAAGCATGAACAGTAATGCTTTAGGTGTACTGTATAGAGAAAGTGAGGATGTGTAGCGTAGGTACTGGAGGTAGTCAGTCGGCCAGCTAGGTTAAGGTTGGTCAGTACCCCAACACAATTGCAAGTAACAGTATATTTGGTGGTACCGGTATTGGCTGGGCTGCTCGTTCCCACAGAGCTCATCCCTTTGGAACCTGTGGCGGGTAAAGTACAGTAATGCATTTCAATTTACCACCGTTTACCTCCCTAGATGGCAAGTCACATTTGTACAGTTCCGTGAAGATGAAGCAGATACAAGTGCTAGGAAGGGCTGACCATAATTGATCACCACCAGGGTATTATTATATAGTAATATTGTGATTGAATGATGGCACTCACTGCTAACAACATTACTACAAATAGGTAAAGTCTTGTATTTACCTTCGAACTATAATATAGTCAATGAGAACAATACATCTAGCCACACCTTCACAGCACTTACATCTTCTTCATCTGCTCGAAACTGTACACTTACTTTATTTTATTTTATTTTTTACCAGTAGATGGAGTGATGAAGTGTGAGGAGACAGTCCATCCATATGTCCCTGTCCGGATATTTAGGTGTTACGGTTGTAGCACCAACATATAATGGATTGCGTAGATTAGTGAGGGGTTAAAGTATAGGATCTCACGCCCGGCTTAAGATGATCAGATTTTCGTGAGCAAATCGAATGATTAACTCGAATTGACCGATTGTGTATTTACCTATTTGTAGTTTACAGGAATTGAGCAGCGCGCTCGTGTTGTCCTGTCTTAGTTACTTTATAATCAATCCATTTTACTTAGACAAGTATCGTAATGGTATTCCCAGTTCCCAGTATTTTGGACTAACATATCAAAGCTTATGTTGTCCTATTTCCATATTTACTTTTATCCAACCTAGATTTGAACATGTTAATGTTCCTCGCTCTCACCACCTCCTCCAAGTTGTTCCAAGTCTCTAAACTCCTATATGGGAAGCTGAATTTCTTTGTGTCCTTACGACATCTGCCCTTCCTCAGCTTAAACTCGTATCTCTTGTCCTTCCATTATCCCTCACGAATAGATCTTCCCTATCTACTCGTTCCAAACTTGTTACTCCCTTGAACATCGTTATTAAGTCGCCTCGTTCCCTTCTCTCTTTCAAGGTAGGCAGTTGTAGTGTCTTAAGTCTTTCCTCATATGTCAACTCCTTCAATCTTGGGATCATCTTCGTTGCTATCCTTTGGACTTTCTCTAATTTGTTTATATGTTTTTTCAAATGTGGTGCCCATATCACTGCTGCATTTTCTAATCTTGGTCTTATCATAGTCATTATCAGTTTTCTTAAAATGTCTTCATCCAAATAGTTAAATGCCACTTTCATATTGGTTATTATTCCATATGCTCCTCCAATGATCATGTTAATATGCTTCTCCGGTGATAGATCATCTTGTATTATCACTCCAAGGTCCTTCTCATGCCGTGTTTTGCCGATTATTTCAATTCCTAATTTGTACTCCCAGCTTGGCCTTATCTCACTTGTTCCCACTTCCAAAACATGACACTTTTCTGCATTGAAACTCATTTTCCAGGTTTGGCTCCATCTGTGCAACTCATCTAGGCCCTTTTGAAGATCCTGGCAACTTTCTATACTGGTGACATTCTTCATGATGTGTGTGTGTGTGTGTGTGTGTGTGTGTGTGTGTGTGTGTGTGTGTGTGTGTGTGTGTGTGTGTGTGTGTGTGTGTGTGTGTGTGTGAGATGAGTTAAAGAGGTTGGAATAGCATAGAACAGTTGCAGTGTGTGTGTGTGTGTGTGTGTGTGTGTGTGTGTGTGTAAGATGAGTTAAAGAGGTTGGAGTAGCATAGAACAGTTGCAGTGTGTGTGTGTGTGTGAGTAAGATGAGTTGTTGTTGTTGCTGTTGTTGTTGTAGCCCCAAGATTCACTTTTATGGGAATCTCGCGGCGTCCAATAGGCTAGTCCGCCACCTCCCCCAGGTGGGTCCAGAGATAAATCTGTGAGTGTAAGATGAGTTTGAAGGGCTGGCGTAACTGGACTGCTGTGTGTGTGTGTACGTTAGTATTTGTGAGTGTGTGTGCAAGATGAGTAGAGGGGCTGGCGTGACAGGACAGTTGTGGTGTGTATGTGTGTGACTGTGTGTACGTGTAAGGTGAGTAGAGGCTGGCATGACAGGACAGTTGAGGTGTGAATATACTGTATGTGTGTGACTGTGTGAGTGACTATGTGTGCGTATAATATGATAGCAGTACAAATAACAGGAAGTCCCACAAAAAACGCGTTGGTCGGGAGGAAGTATTATAGGGAGGGTGTCAAACGTAAACAGGAAATGTGAAGCCAAACCGATAAATCTTCACACAGTTTCCTATATTATGATATTGGGCTTGACAGTATTATTGAATTATCGTTCAATAGTAGGCTTTTTCGCAAGTATGTTCACTCACAGTTATTCAGTCTATACTTTGAAGTGGGTTAGGCAATTTCCCCAGTCTTTTGGAACTCTTTCCCTCATCCTATGCCAGAAACACCTTCAAATTCCGTGTGTCTAGACATTTTAACTTTAAAGTACCTTGAATCTGGCTCTCTATCACTTTCAACTTGGGGGAGGGGCATTTGTTACAGTCAGCTTTACTTCGCCTTTTGTCTCTTTCTTACACATTGGGAAAAAGCAGTATGTGTTAATCAATTGATCGGCCGATAATTCGACTTGCCTCCTAAGAAAAATGCGCTGAAATGTAAACTTTAACAAATGAGAAGGGCTTACAAATGTATTAAAGGCAAATATTAGAATATATGAAGGTAGAAATCATCCAGTCAAGAGTACAGACGTGTGTGAGCGTGTGATTGAGTGTGTGTGTGTGTGTGTGTGAGAGAGAGTGAGTGTGAGGCCTGGTAGGAGTGGGTCCGTGGGATGAAGTAAGAATGGTGGTTAGTAATGTTTAGCCTTGCATAAGGGCATGATGTGCGGGTCTACCAATGGACTGAACTGAAGTGAACTGAACCCACTGAATCACTAGTGTTCAACAAAGACATATAAATGTTGGAGTAAAACTGATATAATACAAGCGCTTTTTCCCTCTTGTTTTATCCTCAACACTCGTCTGGCAGCTTATAACGTCAACCTTTAGATAATTGCTTAATTCAACCTACTTCAGTCTAGTTTCCTACACAATCAAGGGTTGGAAATAATTATGTCGTTTTCGAGCCTAATTTCGTGAATATTGTGATACATTGTTTTGATGACAGGAAACAAGAGTGGGCAAAACTTTGATATACTAAAATGAGAGGCATGATGAAAGTATAGAGTGAACAATAATGTGATAAACTATAATAACAAAGGTGTAATGATAAACTTGATGAGAGTGTATTAACCCTTTCTATACCGGCGACGTCTTTTTCATTTTATTCTGGTTATATGTAGACGATTGTCTGGAGTTTAAGAAGGATCTATGGTAGTAAAAACGGTTCATTGAGATATGTTGAAGCCTGTTTATTGATGGAGGCCCTTTTTTAAACTGAATAAAATAGTCTTATAGCAAGAATAAAGTTAAAAAGACGTCGCCGGTACAGAAGGGGTTAATGGGGTGGGGGGGGGGGGAGGCTTGTAATAAGAAGTTGTGTGATGAAGTAGATTGGAATGACACTGAATGAAAAGAGAGTTGGTATAAATGGTGAAATTGAGAGTACAGTAATACTGTTGAACGATGAACTAGAATATTCTAGCGGGTGTCCATGCATGTGATGAAACGATATTGCGTTGTGGAGTCATGCAAAAGAGGAGACTGCTCACTACCCTACAGTACTGTGTGTGTGTGTGTGTATATATATATATATATATATATATATATATATATATATATATATATATATTAGAGAACTAGCGAGGAATGATGAAATGATAGGGTGTGCGCATCAAGGTAAAGCAATTAACGATTTTGAGCGCATGTGGTAAATTAAACGTTGACTGGATGAGAATACTGTATACAGAACATGAGTGTGTTAATGTGTAATATCAACGTAGTGTAATGTAAGGGGGAATACATTTAATGCGGTGAGATTAGTGAAGTGCTGAGAGGAGAACAAAGTATGAGTAATGCTGAGTACTGGGAAGAAATTGATGATACTAGGAAAAAAAGTGACGATACAAGTAAGAGAGTTGCAGTAATATTGAGTGTTGTAAGGGAAGGTTGAAGATATTAGGAATGGTGTGGTTTAGTGGAGTGAAGATACAAGTAAGTTAGTAGTACAGTAATTATAAGTGCTTTAAGGGAAGAGGTTGATGATACTAGGAAAACTGTGGTTGGGTTAGTGTTGAGTGTAGGGGAAGAGGTTGGAGATTCTAGGGAATGTATGGCGTGTTAGTGATGGGGTACAAGTAAGAAAGTGTTACAGTAGTATTCTATCTATCTATCTATTGCCTGACGCCGTAATCCCCGAAGGGGTGGCCACAAACGAACCGCCCCCATGCACCTCTGTCCCCAGTCAGTCGACGCCCCTCCCCCCAACCAGCACCGCCTTCATTCATGTAGTTCCTCACTCCATCCTTCCACCTCATATTCGGTATGAATATGTAGTATTGAGTGTTGTAAAGAAAATGTGTGAATATAGAAGGAGAGGTGTGGTGTTGTACAGTCGTATGCCATAGTCTGTAGCCAACTCATAAATAATTGAGGACTTCACCTACTGCTAATTATGGAAGTATATCTCTGGAAACCAATTTATGATTATAATTTTCTATACATCAACTACAACAATATATATACTATTTATTGAAAAGCAAGTTCTATCCAAAAATAAATTCAGATAGTTATAATTGCATAAAGGAAAACATAGGGTCCACGAATTTGTATGTGTGGGCGAGAGACTATGGTATCCGAGTGTACATTGACGAGACACTTCAGAGAGTTACAGTAGTTTTAGTGTTGTATAGGGAGAGATTGAAGATACAGAGAGAGGTATACTATGGTGCAGTGATTGTACAAGTTAGAGAGTGATAGCGAGTATACTTTTGAGTGTTGTAAGGGGTAATATTGGGTATACAGAGAGAGGTATGGTGTGGTAGAGCGATGATCCAAGTAAGAGAGGTAATAGAAGTATACTTTTGAGTGTTGTAAGGGGTAATATTGGGTATACAGAGAGAGGTATGGCGTGGTAGGGCGATGATCCAAGTAAGAGAGGTAATAGAAGTATACTTTTGAGTGTTGTAAGGGAAGAGGTTGGGTATACAGAGAGAGGTATGGAAGAGAGGTGAGTGTGATGGATGGCCAGTGTTGAGAGTGAGGATGAGAGAAGGGGAGTGTTTTGATAAGTTCATTGGCACTTACTGACCGTATTCTCTCTCACTCTCACTCAATTTCTTTATCTCTCTCTCTTGAAATCAATAATTAAACTCTTCAACTCATATAATTTGCTAAGCCAATAATAATTGACTTCGCTTACTCAAACTGTAGTGTGTGTGTGTATGTATATATATATATACACCCAATCGATATCAGACACTTAATAAACATAATTAAGTGATGTAGGTTTAATTTGTTATGCATTTCTAATCCAGTGATAAACTTTGTTATTTGTCAATTATATTATCAAGATGCCTAGTGCCTGGGTCTAATGTGTGTCTATGTTATGTGATATTTGGTACATTGGTACATAGTAAACACATCATGTCAATCAATCTCTCCCTCCCTCCCTCCCTCCCTCCCTGGCTGGTGTTATGGTCCATGATGTACTCTCACGTCACATTCCACTCACATTACAGGATTCTCTAGGACCTAGGTAGTCGTACCCTACTTGTATTTAATCCTATTATACTGCAATGTGTACTCACGTGTATTTGTGAGCTTCCACACACACACACACACACACACACACACACACACACACACACACACACACACACACACACACGTATATTATATATACTGTACTGTATATATCAGTTAAATGTTATCATGGTAGTGGATATATACAGTATAGTGACTAACTCTTAAAAGTCAATCCTTCAAATGGATGGATGGACTGAATTTAAATAGACTGAAAGAGAGTGGGATACGTATGTGTAGAATAGAACATTAACGTTATCAAAGCGTTCCCTATGATGACACACTCCAGCCTGTCTGTCGTAGCCACTGTAATATATACAAGGGTAGAGACTATGAGATAAGTGAGGGTTACACACAACTTAAATAGAACGTACCAAATCACGGTGTATAGTGTGATCTCTATTAAATAAGTCTCCTACATACCTAAAGGTTGTGTTCGCCACTCTCCTAGCAGCACCGAGGAGCGCGTCGCCCCTCGTTGTGGTTTATGTCTGTATACACTATATGTCTATATCTTTCACACACACATACTGTAGGTGTTTTAAATTGCACACACATACAGAAACACGTCCATATACAAGTGTAGGGACGTGTGACCTCTATTACAGTACATCAGCCACTTACATACATATATACCGGTATATATATAAAGTATGTCTTTTTTTATACACTATATTTCTATATTTTTCACGCACACATACAAACTCATATCCAAATACAAGTGTAGTTATGCAGGTGGTAGTGTAATTCAGTTTGATTTGAGAAAACAGTAGCCGAATTAAGTAATCTAGCGATAGCCTACACTGTTAAATATTGGCATACGTGTCTTATCTTGACGTTATAATAGACCGAATTTGAGACCTATCATGTGTGTGTGTGTGTGTGTGTGTGTACAGTAGGTGTGTGTGTGTATTTACCTATTTGTATTTACCTATTTGTATTTACCTATTTGTATTTACCTATTTGTAGTATACAGGAGTTGAGCTTTTTAGGCTCGTATTGTCCCACTTCCTGAGTTACAATTATCTAACTTTGCCTTAAAAATATGAATGTTTTTTGCACACACCATATCCTCTTCTAACTGATTCCATTTACTTATACTTCTGTGTGTGTGTGTTATCGTACTAACAGTTAGGCCCTACATCTGACATCACGCAGTAATGAATGTCTAGGTCATGTACCCCCATAACAGACCTGTCACAACTCAAGGTACAGTACATGTGTGTGTGTGTGTGTGTGTGTGTGTGTGTGTGTGTGTGTGTGTGTGTGTGTGTGTGTGTGTGTTATCGTACCAACAGTTAGGCCCTATATCTGGCATCACGCAGTAATGAATGTCTAGGTCATGTACCACTATAACAGACCTGTCACAACTCAAGGTACAGTACTGTCAGTTCATCCCCCCCTCTCCCCCTCCTCCTTCTCAGTAACTTCATGGGGAATGGGCGTATGTATTTGTTCATTTATTTAGCTTGTTATTGCTATTTTAAGTTTCCTCCCTAGACCTCCATCAAAGTTATTAAAAAAAAAAAAAAACAAAAAAAAAACAACACACACACACACACACATAGACACACATGACTCCCCTTCAAGATAAATTTATACGTAGATATATAGAAAAAATTCTCGTCCAGAGGCCTGTTATTATTAATTTACAGGCGGCTCGCTATCGTTCGACAGGAAACAAATACACCTAAATTGCACGAAAGGTCTTAAAATCGCCAAACTAATGGAACGAACATCTAAGGATCTCATTACTTATAGTGTGGCTAATCATGAGGGAGAAGGGGGGGGGGGGGTCCAGAAAACAACACCCATCCTCCTCCTCCTCTGTAACACATTGTATTAAAGGAGGATCGTTGGTTTTACTGGCCCCCATTCTCCCTCATGCTTACAATTACTGTACTGTACTTATAATTACAATGTACGGTAAGAGTTGTGTTATCGGGCGTACTTATACTGTAATTACAATGTACGGTAAGAGTTGTGGGCAAGAATGTATTTACCGGGTGTACCACCCACCTTGTTTACATTATGCGGATGCCTTTGGATATAAAAATACATTAGCCTAACCAAACAACCTAACCTAACCTAGTATTCATGCAGTAATGACAGGGGGCAAATAGCAGAAAATATAGCGTCGAAATAGACGGGAACGTAAGTGCGAGCGCACAACATGACAACCGTACACCCGGAAACTACATCCTTCCCGAGTTGTGTTATCGGGCGTACCACTACCGACATACAACATAAATCATCTATAAATACTTAACCAAACTGAAAAGCCTAACCTAACCTAGTATTCTCATTACTACATGAATACTAGGTTAGGTTAGGTTAGGTTAATGTTTTAGAGAGGAGTTATGCTGTATGTCAGTAATGGTACGCCCGATAACACAACTCTTACCCAATGTACTCGTTTTGTCACTCGCTCACTATTTCATCCCTATCTTTCTATATTTGTTCTCTCTCTCTCTCTCTCTCTCTCTCTCTCTCTCTCTCTCTCTCTCTCTCTCTCTCTCTCTCTCTCTCTCTCTCTCTCTCTCTCTCTCTCTCTCTCTCTCTCTCTCTCTCTCTCTCTCTCTCTCTCTCTCTCTCTCTCTCTCTCTCTCTCTCTCTCTCTCTCTCTCATTAATAATTATGCTGCATTATTTATTGTTTAATGTGCTCCTTTATATAATTTAAGTTGTTGTTGTTCCCCAGGCTGCCTGGCCGAACAGCCCCAAGGTCCCGAGCAAGGCCAAGGCCATAGAGCGTACGGTAAGAGTTGTGGGCAAGAATGTAGTTACCGGGTGTACCACCCACCTTGTTTACACTATGCGGATGCCTTTGGATATAAAAATAAATTAGCCTAACCAAACAACCTAACCTAACCTAGTATTCATGCAGTAAGGACAGGGGGCAAATAGCAGAAAATATAGCGTCGAAATAGACGGGAACGTAAGTGCGAACGCACAACATGACAACCGTACACCCGGAAACTACATCCTTCCCGAGTTGTGTTATCGGGCGTACCACTACCGACATACAACATAAATCATCTATAAATACTTAACCAAACTGAAAAGCCTAACCTAACCTAGTATTCTCATTACTACATGAATACTAGGTTAGGTTAATGTTTTAGAGAGGCTCAGAGGAGTTATGCTGTATGTCGGTAATGGTACGCCCGATAACACAACTCTTACCCAATGTACTCGTTTTGTCACTCGCTCACTATTTCATCCCTATCTTTCTATATTTGTTTACTTTATCTCTCTCTCTCTCTCTCTCTCTCTCTCTCTCTCTCTCTCTCTCTCTCTCTCTCTCTCTCTCTCTCTCTCTCTCTCTGTCTCTCTCTCTCTCTCTCTCTCTCTCTCTCTCTCTCTCTCTCTCTCTCTCTCTCTCTCTCTCTCTCTCTCTCTCTCTCTCTCTCTCTCTCTCTCTCATTAATAATTATGCTGCATTATTTATTGTTTAATGTGCTCCTTTATATAATTTAAGTTTTATAATACGATACTGGATAATACTAATTAGTAATATCGTTTCTGTCCACTTTATTAAATTATGCAAATGTTTTTAATGTCCAATATATATTTGTTTATGTTTAATATATATTTTCTTACTTGCAGGTTGAGGCCAGAACTTTGGATAAGTCAAGCAGTGGCAGAAGGACCTTGCAGGGAATAATCACCAAACCAAGATTCATACCTTTTGGTTATAGAAAATTATAACTTGGATTACTTTCTGGCAATCTTATACAGTACCGGTACCAGTAGTATTTGGTGAACCTTTAAAGTGATTATCGGAAATCTTATAGAGTGCCAGAAATATTTGGTGAGCCTATGCTTCAGTGGATAGAGAAGTGCGTTTTTGTTAAGCAGGGCACAAAGCACTCTAAATGTGTCGGAAAATGATAAATAATCGAGTGATAATTTTTGATATAATTTATAGTCTTGTACCTAGTGTATAGATTAATGAGACAGCAATTCAGTTAGTGTGTCACATTCAACACTTTTTGGTCTCACCCATTCCTCAGTCCTGTGTTTTCTTATACTGTATGTGCTGTGAAAATTTAAGCATACGCACAAGGGACAAGCTGAATAGTGACACAAAGTTTATCAAGTATTAGTACAGAAAACATAAGAATCCATATCTAGTTTTTGTGCCATTCTAGTCATAGTCTTTAAATACATGTACAAAAATACTGACTAGTGCACATAAAACCACCATACTTTTTGATCTGTACTTGGTGGATCCGGCTCTTAGTGCACAAAAATCAACACTAGATATATCAAAAGTCGTACACTGGAGAAAAATAAACTTGTACGCAATCAAAGCATCAGAAAATTACAGACAGAACAGAGTGATAGACGCTGCACAAAAACAGCCGTGTGAGTGGAAAATCCTACTTGGAAATCAAATACAAATACAGTACCGGTAGTGAGTAATCAAGTCATCAACTTCCCATAGACCTAAGGGGAACAAATTGTGTGAAATCAAGCAAATAGTGTGTGATCAAGTCGTCAGGAACTTACTATTGACCTAAGGGGAACAAATCGTGTGTAACCAAGTGATCAAGACATTTTCATAGACCTAACGAGCCAAGACCAAAGTTCGCAAGATGGGTCGGTACACAGGAAAGAAATGCCGCCTGCTGACCATGTTCGGAATGACTGCCTCCTTCTTCCTGGTGGAACTAGTGGTGGGCTACATTACAAACTCCATGGCCCTGGTGGCGGACTCTTTTCACATGCTGAGTGATGTGCTGGCGCTGATTATTGCCTTCCTCAGTGTCAAGGTAATAGGACTACATATTCTTGATGGGACTATTTTCACCATCAGTCCAACCTGCCTTTTGTCTCCTTCATACACATGGGGGGGAGGGGAAGGAGTATATGAGGATGCAATTCTTCCTTATATTTTGACTATCATTGGTCGATTTTATTTAGCTTAGGAAGAGATTTGTGGGAGTCGGAGTACGGTATTAATTGATATAAATGTTACCCCTTAGATTGCAAGGGGTCCTTTCAAATATGAGTAAAATCATCTAATGTAACCAAAATACAGTAAGAATAGCATCATCATACTGTATACTAGAAGGGTTAATATTTCCTTTTGCTGTGTTGTTGTTGTTGTTGTTGTTGTTGTTGTTGTTGTTGTTGTTGTTGTTCCCCAAGCTGCCTGGCCGAACAGCCCCAAGGCCCTGAGCAAGGCCAAGGCCATAACCGAGCGCCCCCACAGAACCCTCCCCGCCGACCACAATAAAGCCTGGGTGACCGAAGCCACTCCATGGCGGGGAGCTGAGGAGGGTGCGGAAATGCCCGGGAAACCAAAGCCCCACCCAGGGCCCTGTGTCCCTCAGCAATTATGAAGAGAAAGTTGAGGGGCAAGGGAAAAATGTGCCGGTTTGGCTTCCAATCTTGGTAGATTGGGAGGTCAATCCACGTTAGAGACGCCGTCACTTGAGATCTAGAAAATATATAAGTAAAAGGAACAGTCAGAGTAAGCTATGGGTATGGCAGAGATTGCTCAGTTCTCACTCTGATAGACCAGCCCATCACCACCCTTTTGCTGTGTTGAGGTAGCTGTAGTTAGTCTTAGTTATTTGCTTTAAGGAATTATAGGTTATTATACTAGTTTAAGGAGCTTATACCTTGCAGCTTTGAGGTTTTTAGTGGGTAAAGTTTTGTGTTTTAACACTACAGTAAACCCTCATTATCTCAGACTAATTGGGGGATGCTCACTTCCGAAATGTCCGATTTTCCGAGATGTCCGAATTCCGGCTTATGTCCGAATACAAAGAGGGAAAATATCCGAATAGGAAGGGGGAGTCCGCGCCACCATAGAAAACTGAGATCACCCTACCACTGCTACACTTTATATTTCATCATTGCATGTGAAATTCATCATATTAATGACAAATACGAACATTATGTTTTCAGGGACAGTACAGTACATAGTAATTAATATTAACACAATAATTAAAAGGCACAGGCTTCAATTCATCCTAAAACTACTTAAAACCGAGAGTTAGAGAACACTGTAAACCGGACACATATCCCGTCCAACTCGGAAATTGACGAGATGTACAGGGACATCTCCGAGAGGCCGATGCCATTCCGAGAAGTACGGGTTTCTTAGTAAAAAGAGTCCGAAATATCGGGGGTTTACTGTACCTGTACGGGCGGGTGCCCGACCCCGAAAGGGGTTGAAATAGGGGAGCTATCCCCCCGCCAAAGGCGGCTTTCTAGGGCCTTTCCTAGCTGATGCTGAGAGGATTGGGTTCTAGTCGTGTGGTGATGGGCTGGTCTATCAGAGTGAGAACTGAGCGATCTCTGCCATACCCATAGCTTACTCTGACTGTTCCTTTAACTTATATATTTTCTAGATCTCAAGTGACGGCGTCTTTTCCGTGGATTGACCTCCCAATCTACCAAGATTGGAAGCCAAAGCGTAACATTTTTCCCTTGCCCCTCAACTTTCTCTTCATAATTGCTGAGGGGCACAGGGCCCTGGGTGGGGGCTTTGGTTTCCCGGGCGTTTCCGCACCCTCCTCAGCTCCCCGCCATGGAGTGGCTTCGGTCACCCAGGCTTTATTGTGGTCGGCAGGGAGGGTTCTGTGGGGGCACTCGGTTATGGCCTTGGAATTGCTCGGGGCCTTGAGGCTGTTCGGCCAGGCAGCTTGGGGAACAACAACAACAACAACTGTACCTGTATTGCTTGCTTGTTTTAGTTCTCATCTTAGGTACCGGTATACAGTACAGTAATATGACAATGCTCTCTTATCCTTATTTAAAAAAACATTACAGTCTTAAATGTACAGTACAGTACTTTAATAATGTATGCTCTTTTCTTCAGGCCCAAATAATATATGTTTCTGACATAATTAACAATACTGCTTTTCCATTTTAGAGCACCAGTACAGTTACACAATATTTTTTGTTTCAGAATACAGTGTCTAATGGCCATAATGAACTGTGGTTGTTAAAATATTTATTAACATAAAAGATATCTTAAATCTCAAACTTCATATTTTTTCAGATGAATGAGTCACTACTTGTAAATATTCTCTTTTATAAGAACTATTCATAGTTTCTGGATGTGTTGATCTCCACCTTGCTTTCACTTTAATTAGCTTCTTTGTTGTAATATCTAGTGCATTTTATCACTCAGTTTTTATTTATATAGTACTGTATAACTATCTCTTGACAGTATTTTCAGCTTTATTAACGAGCATATGACGCAGAGGTTGCCAGATTAGCAATAAGAAATAGAGTTCTCTCACTCTTATAATTACCTCTCCAAAATTAGTTTTCTTCCCACAGCTAACTCTAAGACAACTGCAGAGGTTAAAGTAACTAAACTAAAGGTTTCTAAATACCCCTGATGGTAACGAAGGTTTTAAAGTATCCCTAATAGGCTCAAAATTGTGTCAAGAACGTGAGAGGGTTAATGTTTATGCTATGCCATTATTAATATGAGTAGAATATAAATGAAAGATCCTCCAGAAAACTAGCAAAACTGAGTAGAATATTGTTAATGATTTTTGCAAATTAGCTTGGCTGTTTGATTACTGGCCTTCCTTACTTTTCAGGTATCAAGTTTATCCTGTATGATTCTGGAGAGTTTCAAAAGTTGTGTGTGTATTTACTCTTCTGTCTGGTGTAATCATAATGTTCCTATCTCAATATACTTTGATATAGTCTACAGAAAATATAATGCAGCTCGTTTGTGTGTGCCTAGAGAGGTTATACAGTGAGCTATGAGGACACTTGGGATGTAGAAGTGGTTGGTTCATGGGATTATAAAGATGTATAAGGGTTCACAAACTTGAAAGGAGAGTTTACTGAGAAGTTCTCAGTAAAACTTGAAATATGCCTGGGATAGTCTTGCAGACACCTTTTTTTTTTTTTTTTTTTTTTTTTTTTTTTTTTTTTTTTATTCCAACTTACTTCCTCTCGGGCATAGGCTGAGAGCCTTAACATTCACCGTTTTACAATGAACAGTGAAGCCCGTGAGGTCTTGTTCCAGTCTAGGGAGTGAGACATGTGAAGCACGTAGAGTACAACGAGCACCTGCCATCTTGCCTTCACATGAGGCATGGTGCTCACTCATGGCCCGAAACGACCCCATCTCTGAAGTCATCTCGTTCCCGTGCTTCACTGTCTCACCCCCTACACTCGGACTCTCACACTTACACACACACAACGCCACCTGTTGAGCAGATAACTTGGTGATATATTGGTGATAAACTGGGACAGATTAAGTTTCTCCCAGAGGAGCTAGTAGAAATAATGAAAGGATTAGATGTGAAAAAAGAAGTGGGACCTGACAATGTTGCGGGTTGGATTTTGAAAGAATGTGCTGACGAACTAGTGAAACCCTTATATGAGATAATGAAATACTCTCTGGAAGTGGGAAAATTACCAATGGACTGGAAGAGAGCCAACATTGTACCGATTTATAAAGGTGGGAACAGGGAGCATCCATTAAATTATCGACCTGTGTCACTTACTAGTGTGCAAGATCTGTGAGAAAATAATTAAGAAAAGATGGATGATTTACTTGGAAAAAAATAATCTACTATCTAGCAGGCAATTTGGATTCAGGGAGGGTACCTCATGTGTTACAAATCTACTCAGTTTTAATGTGGTCGACATATTACAAGAGACAGATGGATGGGTGGACTGCGTATATATTGACATGAAGAAGGCTTTTGACAGAGTATCGCATAGCAGGCTGAAGTGAAAACTAAAAGAGTATGGAGGGATTCAGGGTAGTTTGTTAAATTGGATGGAGGACTATCTTTCAGGGAGACAGATGAGGACTACTATCAGAGATACATTTTCTATGTGGAAAGACGTCACAAGTAGAGTTTCGCAGGGAGCGGTGCTGGCTCCCATAATGTTTCTAATATACATTAACGACATGCCAAAGGATATAAATGCATATATGAATATGTTCGCAGATGATGCCAAGATCATGAAGCGTATAGAAGACGAAAACAGTGGAAGGGAATTACAGAGGGATTTGGATAGGATAGATTAATGGAGCAAGAAGTGGAAAATGGAATTCAACACAAATAAATGTCATGTAGTGGAAATGGGAGTAAGTAAAAGAAGGCCTCATATGGAATATAAGTTAGAACATACTATTAACCCATCAGAGAAAGAAAAGGACTTAGGGATAACTGTTAGGGGTGATCTTTCACCTGAGAATCATATTAACCCTCTCCGACATATGACGCGATTTTGAGCCTATTAGGGATACTTTAAAGCCTTTGTTACCATCAGGGGTATTTAGAAACCTTTAGTTTAGTTACTTCAACCTCTGCAGTTGTCTTTGAGTTAGCTGTGGGCAGAAAACTAATTTTGGAGAGGTAATTATAAGAGTGAGAGAACTCTATTTCTTATTGCTAATCTGGCAACCTCTGCATCATATGAGTCTGAAAGGGTTAATAAGATAGTGGGAGAAACATATGGACTGTTAAACAAAATAAAAATAGCCTTTAACTATATAAACGAAGAGAGGCTGGAGAAAATAATAAAAAAAATTGGTGAGACCAAGACTGGAGTAAGGTGTGGGCGCCACATTAAAAAAGCATATAATGAAGCTGGAAAAGGTTCAGAGAGCTGCAACTAGGATGATACCAGAACTGAGAGAATTACCATATGAGGATAGATTAAAGAAATTAGATTTACCATCTCTAAGGGATAGGAGGGAGAGAGGTGATATGATTATGATGTACCGTACAAATGTGTGAGAGGACTCGAGAAGGTGGACAAGAAAGATTATATTGTTGTTGTTGTTCCCCAAGCTGCCTGGCCGAACAGCCCCAAGGCCCCGAGCAAGACCAAGGCCATAACCGAGTGCCCCCACAGAACCCTCCCTGCCGACCACAATAAAGCCTGGGTGACCGAAGCCACTCCATGGCGGGGAGCTAGGGAGGGTGAGGAAACGCCCGGGAAACCAAAGCCCCACCCAGGGCCCTGTGCCCCTCAGCAATTATGAAGAGAAAGTTGAGGGGCAAAGGAAAAATGTGACGCTTTGGCTTCCAATCTTGGTAGATTGGGAAGAGACGCCGTCACTTGAGATCTAGAAAATATATAAGTAGAAGGAACAGTCAGAGTAAGCTATGGGTATGGCAGAGATCGCTCAGTTCTCACTCTGATAGACCAGCCCATCACCAAGATTATATTGTGAAAGATAATGGTAGAACTAGGGGACATAGAATATTAGCTAATGAAAGGAAGATGCAAAGGAGATGTGAGAAAGTATAGTTTCCCTTACAGAAGTATAAGTAAATGGAATCAGAAGAGGAAGTGGTGTGTGCAAAAACATATATATTTTAAAGGCAAAGTTAGATAATTGTAACTCAGGAAGCGGGACAATACGAGCCTAAAAAGCTCAACTCCTGTATACTACAAATAGGTAAATACACACATACACACATACACACACACCACACCACACATGCATCATATCTTGTTTATCTTATGTTTGTCCCTTCTCCCAATCTCTTTTCTGCCTCTTCCCTCTATACAGGTTCTTCTTCTTATACAGTGATGGGATACACATAATAAGTGCATTTAATTATTTGTCCTTTACACTTAAACAGGATGACTCCATTTATGTTGAAGTTAATACATCTTTACAAATAACCGCTATTCTATATACATTAGGCTTCATATTGTTTGTCTTCTTTTCCCTAAGGAGTTATTAAGACCAAAAATCTCCATAAGGATGTAAGCTATAGTTGAGGTTACTGGTATATACAAATAATTACTGTACTAGACTAGTAGTAAAGTTGTCAAAATTTTTAGTTCCTAAAACCACTTCACATTACTGTACAGTACCGGTACTCCAACATGGTTTGCCAAGTTTTGACGTAGGCTCCCAAATTGGTTTTAGCATAGTGCGCGGAATTTCGATGTGAGTATCCTAGGTTCGAGTCCTCGGAGTGCCACATGTATTTGTTGATTTTGTTAATTGAGTTTAGATGTGAAGTTGGTTGGTGTAAAAAACATAATAATTAACTAGGAAAGTTGCTCCTAGTGCCTCCTATCACTGACTACAGCCACAACTAATGTCAGATGATACCAGGTAACTCTGGGTATTCCACTGATGCCATAATATATCAATACTGTAAAGGGATGGCAGTATAGAAGAGGGGTAAAGAATATTTTGTTTGATGCAAGCCTGGTGGATTTTGTACCTGCTCCTCTAACTACCGGTACTGGTAGAGGGAGGATTATATGCTTTCATTAATTTATTCAAGTGCATTGGGGTTTGTAATGGAGGATTAATGTTAAGAACGGGGTGTTCCTTAATTGCCTTGTACAGTGCCCTAAACCAGCGGACTATAATGACCTTAGAATATCGGTATTCTAATTTTAATTTAACCTTTTCAACTGGGAAATAGTATTGATGCATTGTTGAGAAAATAGTGAAGGTGGAAGGAAGGAATAGAGGCCAGGAAGGTGAATGTATGGAAAACAAGGGTGATGGTGGGTGAGGTGGGAGGGATCATTGTGGTAGTGGCCTTGTACTGTCTGCAAGAAGGATGGTGGTCTATCTATTCTATCTATCTACTCAGGCGCATACCCCATTTTTGTTTTCTTCTGGGGGTGGCCGACTCAAGGATGGTGGTAGAACCTTTATTTTATGTATTATCTGCTGTAATTGGGTATGTACTGTACTGTTTGTGTAATGGCTTTGGAGGTAGACTACAGGAGGATGCAGAGTGTCATTCCATAATCTCTCCAGGTCCCACCAGACAGGTTGGTAAGCATAGATGTGGGAAATGTATCTCTAGACTGTATGGACAATTCTGCCACCTTGGAGGTATGGTAAGTAGGAGTGCAGAAATGGACATTGTTGTTAGAGTTAGAAGTGAATGGAAGCTGCTGCTCCTACTGAAATTGGGATATTAATTTCATTGTTTTAATTGGATATTGTATACATGTGTAATGCTGTATGGCAGTGACTAGTACTAGTTGTCCATTAAGAAGATGAACAAATTTGAGCTAATTTAAATGAAGAGTACTGTTCTGTATTACTCTACATGTATACTGTATTGATGTGTAGATTGACTTTGAAAGATAAGGTATCACTATTCAGCTTGGAGCTCTGAGACAGACTTGGCTTAGGAAGCATAAGAACAGTTCTTCATAGCATAGAGGTAGGCTGAGGTTGTTTCAGTTTATTGAGAGGTTGTGTAAGATGTATGAATATGGAGGGAGAAAGAGTTAGGGACTGCCCTAGGAAGACTTAGGATAAACATGTTGGAAGTTATTTTAAGCCTAGAACTTGAATAGGGAAAGTGCATGGAAATCCGCCATTTAGGATGTGAGACTGTAACCACATTCTCTGTGGACAAACGGCCTTTAAACTTGTATGTACTGTATGTATGTATAAATTGATGATGATGGATGTAACATATACCATTTACTATTTGTTGTTATGGAAGCCCATGATGATATAGTACAGTAGTATTTATCTATGCTTTCTTTTGTATCACAGATAAGGATTAAGGAGCATTGCATTGAATTACATTACAATTCAGCTGCAATCTCCTTTATGATGAAGTTACCAACATATGGTAGTGGAGTACTGTACTAAATAAGATTTATATTTTTTACCTTTTCCGTAGCTCAAGATGTCCAAGCAAATTTGAATGTTATTTTGCCCTCTTGCAAATATTTGACTTTACTCCTAATCCTAATTTTAAACTTTTTCATACTAAAGATACCATATGCCAGTCAGCCAATGATAATCTTTTAGTACTCTCTCCTAGTACTCTTTACCATAAGTTTCTTTTGTTGTAGATTCTCCTTTTTTCCAGAAAGTATCGTCGCACAACTATTTTATATTTTTAGTAAATACTGATACCTTCGAGAAAACTTTAGAACTTTATATCCTATTTCTCTTCTGTAAATTTCAGTGAGGCTGTAATTTGAATGCTTTATTTACTTATTCAATATTTCAGACAGGTCTTTACCTTGGTATCACATAATAATTAAAGTATTCTATATTCATGCAAGTTTCCCCACCTAAGTTGATCCATACCTTCCAGATGTCACCCAAAAAGTGGAGTAAGAACACGTTTGGTTGGGCGAGAGCGGAGGTGCTGGGGGCGCTCATCAACAGTGTCTTCCTCCTCGCTCTGTGCTTCTCTATATTTGTAGAGTCTCTCAAAAGGTCAGTCATATGCAACCATTACTATTATTGTGTCTGCTGAGCATACATTAGAGTAGACCAGTGTTGCATGATTAGGCTGATTAAGGGGAGATGGTTCACTTTTTGGGCGATTTTTGCATGTACAGTATTCATTATTTTTCTAGTTTCCTCCCTAGACCTCCATCAAATTTAAAAAAACATCCATTAGATCGCCCTTCTAGATTAATTAGTACATTTTTTGGTAGAAACATTTCCCTTCTTCCAACGTTACAGGCTCACTATCGTTCGCCAGGGGAAAAATTGACACCTAAATACAGTAGCACGAAAGGTCTAAATATTGACGAAGAAATGGGGCGAAAGGTCTTAAAATCGACTAACTAATGGGGCAAACATATTAACATCTGAAAATTAATGGGGCTAAACATGAGGGAGAAAGTGGTCCAGAAAACCAGCCCATCCCCCCTTAAACTGGTTACAGACAACACTCACAACCACAGCCACTCAACAATACAGTAACATTCAACATGCACTTACTACGTTGCACACAACAAGCTAGTCACCTTGCCTAGGTTGGATATGACAGTTGCATAGAAAATATACATGAAGTTTGTGTTACCGTACTCAAATGGTCAGTCAGTCACCACTACAAACAGTAAATATATTGTCTTTTACCATGGACATGTGGAGAGAATGGATGAACAAAATTGGGTGACAAAATGCAGGTCTGTGATTGTGGAGGGAGCTGCACCAAGGGGTGGACCGAGGAAGACCTGGGATCGGACTATACGCGCCGATCTCAAATCCAAGAACTTGACAAGTGAAGCAGCCCTTAACAGGGTTGCCTGGAACGCCGCCATTAGGACAAGAGACTGAAACTGCACTTATGTGTGGAACACTCAGTCTTAAAATGTTATGTATGTATGTATGTATTTATAGTCTCTAAAAGTTCAGTCATATGCATACATACATAAAATGTTAAGACTGAGTGCTCCACACATATGTGCAGTTTCAGTCTCTTGTCCTAATGGCGGCGTTCCAGGCAACCCTGTTAACCCGGGAACTGCGGGGAGATTCTTAAGAGTTCCCCCGGCGGACTGCGGGGAGACTCTTAAGAGTGAGTGAAAAAAAAAATCAACTTTTGACATCGAAAAAAAAACAAAAAATTATTTTTATTTTTTTATTTTTTTTTGGCCCCTGGGCCATGCAAAATCTCAGTCCTCTACCTCCCCTCCTTCCCCACTTTCCTCCTCTCCTTCAGTTATCACCTATTTTCCCTGTTATTCCCTTATTCTGAGGTATATTTTCGTGCTAACATTAGAAATCCGGTTGGAGGGTGTGGTCATCACTGATAGCAAGCGAATGCAAGAGAGAGAGAGAGAGAGAGTATCGATCGACTGTGTCTCAGTGGCCTTGGGGGAAATTGGCGGGAAAGCAGCTTGCCTCACCCATACATTATACAACTCGCGGGCTATATCTCCGATTTTGACCATCCAAACGCTGTTTTCACTTGTTTTATTGTTGTTTCAGGTTAATACCTTTATAATCAACCCATAATAGGTGCATATGGATAAGTATTAATGCTGTTAATGGTACAATTAATATTTTAGTGACGGAAACACCTCAAATACGTCAGCACAGGGGGACGTTTCCAATTACCCCCATGCGCACTTGTTAGGTTAAGGGCCGCTTCACTTGTCAAGTTTTTGGATTTGAGATCAGCACGTATAATCCGATCCCAGGTCTTCCTCGGTCCACCCCTTGGTGCAGATCCCTCCACAATCACAGACCTGCATTTTTTCACCCAATTTTGTTCATCTCCACATATCCATACCATGGCGTAGGGATGCAGCGACCCCACCGCCCGCCACTTCGGTGGTGCAGTTAGCCTCTGTAGCAGTTACGGTGATTTCTTGTTACTGCCTTATTGTAGCACGGTTAAGGCTGGTGTGGTGCGATTTTCGCCAGGTGCAAGTGCTTCAGGGGGATTTTGTTTGAGTTTTGCTGAGACACTGTTAGTGCTATACCAACATCAGCCACTGTGATAACATGATGGGGCGTTGTTGTGGTAAGACTTTGTTGTACTGTGCTGCAGTAAAGACTGTAACCACCGTACTATGATTGCTGTGTACTGTGTGCAGTACTGTGATTGTACCATGGAAGCCACATTCACTGTGGATGGTTGTGGTCTTTAAACCCGTATGTATGCATGTATGTATGTATCCCAGTCTACTTGTACGCATCACCTCGCTAATACTCTTTATACCTAAACGTCTCCTTAGCTCATATGTAGGTCTACCACCAAAACCATAACATTTATTGTCTTCTCCATTTTATTTTGTAGAATAACTCAAAAGGTAAATTATAATGTATGTATGTACTGTATGAAAATATACCCCATTGCTGGGGGTTGCCGACTCGAGACAGAGCTCGAACAGAAACCTTTAAGGTTCCTATTCTAAGGGTCCGGGACCACTTGCGCGTTTCCTCGCAGCTTTCTCTGTCTCGTTGAGTCGGAGAATTGTACAAGGGGAGGAGGATTCCTAGCCTCCTACCCCCGAAGTTTTATATATTAATGTATTCTTATTGTACTGGTAATAATTATATTTTTAATAACTCCATTATTATTGCTTATCATCTCAAATTACCGTACAATCACTGTTTATTATTTGTACCGGTATATCTTCATTATCATCTTCGTAAGAGTCATCTTTAGTATATTAATATAGCTTTTATGTTTTCAATGATAAATCATTAAGATATACCGGTACTGTAAGTAGGTAAGTCTGACATCATTGTAAGTCTTTACAAATTTTGAATTTATAATGCAAAACTTGCATAACAAACACACCAAAACTGAGACAAAACAAGACAAAAGCAAAAGAACTTATCAAAATCGCTACCGGTATGTGGAAATAATGCTTAATAAAATCAAATTTTTAAACAAAAGAACATAATCCACCACACAGGGTGCACACCACTACATGAGCAAGCTAATCTGTTTCCCAAGCAAACCAATCGCACATACAACAACACACTATCGTCATGTTGTTGTTCCCCAAGCTGCCTGGCCGAACAGCCCCAAGGCCCTGAGCAAGGCCAAGGCCAAGGCCAAGGCCATAACCGAGCGCCCCCACAGAACCCTCCCTGCCGACCACAATAAAGCCTGGGTGACCGAAGCCACTCCATGGCGGGGAGCTGAGGAGGGTGCGGAAACACTCGGGAAACCAAAGCCCCACCCAGGGCATGTTCAAGGAACCAGTCAATTTGGGAAGTCCGGGATGCTTTGGCAAATTATAATACAACCAGTATATTTATAGCCTAGTCTTTAACATAATATTTTGTAGATTCACTCAAAAGGGTAGTCATATACAACCGTTATATTTATCATCTCCACCAATGGAGTTGTGGCAGAGATTATGTGATCATCAGTACGTCTGTCTCTCTGTTTGACTGTTAGTAAAATATCTAGTAATTATATAATATTTTATAGCATCTTTATAAACAGATATAAGTAAATTTTATATAAATTACCTTAATTGAAATTGAAGCACTAGATTCGTAAGGATTGTCATCATCATCATCATCAATCTGACGCCCCGCTTCCAGAGGAAGCGCCCCAATAGGGATGGCCATGGCAGAAACTGCCTCCAGGCTCCCAGACATGCCTCCACTAACTCACTCCACATTGCCATTTCCACTAAGTGGATTATGACCCTTAACACTGAAGGAGCAGACCCAGAGCAGTCCCTCACCTGGATGGCATTTCCACCACTGTTTTGCTATTTTATTTACCCCAGTGGGGCCCTGGCTGGATGAATACCTAGTACAGGAATATTCTGAAGATAGGAACCAGTGGTCCACTGCTCCAGAAGCTTATTGCACCACCAAAGTGGCGGGCGGTGGGGTCGCCGCATCCCTACGCCAGAGAGAGAAAGGCCAACTTGTGCCAGAGGGCTGTGAGAGTAAGACACTAGGGACCCATGGGGCACACCATTATGGCCCCATTCCCTTCACTCTCAGGAAAAAAGTTATAAATAAAAATTATGAAAAAGGTAAAGTCAGAACCGGCTATGGGAAGTAGAGGACACCAACCCTCACTCTGAAAGATCCAGCCCACCACAAATGGATTGTATTTTCCTTACACATTAACCCTTCATTAGGATGATACCTTTCTCCATTGTATTCTGGCTAGTGGTTACCATTAGATGATTAAATTTAGTTTACTGTACTTGTGGGAGTCTAAGGATTAATGATTTAGTTTGTTCCAAATTTTTTCCTAAAGAACCTTCCTACACTTAATACATACCCGGTACCGGTACATCAAATTTTAAGACTGAGTGTTTACACACATACTATACGTGCAGTTTCAGTCTCTTGTCCTTAATACAAATGTGTAATGATACCCAGAACAAAATGATAAAATGCTGCTATTGTACTGAAGGTTTTACCATGCTTCCTTTACTGCAATAATTGAGTATATTAATAAATGTTGTGACTTTTCAGATTATATGAGACAGAAGAGCTACACAACCCCCAGATGATCCTGATAGTGGGAGTGATAGGACTGGTTATCAACCTTATAGGACTATGTCTCTTCCACGGTCAGTACCAAGCACACTTAACAAATATTTGATATCCACAATACTACTACTAATATTGATAATGATAATAATAATTTCATATTTATTCACCAACTCACCAATTAACTTACAAATATATGTGGTACTCCAAGGACTCGAACCTAGGATACTCACACCAAAATTTGGCGCACTAAGCATTAAATTAAATTAAAATTAAAATGTAAAACTTGCAAAATAAACAAACCAAAACTGGGATGACACAAGATAAATGCAAAAGAACTAATAAAAATAGCTAGTATGTGGAAATAACGCTTAATAAAATAAAATTTAGAAATAAAAGAACACAATCCACCACATAGGATGTACATCACTACATGAGCAAGTTAATCTGGTTCCCAAGCAAACTAATCGCACATATAACAATGCACAATCGTCACGTTAAAGAAATTAGTCTATATGGAAGTCATACCAGTAATACTGTAATAATAATTACAACAACCACTATAGCAATAATAAAAAAAAAAAAAAATTTCTATTGTCGTAAGTGACAGTTCTTCACATCAGGAATACAATTAACAGTCAGATCACTTCACAAAATTTAAATTTTCTAACCTTCTCACACTGTGTTACTTTACTATAGTTACAGTAGTCTAATCTCTGTCTTCATAAATTTCCACAGTTGTCCTGGTTAATGGACTTGGTGCATTGAGTAGACTACTGTTTTCTTTTGAGTGTACCCTTTATAGATTATGAAGCAACCTTGCAATGCATTCTTGCTACTCAGTCATTTTGATTTTGACTTTATATGAACTATAAATATTACAGTCCTATTTATCCAACCGTATTGTAGGAGAAATTTAGTGGATAGTATGGAATAACCCTTTAATCCAATCTTGTCGCTACATATAATGTTTATTTTACTGATACATGATCTATAAATAACACTAATATTGAAACACACGTATTATACAAACCTATTTGAACTATAAACGTGTCAATAATATTCAACTCGTCATATATATTGCCAGCAGGGGGCAAATACATGTAACCGCTGGCCGTGAAATAATTTTTGAAATTTTTTTTCAAACCAGACGCGTAACGGCCGTGACCGCAAGCGTACGTATATCGCCCGTGCCATTTAGGTGTAAAAAATTTCCTGACGAGCGATAGCGAGCCTGTAATTTTAAGATAAACCAGCCTTTGGCCTGATAAAAAAATGTACAAATTTATCTTACATCATAAACGCTCATTACATCGCCTATTCAACTATCTGTACAGTATAGGCTAACAAAAGCCCATTTGAACTACAGTACTGTATACAAATCACAATAATATTCAACTACAGTACTTTTAAAATAGGAGCATATAATTATATTGACCTTCATTCAACTAATATTCAACTATCTGTATCATAAAAGCTCATTACAATAATATTCAACTCACTGTATTATAAAATCCCATATGAGCTATAATCTATCTATCTATCTATCTATCTATCTATCTATCTATCTATCTATCTATCTATCTATCTATCTATCTATCTATCTATCTATTGCCGGACGCCTTGCTCTCCTTAGAGGGTGGCCATACACAAAATGACCCCAAGCGGACCTATCCCCTGTAAGAGGGAAAACCCATGCCAGATTACTGAAGGACTTCCAGGATTGACCACTCAATTTAGGGTCTGTCCGGCTCTGAGGCCTTTTATGTATCTTATTAGCACTATTGTTCTACAGTGGTGTGCGGCTAGTCCATCCACTAACCTGCTTCACCCTTAGCTTAGGTAAGCAGTACAGATTTGTATAAGGTTTACTCCCCTAGAGAGGTTGCCGATCAAGGCTGACGAGTCCCATCCACCCGGATTTTTATAAGGTTGTCTCCCCTAGATGGGTTGCGGACCAAGGTTAACGAGTCCCATCCACCCAGAAAAGCTATAAACATCACAATAATATTCAACCACAATAAAAATAATATTTATTTAGTTAGCTTTTTACAATATTGGTACGGTACAACATAATATGTTTCAAATATGATATGTACCAGCTTTTCATAATTCCAACTAAGGATAGCCCAATAAGGCCGTTAGGCATACTGTATTTCCATTGGGGTCCTTGTGGAATTAAGTTAGCTGGGGATAAAGGGGAGATTTTTTTTTTTATATGAATGAGTAGTACCAGTAAACAATTTAGGGAAAGTATTTCTAGGGGGCTAAACTAAGATACCTTACATTCTATAATAATATTCAACCATATGTATTATAAAAACCCATTTGAGCTATTAACCCATTCAGTACCGGTGCAGACCCTTTAACTTTATTCTGGCTACTATTAGACAATTTTATTCAGTTAAAAAAGGACCTCTATTAATTAACATGCTTTTAACAATTTAATTAACCCGTTTTACTACCATAGATCCTTTTTAAGCTGCAAAAAAAATTCTAAACATAAAGGTATAAAGACGTCGCCGGTACAGAATGGGTTAAGCATCACAATAATATTCCACCACATGTATAATATGAGCATATTTATTGACCTTCATTCCACTACTTCTCAGAGCACGGTCATGGGCACAGTCACGGTCCGGGGGGCGGCCACGGTCACAGCCACCACCATGACAACAAACTGTCCACCATCAACACTCTGGTGGCCACGGACGACAACGAGAACGATGAGAGGTTTACCACGCCCCCCACCCCGTCCTCGCTACCCCCGGGCGCCCAAAAAAACAATCACGCCTCGCAGATGAACATGCATGGTGTCTTCCTCCACGTACTCTCAGATGCCATGGGTACGTTCTGGGGTGTGGGTTGGTGTCTTTGTGGGAGTCATAGGATTGCAAGTGTATGATAATAAAAACATGAGTGAATATTTATCTGTGAGTGTGTATGGGTGGGTGTTATTACTATAGGTAGCGCCAACGAACTTGACAATAATCTTGATCCCTGACCTCTCTGTATTCAAAAGGGCCTAGAGCAAACTGGCTGTAAATATCCATACCTATTTCCTGGTGGACTCTTCCCAAATGATAGAAAGGTCAGCCCGATTGCTTTAATTCATTTCGAGTTATAAGAAATTATGGGGTCAATATTATTGTCAAGTTCGCTTGCGCTACCTATAGTATATACTGTAACCTAGGCTACCTATAGTATATACTGTAACCTAGGCTACCTATAGTATATACTGTAACCTAGGCTACCTATAGTATATACTGTAACCTAGGCTACCTATAGTATATACTGTAACCTAGGCTACCAGTAAGTGTTTGTGAATTTGTGCTTGGTTTGTGTGTATGTGTGTGTGTTTCGTTTGAAGGGAATGTATGTATGGAGCAGTATGTATGTAATGTATGGTATGTATGTAACTTATGGTATGTATGTATAGAAAAGCCTGATAGTTGAAACATTGTATAGTTGTCAACAAGAACCATAGTCATGAGCAAGAAAAGATAATCCACTTCTACTTTACAAATATAGTTTCTTTTAAATAATTAGTTTAACTAGACCATCACATTTTGCTACTGTACTGTTAACAACTTGTTATTTTCCGTATTAGTAATTTCTACAAAAACATATTAACCACTCACCTCTGTCAAATTGAAGTGTAGCGTGTTCCTTATTTGACTATTGCCATTTGTTTTCATTTATTACTATAAATTATGTCAATTTTAATTTAATCCCAGCCAGAAAGTGTAATTCTCGTATATATGTACAGTATTTATGTATGTACAGTATATACACAGATACATACCCCATAACTTGGGGTGGCTGGCTCGAGACAGAGCCTCTCGTACCGTATACAGGTAGTAAATTTTCAAGGCACGAAGTTACCCCCAAAAATAACCAAATAAGGAACATCCACTAGCATAGAATATGTTTTGAGGAACAATAACATTTATTGATAGTAAGTTTGTGTGTTATCCAGGGTCGGTAATTGTGATCATCAGCGCCCTGGTTGTGTGGCTGACAAACTGGGAGTACTCCAAGTATATAGACCCAGCCCTCTCCCTGTGTTTAGTCAGTCTCATCACCATCAGTACCTGGCCACTCCTCAAGGTCTCTGCTCTCATCCTGTTACAGACAGTTCCCACACACATACAGGTAACAGTTCTGGATTTATTATTATTTATTTACTCTCTATGTCCAGATATCATGTGGTCTTTACCATTGTTTCTTTTGCAAGACTGAAACCCAGTGGTTTGTTTAGATTAATTTTACAATAATAATTTTGATCTCTATTCTCCTCTTTCATGGAGTTCTGTTGTATTTTATCTTAAATTGGTCTGCTCTCTTCCTCTTTCATGCAGTTCCCACATGTCACAGTTCAGGCAGTTTACATTGAAATTAATAGTCAGCAATGCTGAGTTTGTGTTGCGTTTGGACCTGTTGTTGTACCGTACCGGTAGTTGTTGGTTGGCTTCTTTTGTCAACAACTTTCTTTTAAATATAATTTAGGCAATTACTTGGATCGCTTCATGAACTTCTGTGCTAGGCTACTCAACGTATGTACTTTCGTTCTCCTTCATATATTTTTAATCACACATCATGACAAAGTGTGTTTTTTTATATTTGTACAGCTTCTTAGATACAAATAACAGCTAATCCTCCTTCAAGCGTATTCCACAGCACATATCTAGGTAAAAATTTTACATTTTCATTTGATATTGGATCTCTTATTTACATCATTGTCATCCAGGTGAAATTCTGCTTCTGGTTCCTTGTTACCAGAGCATTTACTTTGTTAGTATACCGGTACCTTATTCTCTAAGCAGGAATATATTGAATAATGTGGGCAAAACTAAGGTGATGGTGAGTGAAATGGAAGGTGGTATTGCAGTGAAGAGTGGTGTCTGGCCATGCACTGTATGTCAGAAGTGCTGTAGGTGGAAGATGTGCTTAGAGTTGCTACCATTTCTGACAACAAGGGGTCTCACTCTCTGCACTAAGGTAAAACTGTATCTTGCATGTATAAGAAATATGTTGGTGTATGGTAGGAGAAGTAGGCAGTCAAGGAAGATGACACCCAAAGACTTGAGCATACCATACTGAAATGGACGAATAATACTGTACAGTACCACAGTGAGAGAGGAACCAAAGAGTCATGTTGAGAGAGCGACTTAGTGTAGAGTGTATTGGTGACTGCGGCATCTTTTTTATGTTGTTGTTGTTCCCCAACCTGCCTGGCCGAACAGCCCCAAGGCCATAACCGAGCGCCCCCACAGAACCCTCCCTGCCGACCACAATAAAGCCTGGGTGACCGAAGCCACTCCATGGCGGGGAGCTGAGGAGGGTGCAGAAACGCCCGGGAAACCAAAGCCAAACCCAGGGCCCTGTGCCCCTCAGCAATTATGAAGAGAAAGTTGAGGGGCAAAGGAAAAATGTGACGCTTTGGCTTCCAATCTTGGTAGATTGGGAGGTCAATCCACGGAAGAGAAGCCGTCACTTGAGATCTAGAAAATATATAAGTAAAAGGAACAGTCAGAGTAAGCTATGGGTAAGGCAGAGATCGCTCAGTTCTCACTCTGATAGACCAGTCCATCACCACATGACTAGAACCCAATCCTCTCAGCATCAGGTAGGAAAGGCCCTAGAAAGCCGCCTTTGGCGGAGGGATAGCTCCCCTATTTCAACCCCTTTTGGGGTTGGGCACCCGCCCAGTATTGTGGCTATAATTAGAGACAATTTTGTGCAGTTTTAGAAGGATCTGTGGTACCGGTAGTAAAAAGGGTTAAGTGAGATAGTTCAAAGCCTGTTAATAGTTCAAAGCCTGTTAACCCCTTCAGCACCATGACTTCTTTTTACCTTTGAACTGGACCCACTTCACCTGCACAACACTTGCCTCCAAGAAACACTACACAAACACCTGGACCTGTTCCTCATGCCCCTCCCTCTCCCAGTCAAATCCCTCGCCTAAAACCCGTCCACCTCTCCTCCCCAACCCACCTAACCTTCCCATATCATCCACTCCCCCCCCTAAAACCCGTCCACCTCTCCTCCCTAACCCACCTAATCTTCCCATACCATCCACATCCTCAACTCAACACACCACACCCCATCCTAATCCATTCCAACCCCCATCTCCTGCTCCCCAATCCCCACCCCCACCTCACCCATCCCAACCCCCAGCCCCTCCTCACCCCCCCCCCCCCCATCACCCCCACCCCCACCCCATCCTCGTGCAGCAGCACCCAACGTACATCGTGCACATAACATTAACATTCTTCAACTGAACATAGATGGCATCAACACAAAGAAACACGAACTCTCACACTTCATCAAACAACACAACATACACATTGCCATCTTACAAGAAACAAAACTCCGCACAACACAAAAAAACACCCACATTTCATAATTTCACCACCATCAGACAAGACCGGGCTGTCGGCGGGGGCGGTGGACTCATCACCCTGGTACACAAAGAAATATCATACATAGTAACCAGTGTACAAACCAAATCACTCCTCCCCCCAAATGATAACACAACAGAAATACAGTCAATTAAAATACGCACTGGCAACAACTCCAACATAACCATCATAAACACATACATCCCTCCCCAAACATCCCCTACAGTACCAAATGAATACAGACCACACTTACAACACATCACAAACACCCACACACCCCACACATCATCCTGGGTGGTGACTTCAACGCCAAGACGTCGGCCTGGTTTGTCGACAACCCCGACACAGACAGAGGGCTGGTACTACAAAACCAAACCGATAACCTCATCATCCTTAACGACATCCATCAACATACCCATATTCCTCACCAAGCCCTCTATAACCCATCATCTCCAGACATCACCTTTTGCTCCCCAGAACTCGCCCCCACAACATCCTGGAGGGTGGTCAGAACCTTAGGCTCTGACCACCTCCCGATCATTATCACCACCAAAACCAGACTCACCCCAGCTAGCCACAAACACACATACACCAATTATAAAAGAGCTAACTGGGAAGCATTCACAAATGAGACAGAACAACACTTCACAACTCTAAACAGTACACCCATCACTAACATCAACAATGCTGTACACATACTCAATAAAACTATCCAAAACGCTGACAAGAAACACATTCCAAGAGGTAACAGAAAAAGACACAACCCCAACTTCACACCAGAAATTCAAAACCTCATCAGACAACGCGACATACTGAAACACTCCCCAGCACCCCACACACAAGACATCACACAACAAATTCAAGCACTCAACACCCAAACTAACAACAAAATACAAGAACAACAAAAACTAAATTGGAATAACTTCCTACAAACACTTGATCACAAAACAAACCCCAAAAAACTATACAAAACACTAAACAGCATCACACTTTCCAACAGCAACACAACACAATCACATGCTGCAATCACAACAACAGACTCTACTCCTTCATGTAAACAACAAGCAAACACTCTCATCAATCACTTTTCACATGTCAGCCACCTAAAACCTCACAAAGACGACCGACGTGTCATCCGACGTAAGAGACAATTCCCCACAGACCCTGACTATACACCCTTCACCAATCACCAGACAAAGCATATCATCAACAATCTCAAGCACTCACCCGCCTGTGGCCTAGACAACATAAGCAACATACACCTCAGACACCTGGGACCACAAGGCATACAAGCACTCACTAACATATCAAACTACAGCTATTCACACAACACAATACCAGACATTTGGAAGCATGGTATCATCATCACTTTCCCCAAACCCAACAAAGACCCCACGCTACCCTCCTCGCACCGCCCCATCACACTCCTTTGCTCCCCCTCCAAAGTCATGGAACGCCTAGTATTACAACTAATTACACCTGACCTACCCCTAGCTCCAACACAACATGGCTTTAGGCCACTGCACTCCACAAACACTCTTCTCACAGACCTTGCACAAAGAGCTTTCGACGGCATCAATTCGGCTAGACCACCACACAGATCACTATTAGCCACACTCGACATTAGTAAAGCTTTCGATGCCATCCCCCGCCACAACCTAACAAACAAAATCTACAACACAAACATGCACAACAACACAAAACGGTGGCTGGCCAACTTCCTAGCAGGCAGATGTGCACACGTATCTTTTGCCGGTCAGTCATCTAAAATCAGAAACTTTCCAAACGGAGTCCCACAAGGATCTGTCCTATCGCCCGCACTCTTCGATCTGTACATGCACGATATAACTACACCCAATACGCCCCAAATAAACTTAGCCTCCTATGCAGATGACATAACACTCACATGCACACACCATGACCCAAAAAGAGCAACAGATCTCCTTCAACCCTATCTCAACACACTACATGGCTGGTGCACTACAAACAGACTTAATCTAGCCCCAGCCAAATCCACCGCAACCCTGCTCACAAGTTGGACAGGAGAACACGAATACATCCCTCAACTCACCATAAACAGCGCACCCCTAACACATACACACACACCCAAAATCCTAGGAGTAACATATGATACTCATGTGACATTCAAACAGCACACCACAAACATTAAAAAGAAACTGACACCCAGACTTAACGCCCTCAGGTCACTTGCTCACACAAAATTTGGACACAACAAAGAAACTACCACCACAGTATATAAACAATACATAAGATCAGTGATGGAATACGCAAGCCCAGCCTGGGCTTCTAACCTAGCTGAAACACATCATAAGACCTTACAGACTATTCAAAACAAAGCCCTGAAGATCATTACAGGCTGCACAGCTACTGCACCCACAGATCACCTACATCAAGAAACCAAAATCCTCAAAGTCAAAGACCATCTGGACATGAGAGGCACTCAATTCCTGGCAGCAGCCTCCACGAACCGGGACCACCCACTAAACTACATGGCAACACACCCACAGACACCAAGAAATATCAAAACAACACCCAGCACACGGTATCACACACAATTGTTGTCCTCTCTCCCTCCCTGCCCACCCCGAACCAACATCCAGAAGCACATCCATACTCATATCTCTCACCGATCCATCCACTCACTCACAGACAACACCCAGCTGCATGCACGACCTCCCGAAATCCATCCTTCCGAATCCTCCCTTCCTCGCGAGGACAGAGTCCACCTGGCCAGGCTGAGATGCGGACACCATCCAGCTCTCCTGAGCTATCAGAAGAGACTGGATGACTCCGTTGTCGACGCCTGCCCGGGATGTAACACAGCACCCCATACCATTAAACACATCATAGAAGACTGCATTTCACACAACCACTTACGCCAACAACACAATCTACACTCAATGAGAGCTCTGTGGGAAAGCCCGATCGTGGCCATGGCCTTTCTCAGGGACTCGGGGCTGTTCGGCCAGGCAGCTTAGGGAACAACAACAACAACAACAACCTTTGATTCTGGCTAAAATTAGATGATTGTATGCAGTTTAAAAGGACCTACTGTGTGTTACTATTAGGGTATATTGAATTTACCCATTTGAATCGTATAAGTAGATTAGAAACTATAGAAAATCATCTAATGATAACCAGAATATGATGAAAATTATGTAATGGTGGTGAAGGGGTTAATTGCTGGAGGCCCATTTAATAATGAATAAAATTGTCTAACAATAGCCAGAATGAAGTTAAAAGGACAGTACTGGTACTGTAAGGGTTAATCACCATCAAACTACCTCTTGTTGGGTGTTTGGCTTGCCATGATGTTTGTAATTACATCTGGACCTTGGAGGGAAGGAAGAGAGACTAAATATAGCTGTTCATCAAAAAGACATTTCAAATCTAGAAATATACTAATGACATTGACTACCAGTATTCCTAAGTTTAGGATAGTAATTATTTCAATCCTTGACTTATTGTTATTTTAAATGAATTATTCATTATCTATTAATATATGCATCTAACTTATTATATAATGTTTACAGGTTGATGGTATCCAAAAGCAATTACTGAACGTGGATGGTGTCCTGGCAGTGCACGAGTTCCATGTTTGGCAACTGGCTGGTGAACGTATCATTGCTTCTGCACACATCAGGTATTTATAGTCATTCCCTTTATAGAAAATTATAACTACAGTATATAAAAGTACGGTAAAATGGAGTAATTTTGCCATGGGCGGTGGTTTTTGCTCAATAATAACCGCCACATACCGGTATGGAATGTCAATATTTTTGTTTCTTTATCTATACATTCAGATCTTCTGCTAAAGATACCTATAATTATTTGTATCAACAAAATCATTTAGACCACACCACAGATTATGTTATGCATACGTACCTTATGGCGAAGTTATCCCGTCCGGCGGGTAATTTCGCCGCGATCGTTCTCTGAAATGGAAGGAGTTACAGTCATCCACTAAACAAATGAATCAAGCTCTAATCTTCCTCTAGACTCTAGAGCATGGTGAAAACCAAAATTCACTATGTCAAGTAGTTCACCCAGGAGGAGATGGCGACTAACTTCGATTTTTACGTGCCTCCTAATCGCTGTTCGTGTCTGGGCGACCATTAAACAATTACTGCGCGGTACACAGGTATGAGAGGGTGAAGAAGAGAAGTAGGGGAGAGGAGGAGGTGGGGATCAGGTCAGAAGTATGTGAAGCCATGAACAGAGTGAAGATGGGGAAAGCATCAGGAATAGTGTGTGAGGAAATGTTGAGGTATGGTGGTGAGATAGTGATTGAATGGGTATGGAAAATGTGTAAACTAGCATGGGAGAAGGGGAGTGTACCTGATGATTGAAAGACAGGCATAATAGTCCCCCTATATAAGGGTAAAGGGTAAAGAGGAGTGTGTGGGAACCACCGGGGAATATGCCTTCTAAGCGTAGTAGGGAAGGTGTGCAGTAGGGTAGTGAGTGAGAGCAAGAACGGAGAAATTGATAGGTGATGAGCAGGACGGGTTTGTGTGTTGTGGAGAAGAATCTGGAGAAGCGACAAAAGTTGTATGCTGCCTTTTTGGACTTGGAGAAGGCCTATGATAGTTATAGAGAAGGTATGTGGAAAGTACTGAGAATATACAGAGTATAGTCAATCGGGGTAAAAAAAAATTGTTTGTCTTAAGTTTGCTGTGCCTCAGGCATTATTAATACTAGGGAGAAACTACTCCCAAACTTGTCCCAATTTTGGTTTGTTTAGTTTGCAAGTTTTACATTTTAATTTATTTTAATTAATATCATAGAATAGGGTACATATGAGGCCTTTACTGGCAGCAGTAAATATAGCCTAGCACATAAGAATAACCAGGTATTCTAGAATAAACAGATTTTTTATTACCCCGGCCAAAGGGGTAAAAACGAATCACGTATGGGGTAAAAAAAAACATAGCAAAAAAATGGAAGTAAATGAAAACAGAGATATAACTACTGCTCCTCTGCAGAGAATGGGTGACCTATTGTGGCACACATCATTCAATTGTGTGATAATTGTATTTGTTCAATCTCAGTGCGGATTATTTTTTATTACCCCAACTGCATGTTAATAGTCGGGGTAAAAAAAAATCATATATACATCTATGCTGGAGTTGTTTTTTATTACCCCCATTGCATGTCAATAGTCGGGGTAAAAAAAACATACCTGTGTGTTGGATACTGGAGTTGACAGGAGAATCACTGCAGGGGAGTGAAGAAACCAACTATAGTATAACACCTTAAAGCAGAGAAAAAAAAGCGCTGCATGCAAACCATTCCAGGTATTGAACATTAACACAAAATAATATAAAAGTTGAACGGACAAAAAAAAAAAAAAAATCTGTCGCGTAGCGATATATACGTCCCACACATTTTTATAGAAAAAAACCGTTTGCATAAAATGTTGCTTATATTGTGGGCAATCTGTAAAAAAAAAAAAAAAAAATGTATTCAAAAAAATTAACATATGATGACCTATGTTTGTTTTTACCCCAACTATCCCTATGTTTTTTTTTACCCCGATTGACTATATATGGCAAGTTGCTGAAAGCAGTGAAGAGCATGTATGAGGGTGCAAAGGCATCAGTACGTGTGGAGAATGAGCAGACCGAGTTCTTTTATCTGAATGTTGGGTTAAAGCAAGGGTGTGTGATATTCTCATGGTTGTTCAATATATATATATATATATATATATATATATATATATGGATGGAGTCATGAAAGAAATACAAGGAAGAACAGTGGATGTTGGTGTACCACTAATAAGGGAGGGAAACGAGTGGAAGTTGCCTATACAGTAGTCCCTCGTTATCGACGGGGGTTACGTTCTTAAGACTGCCGTCGATAGCAAAAACCGTCGATACCGCATTACCGTACATTACGGTACCGTACATACACGTACAGTATCCGTGGTCTCTATCCTATGTACTTCTAAGTGTTTCCTTTACACACAACCTTACATATTAGAGTATATTGCAAATAAAATTATCCTATGTAGCCTATTTTTAAATTTTTCCTTTACACATAACCTCGTCAGACATGGCACTTGACTTGACTGTTTTGATGGTCTTGGGGATTCAATTCCTTCATTATTACCACCAGGCACACCGTCTATCACTGAATACATTAGAGGCCATAATAAACGCAAGAGATACAAGGTTCAGGCACAAATAAGCAAGTAAAAGGCGGGTGGACATAGAGCTTCTGCCTGGTATTGACAACATTAAAAATGGAGGACTAAAGTGACGCTCCGATCGTCGGTGAATCCGGATTCACTCAAAATCTAGTCTTTAGGCTAATTATTTTTGCTCTCGTTTTTGGTGTATTTTCTTATTATTGTACTGTATGTCTTATTGTTCATCATTTAATCCACTTTTGGTTGGTATATTAGAGTAATATAAATAAACAATTAATCCGTCGATATAACATTAAAAATGGAGGTCGAAAGTGACGCTCCGATCGTCGGTGAATCCGGATTCACTCAAAACCTAAAGTCTTTAGGCTAATTATTTTTGCTCTCGTTTTCGGTGTATTTTCTTATTATTGTATGTCTTATTGTTCATCATTTAATCCACTTTTGGTTGGTATATTAGAGTAATATAAATAAACAATTAATCCGTCGATATATCAGTCGATACTCGAATCAGTCTAAAGTCAGTCGATAGTCGAATCCGTCTTATGATAAAGCAATCAGTCTATAATCAAATCCGTCTATAAAAAAGCCGTCGATAACGAGGGACTACTGTACTGCTGTTTGCCGATGATACAGTTCTGATAAGCGATAGTGAATGGGAGTTGCAGGGTCTGGTAAATATGTTTGGAATAGTGTGTGAAAAACGGAATCTGAAGGTAAAAGCGGGGAAAAGCAAGGTTATGGTCTTAGAAAAGGGTGCAGCCACAGAGTGTGAGGTGAGGTTGAACGGTTAGGCTATTGAGAATGTCAGCTCATTTAAGTATTTGGGCAGTGTGTTGAGTAAAGAAGGGAGTATGGATGAGGAAGTGCGGGAGAGGGTGCAACAGGGGAAGAGGGTTGTAGGAACTAGGAACGCTGAAAGCAGTAACAAGAAATAGGGTGGTCAGTATGGAAGTTAAGAAGTCCTTGCATGACAGTGTGGTAACAGTGTGGTAATCCCGACATTAAGTTACGGGAGCAAAGCATGGACGTTGGTGGAGAGACTCAAACCAAGAGTGAGAGGGGTGGAAATTAGTTGCTTGAGAAGTGCGTGCGGAGTTACATGGAGGGATAGACAGACAAATGAGGAAGTACGAGAGAGGTGTGGTGTGAATGTAGATGTACTGGAAAGTGTGAAAAGGAACACCTTGAGATGGTTTGGCCATGCGGAACATATGGGAAGCGAGAGAATGACTAAGAGAGTGTACAAGAGTGAGGTGGAAGGACAGAGGGAGAGGTAGACCGAGTGAGAGGTGGAAGGAGTTGAGAAGTATATGAGCAAAAGCGGTGCTGGATGGGAGAAGGGGCATTGACTGATTGGGGACAGAGGTGAATGGGGGTGTTTCATTCATGGCCATCCCTTCGGGTATCACGGCGTCCGGCAATAGATAGATAGATAGATGGAATAAACAGTTTAATTTCTCAAAAAAACATTTGTTTGCACGATGGATCAAACCCTTGTATGACCTTGTTTGGCCGGCATTCCTCTTAAACTTAAGCCCAACAGCAGCTGAATCCATGCAATAGTTTCGGAGCTATGGGCCTTAGAATTGGTTTTATTGCTGTCGCGGCGAAATCCCCCTAGGCATAATTACCCCGTTTTGACCTCTGTATTTAGTGAGGCTGTCAGACCTATTGTTTACTGATACTAGACTCTTTTTTCCAATAACCAATATTTCTGAATACAGTAGACAAAAATAGGCTTTGCAGAGTTCTTTGTTATATTCAGAAATCATGTCATGGAAATGTTTTTGACATTAATATTCTTTAGATAAAAATAAATGTTGTATCGTAATACTCAAAACATTTATGGTTTCCAATCTCCCTACGACCGTTGTATCTTAACAGATGATATCCTAATTCTTTTGCTATCAATACTCAAGCTATTTTATAATTGAAATAGTACCTTATGACTGCCTAATTACCGGAAAGTTATAACAACGAAATAACTTTATATGTTTTGTCGCAAGTTACTACTGTAGTCTCTATGTTGCAAGTGCATTGAGTATCCAGAAATCATAATTCATTATGTGAGATTGGAATGAGGTAAAGTGTTGTGTTTGTTGTCAGGTGTCGCAACTTAAAGGACTACATGGTGCTAGCGGAGAAGATCAAGAAGATGTTCCACGAGGAAGGCATCCACTCCACCACCATCCAGCCAGAGTTTGTGGAGTTTGAAGATGACGACGTGCCTGCCTCGCTAGACTCCGCCGAGGACTGTATCCTGGACTGTCCCGGAAGTGATAAGGAAGGCTGCATGGCCAATACCTGCTGTGGCCCCTCTAAGCAGGTAAAGCAAGCCAACAATTCTCTCAGTACACCCCATATCAGTAGTTCACATAGTAGTGGTTCATTGAGGGAGTCAATGAGAGGTAGGGTCGGGAAGCAGGGTCACCACTTAAAGCTGTTCAGTGGTCGGCCGTTCCACCATAAGTTATCCATGCCAGATATTACCAAGACCCCACAAATCCCCCCCCATGGTATCTTCAAAGTGGACACCTTGGCTGAGTTTACTCCCGCCCCCGTACCCACTCCAGAGTTTTATTTACAAGACACTAACTCTCTCTCACACATTTCACTTATTACTAGAAATGGCGATACTGCTCAGTTTAACCATAGCACTAATACGTTAAGTGCGGATGAAGTAAAATGCGGTCTATGTGATGAAAGGCGAAATGCCATGAACAACAACAACAATGACTCCCTCCCTGTTCCAGCCTGTGATCATTCCGTTGTTGTCATACAAGTCCCACAGTCAGAAGAGTCTGCTTCAGTTAGGTTTTGATGTGTAGGGAGTATGCTCTAGTTTCATTAATCCCTTCTATACTGGTGACGTCTTGTAAATTTGATTCTAGTTATATTTAGACTATTTTGTACAGTTAAAGAAGGATCTGTGGTAGTAAATGGGATTAAGTAAGATAGTTCGAAGCCTGGAGGCCCTTTTAAACTGAATATAATCGTCTAATAGTAGCCAGAATAAAGTTAAAGAGACATCGCCGGTACAGGAGTTAAGAACTAACCATCAAAATACTTAACAAATACCGGTACTACTTGATCAAATGTACTAAACTTGACAATCAAAAGTAAGATAATCAAACTTAATTAGATAATAGTTTGCATTTTTTTAAGTATCGATGCTTTCCTTTAATAAGTGGATGATTGACAAACTATTTGATAATGATTTAGGTGTATATATTGTGAAACTTAATTTATTTGAATATATTTAGATATACAGAATAGCTATGTAAGATTGTAGAAATAATGTTGCAGTCCAGGTGTTGTTATTTGTTTAATGTTTTCTAAGCAGCTTAACATACGGCCATACTCTGACGATTTCCTCACTACTTAACCCTCTGACGAAGATGACTGCTTAACATATTACTGTATAACTAAAGTACAGTCAGTATATTAATACAGTATCCTGTTACCAATGGACAATTTTTGTTCAGATCAATAATGACATATTGGACTTCAAGGTTTAATAATTTATTAATGTAACAGTAACAGCATCATCATCAAACTAATTTTCATTTGTCATCAATAGTTTCAATAAATTATTAATTTTTACATTTCGTAACACATCACTATGGCAATTGTTATATGACAATTTCTTATTCTGCACTGTAGCATACGGGGGTTTTGGACTAAAAGTGACCTTCATTCCCTGCACATTTTCATGTATAAAAAAGAGCTAGAACGTAATTTAATGATATATTCCTGAAAGTAGAGGAATAGACCTTTCCAATGGCACCTGAATCACGTCTGTACGACTACTGGTTGTCGTGCAACGATATTGCAAATGTGAGGCTAAATCGGTAAAAATTAGCGGTTTAGAGCGGTTATAATGATTCAAGTCTGCAGGGGAGCTGGAGATGTCTCACAGTTACGGTAGTGTTCGTCCAGAAACGGTGGGCGATGGATGGAAGGGTCCTGCACTGCTTAGACTGGCTTGCCTGCCTCCCAGGCCATGAACTACGCAGATTTTCAGCGATTGTCATATGACAATTGCCGCAGTTATGTCCTTAGTTTTTATATAGTATGTCCGCAGTCATTGAGTTAAAATAGTGTATACTCCGATTCACACTCCTCATTTTCATTTATCTTGGAATTGTTCAGTATTGCTGACACCTGATCAAAAACTTCTTGTATTCATTCCATTATACGATATATCATCCTCTCTTAGATTTTATTGTTGTCCGCTACAACATCTCATTTAGAAATTAAGCCTACAGTCATTCTCATAATGTGTGCATTTGAGTGAGAAAAAAAGAGAGTGAGAGAGAGAGAGTGCGCAAATGTGTTCATTCTTACTTAATATATACGGTACGGTACCTTTTCAATTTTCTTATGCTTGTATGATTAATTATTTTTTATCATACTGTATTCTTTAAATGATTGGATCTTTCGACAATGTATTCATTAGAATATACGGAAGTTAGGTTTAGTAGTGATTGTATGACAGTATTGTTTGGTGATTTGACAATATTGTCCTAATTGTTTTTACTAGAACATAATTTTGTAATATACAGTAATTTAGAGTATTTATACTACTAAATGTAGAATTCAAGAACATTTAGAATTGTGTGTGAATTCAAGAACATTCAGAATTGTGTGTGAATTCATAAACCTGGAACTACTGAACTGTACTGTATCCAAACCTTCCGGGTACTGAATGCTGCATTATACTTAAGGATTCATGAAGAGGCTAGTTTTACAGTACAAATTGGGCATTTTAATGTTGTATTCAGTATTGTACTGTTGCATTACCACAACATATAGTCATTGAATTATGTGTTATCACAATGTTTTTTTGATGTGCAGTACTGTATAGATATAGATAGATTTAGATAGTTACGGTTCCAGATTTGTATAGATTATTTAAATTTAGGTTTCAAATATTACTCGCATACAATTGAGTCCAGCCAGTATATTGTGAACAATTATTACAAATGAAAAGTGATAAAACGTTTAGTGTTTTTTTGTGCAGTACAGTATTTAATTTTAGATTATTTTTCTCTTTGCTAAAGTAATACCTGTGAAAGGTAGTTTATTTTTGAAGCTCTGACTTTAATTTGACATTTTGCAGGTGCTAAAATACTATAATTATAATGTAAAACTTGCAAAATAAACAAACCAAAACTTTGACGTACACAGTAAAAAGACAAAACTAATCAAAATCGCTATGTGGAAACAACGCTTAAGCAAAATAATAATTCTTTTAAATGATAGATATACTCAAGTTAAATTAGAATGTCTATGTATAGTAAATAGGTTACATAATTATGAGAGACGGGTAGTAGATCAATCTTTATATAAATAGATTACAATACTTTTTTACAAGGAACATAAGCTCCTGTGATATATAGGAAAGATATTTGCATTTTGCGATAGATAACTTTGGTATGAATATGTGAGTTTAGTAAATAGAATGGATCTAAGTTATAGGTTTTTGTTGTAGGGGGTCGAGTTTGGAACAAGTTTAGGGTAGCTCGGCGGTCATATTTGCGGTTCTTTTTACGGCCATTGTGCTGTGGTGATGTTGTCAGGGTGTCGAGCCGGAGGAATTTTGTTTGAAGACTTGACTGAATGTGAGAAGGAATACAAGAAAATAGCATGAAATTGCATTGTTTTGGCCATTTTATCACTTCCAAAGACATAATTTGACGTATACACCCCAATCTTGTCTTTGCGTATTCAATAATCATGGCTTAAAAGAATGGACTCCGCTTTCGTTTGACTCCCTGGTTGTTGTATTGCTTCATCAACAAATACCGACTCCTCAAGAAAACCCAGGGCTGCGCAGAATTTGGTTACATAGAGGTAGAGGTCAGAGGTCACCAACTTTACACCACCGCCGCCCTGTATTATGGTGCTCAACGGTCTTTGTAAGATGATCAAACCAGTGAAATTTTACAATTATTCTTGGTTAACCCATTCAAGCAGATTTCTGTTTGATTTTAGCTACCTGTTGTCAGTTATATTCAATTTAGGAAGTACCTTTCAGAGCCATTAATTCTGAGAGCTCCTTCCTAAAATGAGTATAATACATTGTTTGTAGCAATGATAACATAGACATTTTCATCTGATTGAATGGGTTAAGAGACGATATGTAATTTGTGTAGATTATGTGCAGTCCAGTGGGTGTCCACCGACCAGACCGTGTATGGAAAGTAAGGGGCTACTATGACCTGATGAGGGAAAAATTCACGACCTCCCTGAAGCCCTTCCAAAAACCCTTCCAAAAACTTGTCATAGACAAGTGTCTGATATTATTCCGGGTCAAGCTTCAGTTCCGGCAGTATATCCCATCCAAAATACATCAGTTTGGATTACAATATATTAATACTAGAATTGCCCAATCCCCACCTCCATTGATGGGCTTCATAAGCCTTTTATACAATTGTCTAAAGCTGACATGCCATATTATGTATTATATGATGTCCTGTGCTATTTATTCAGTTACTATTTCACCTTTCTCATCCTATGCATAAATTTCTCATCCATTGTGTATATATTTCATTCACCTTCCTCTTCTGCTATTTGCTCATATGTTGCATACTAATATATGATGTATATTAACAGGCACTGTTTTTTTTTTATTATATGAACATTTACAGAGAATGAGTTTTGTTTCGAAATACTGTTGCTTTGGAGAACGTAAGGTAACATACTGATGCAATAATGTTGGCACTTTTCAAATTGCTTAATCATTTCTCTGGTGTGATGCTTATGTTTACTCTACATCCATGCTATTATTCCTAATGCTCTGCATGTATTTCTGCTACAGAATACAGTCACTGTAGTCTGTTATATTGGCCATGTTTCTGGAGTACAGGGAAGATTTGGTAACCCCTTCTGTACCGGCGACATCTTTTTTTATTTTATTTGAGCTATATTTAGAGGATTTTGTGCAGTTTAAGAAGGATGTATGGTAGTGAAAAAGGTTAGGTGATTTAGTCTGAAGCCTGTTAATTGCTGGAGGCCCTTTTGAAACTGAATAAAATTGTCTAATAGTATCTATCTATATACTCAGGCTCAATCCCTATTTTTTTTTTTTTTTTTCTAGTAGTAGACATAATGCAATTTAAATGACAGGGCTGGTACAGAATGAGTTAATGTTCTTTACTGAATACGCTAGTCCTGTTTCCTAATATAAGTATCAAACCTACTGTAGTTGTGGCCTATCCAGTTTATGTCAGCCTTAATATGTCCAGCAGTCTCCCGGAGGTATGTTTCATAATCCTGTAACATAAAAAAAGGGACATGATAATAATATTCCTGTCAACTTTCCCCATTCTTCTATACCTGGTCCAGGTTACTTTTATATATCGCGCAGTTGACAAATTATCATCCTAAGTACCACTAGATGTTCTTTCTATGTATGACCAATGTTGTAGAGAATATTTGTACTGATAAGAAATCTTTTATAAAAAATGGATGAAATTTTTAGCCTTATTATGGATACGGTACCAATATTATTTATAGAAATAGAGTTCCGTGGCTGTTCGGCCAGGCAGCCTAAGGAACGATTACTATAGGAACAAAAGGTTGAGAATATTGTGTGATACGGTAGATAGAAACTACAGTATAACAATATTTGTAAATTTATATATTCCTGGGCCAGATTATGGAAAAGGGCTTCGGATAGTGAGTTACAACCTGATAAGAGACTTGTAATATTGCAACTTATTAATGGTTTACATCATAAATTGACCATATCAGTAGTCAGAATTGCTGGGCAGTCATACCGTATGTTTAGCTACTCAGTTATAAAATTATAATGTAAAACTTGCAAAATAAACAAACCAAAACTTTGACGAACACAGTAAGAAGACAAAATATCTTATCAAAATTGCTATGTTTAGAGATTTGGTGACCGGAGAAATACGATGTTGAATGTGAAACAACGGTAATACAAGATGATACCACGTGGTCGATGTATATAAGATAATGCCATGTGTGTTTTGAGACTCCTCGGTCTGGAGTGTCGACCAGCTTGGAGCAGTAGGGGTTCGACACTGCCAGACCACCAGGGTTTGTGGGGTGGCTCCTTAAAGAGGGTCACCATCATTTTTTCTTTCCTTTTCTCTCTTTCTCTGGCTTTTATCCATTCGGCCCCATTTAGCTTACTGTTTTAAGATGTTTATTCCCATCCAGGTATCGCTCGCCAGCATTGTATTAAGAAATCCGGCTTTGCCGGAGAAATTTTTCTATCAAAAAATTTACAAATTTAATCTGTTCTCAAAAACACTATATAAAACATACTGGCTCGCTACCGGTCGCCAGGAAAAAACTCTACACCTGGATGGGGATAGACGTCTTAAAACAGTAGGCTGAATGGGGCTGAATAAATACAACCCAGCGAGAGAGGGAGAGAGAGAGAGAATACAAACGAGGTGGGCCCCCTTAAACTCAAGAGTAGGGTAGTCAGCCAATACACTATTCCAACCTATTCTCACTAAATGGGGAACAAAATAAATGAATGGAACAATGAGTAGCAGATAAACTTGATGCTTCCTTTCTTATACTAACCTTGAATATTTATGCTGTATATACTGTATAGTAACATTTTCTTTGCTTTTTACTAACCTTCCTACTACATGTTTATATACTGTATATGTATTTTTACAATGCAATAATTATCATCACTATTTTCTTACATAAAAATCATCATTAACATCACAATCATTACACTTCATAATCATATTTGTCAACTTTATAGATAATATATAGAGAATGGAAAAGTTACAGCTTACAGTGATTTTGTATATTCTATTTTTTATTAATTTCACCACAACACCAAACACCTCCAATGAAATTAATGAAAGCATATTTGTGATCCACCAGGATTCGAACCCGGGTTATCACACACAGATTTTTAGACACCTTAACTATTACACCACCAAGACGGTTTTGACCATAAATATTTACTACTGTAATATCGTTCTTAACCCGGTGGACCCCCAAGCGATTTAATATAAATGTACACTCCAGGACCAGCCACTTGTAATATATATTTTTTTCTTCCTGCAAACACATGGGATGAGTTAGTAATAAAGGAAAAACAAGACAAAAAAATGCTCACCTAGGTCATTTAGGGGTCCTGGGGGGCGGCGGAAAGTCACAATTAACATGGGGCGATGGGTAAGCAAAATACTGGAAATTCACTCCCACGCGGCTGGACTTGGAAGGTTGCCAACCATCGGTATTGTTCTGTGGGATCCTAAAGTAGTTCCCATACAAATCTAAACCCTCTAGGTGCCATAGGACAAGAGTGAATAAGGCGGACATAACCATTGCATTGCTGGGGTTTAACGTTACATACATATGCGACGCATAACGTGCGTCGCTGGTACTCAAAGGGTTAACACCATAACTCCAAATTAAATTATTGAAAGCATATGATCCTCTGGGGATTCGAACCCAGGAAACCACATGCAATTTGAGACAGAGCCATATATTGAAGAAAATGTCCACATATGTATGTACACATACAGTACATACAATTTTAACCCGGCGCGCGCGCGCAGGGTGTAGTGAACGCCACACTTCTGGGCGGCAATATTAAGCTCCATTCCCGCCTATAATAGTCATTTTACGATAAATATCGTTATTACTTATTCATATGCGCCTATTTTACCTTTAATATGAAGATAGTAACATGTAACAACAATAAAACAAGTGGGAATATTGTTTGGATGGTAAAAATCGCGAATTATTGCCGAGCGTTCATTCATGAGGTGAGAGACAGGGGAGGCCCACACCCTCCTCTCTTGAAGCCTGGAGAGTGACTGAGGCCTGTCTCTATCTCTCTCTTTCTCTCTTTGCCACACATAGACACACACAGCCTAGGATCGGTTTGGAGATGTTTACACGAAAATGTACCAATGAATAAGGGAATAACAGGGAAAATAGGTGATAATTGAAGGGGGGGGGGAGGGGGGGAAGGAGGGGATTTTGACAGATGTGGAGTAGTGATAGGAGGTATGGAGGGGAATGAAAGAAGATAATAACCCCAAAGCAATTTGGATTCAGAGAAGGGACATCTTGTGTTACCAGTTTGCTATGTTATTACAGTAGGGTGATAGATGTACTCCAAGAAAGAGGCGGATGGGTGGACTGCGTCTACTTAGACCTTTCCAAAGCATTCGATAAGGTACCACATAAGAGATTGTTATCTAAGCTTGAGACGCTAGGATGTGTCAGGGGGAGTTTGCTGAAATGGATGGAGAGCTATTTAACAGATAGGGAAATGAGGACCAACATTACATTAGAGGAACTTACTCATCGTGGCGGAAAGTTGAGAGTGGTGTGCCGCAGGGATCTGTGTTGGCACCTCTCATGTTCCTTATGTACGTGAATGACCTGCCGATAGGCATAAATTCCTACATGTCAATGTTTGCAGACGACGTAAAAATTATGAGACAAATAACAAATAAAAGTAGTTGTGAGGAGCTGCAAGGGGATTTAGATAAAATATATGAATGGAGCACCAAGTGGAAAATGAAATTTAATATAAGTAAATCTATCTATCTATCTATTGCCTGACGCCGTGATCCCCGAAGGGGTGGCCACGAACGAACCGCCCCCATGCACCTCTGTCCCCAGTCAGTCGACGCCCCTCCCCCCAACCAGCACCGCCTTCGTTCATGTAGTTCCTCACTCCATCTCCATATAAGTTATACTCCATATAAGTAAATGCCATGTGTTAAATATGGGAAGAAGTGTGAATAGACCAAATTGGGAGTACAGGATGGGAGATAATATAATTAGCAAGGCCGAAAAAGAAAAGGATTTAGGGTGTGATTATACAAGATAATTTGTCGCCAGAGAAACATATTAACAAGCTCTTTAGCGGAATGTATGCAATGGCCGGGAATATGAAAGTTGCTCTGAACTACTTGGATGAGACCATGGTAGCGAAAATTATGAAGAGTATGATTAGACCAAGATTGGAGTATGCAGCAGTGGTGTGGTCCCCGCATCTAAAGAAGCATATTCACAAGTTAGAAAGAATCCAGAGAGCAGTTACTAGATTGGTTCCAAGTCTCAGAGAACTGCCATATGAAGGGAGGCTAGACAAATTAAATCTACCGAGTTTAAAAGAGAGGAGGGAGAGGGGAGACATGATAATGATGTACAAATGCACCCGGAGGTTAGATAGGGAGGATATATTAATTATGGATACAGGAATAACTAGAGGCCACAGCTACAAAGTAAAAAGACCTACCTGCAAGAATGATATCAGGAAGTTTAGCTTCCCCTATAGATGTATTGACAAATGGAATGGGCTGGAGGAGGAGGTGGTAGGGGCAAGGAACATCCATATTTTCAAGAAAAAATTGGATAAAAAGTAGACTGAGAGACGGGACAACACGAGCTTAGCTCAACTCCTGTAAACTACAATTAGGTAAATACTTAATGACCATTTCACTTGTTTTAAGTGCTACTGGGGCCTTTTATTTTTTTTTTTTTTTAGGCCTTACCTCTTAACCCGGGAACTGCGGGAAGACTCTTAAGAGTTCCCCGGCGGACTGCGGGAAGACTCTTAAGAGTCAGAAAAAAAAAAATCAACTTTAAACAGATTTTTTGTTGTTTTTTTTTTTTTTGGCCCCTGGGCCATGCAAAATATTACTCCTCTACCTCCCCTCCTTCCCCACTTTCCTCCTCTCCTTCAGTTATCACCTATTTTCCCTGTTATTCCCTTATTCTGAGGTATATTTTCGTGCTAACATAAGCGAGTTGCAAGCAGGGTGTTGTCATCACTGATGGCAAGCGAGTGCAAGAGAGAGAGAGAGAGTATCGATCGACTGTGTCTCAGTGGCCTTGGGGGAAATTGGCGGGAAAGCAGGTTGCCTCACCCATACATTATACAACTCGCGGGCTATATCTCCGATTTTGACCATCCAAACGCTGTTTTCACTCATTTTATTGTAGTTTCAGGTTATTACCTTTATAATCAACCCATAATAGGCGCATATGGATAAGTATTAATGCTATTAATGGCACAATGAATATTTTAGTGACGGAAACACCTCAAATACGTCAGCACAGGGGGACGTTTCCAATTACCCCCATGCTCACTTCAGAGGTTAAGAGGTTAAGAGGGTCCTCGCCCTTGCACACCAAAACCTCTTAAGAGTGTTCTCGCCGTTCCCGGGTTAAAGACCGCTTCGTCCACAGAGAGTGGGGTTACAGTCTCACGTCCTAAATGGTGTCATTCCAGGCGACCCTGTCAAGGGTCAAGTTCTTTATTTGGAGACCGGACCGGAGTACCTGATCCCATGGTCCAAATAAGCTTGCCTGGATAAAGTATCCTGGAGATGTTAATGCCATGGCTCTCCTTTGGCTCTTCCAGTAAGAAGCAATGTGAAGATGATGATTATGATGTAATCACAAGTTAGGAAAATTGGTATGTTTTGCATATTAGCAAATATATGTTAGCAAGACAGTGTTGGCAATGTAAACCAAACTCACTTAAGTCACTTACTATAACTAACAGTATAGGGGCTAGTATAGTGAAGTTTGGCATCCTCTACCCAACCTTGGGGTATGTGCCTTAGTATAATTATACATACATACATTTGTCTTTTTTATTATCAAAAATAATTTAACCAGACCATCGAGTTCCCCAAAAGAACTCTCGTAGGGCTGGCCCGAAGGATTAGCTCAAGATGGACAACTAATCAAGACATGATAGATAAGGAAGGGCAGGAGGTCAACATATCTAGGATGGTGAAGACACACAGTCTTTTCTGGCCATTTATCAGTTCAGCCAAACCACATGAGCTCCACAGCAGAACTCTTATAGGGCAGGGCCGAAGGATGAGGCAAGAACTGCTACACTGCAGCACCAACTAAGAAGGGTGAAGAATGAGAGATCAGGACTAAAGTATAAAATAAATCGCAGCGAGCTGCAAATAAAATGCACTACTGAGGGGAATCAAGCCAGCTCGGCTGCATCAGCGACCAAAGAGACAAATCAGGTCAGGAGCCTACAACCTAGCCAGGCCAGGGAGGCATGTGATATAGGCTGCCCGAGGACAGCCAAATGGGACAGAAGAAGAACAAAAGTGGAAAAATATAGGAAGAGGAATGAAAAACTACGCAAAATTTGTTAAGCCGACGACAAAAGCTCGAGGGGTGAGGGAAAGGGAAAATCCCAAACCCTCCCCCATCAAGCCCCGTCACCGGCCCCGAAGCCCCCCAACCGCGGGAAGGGGCGTAGTAGTAGGAGGGGGGGTTAGTGGCCACTGCAGTAATGTCTTTGATATTGATATCTGTTGAAAGGTAATTGTTGGCACCAGAATGCCTTAGGCAACTTATGGCTGCTCTCCACCTCACCTAAAATTTATCTTTAACTCCCTGAAACTGTCAAATATGAATTACTGGTCTGGTATGACAAGAGACATAAAAGTTATTGGAAATACCCAGAGTAATGTCAATTTTGAGGAATGCTGATGATTAAATATATTGTAAAACTTGCAAAATAAACTAACCAAAATAGGAACGGCACAATACAAAGACAAAAGAATTAATCAAGATAGCTATGTGGAAATAACAATTAAGCAAAATACGATGTACAAAGAATGTACAGGTACATCACTATATGAGTAAGTGAATTTGGGTCTCAGGCAAATTGTATGTATGTACAGTATGTATATACCGGTACTCAGGCACATACCCCATAGCTGGGGGTGGACGACTAGAGACAGAGCCCAAACAGGGACAACAAAACATAACATAAAAAAATAGAATAAATACAAATCACACACATATAGGTCACTCAGGAGAAGACCCAGAGTAATAGTAATAGAGTAATATAGTAAAGTGAATTGTTTATGGAAACGCCATTTCTTTCCTAAGAAATTCACTATACAGTACTCTGATTATTTCCAGCTGACGGTAAATTGCTACGTCTTTATCTTGATTATTCTGCTGTAGCGAATTTTTTTATTAATAACGAAAACTTGGCTCTAATAGGAAGCAGAGACATGGTAGTTTCTTATTTTTCCATTAGTTATCGAGAAATCAATTGCCAAGGGATTTGATTTACCGTCAGATGAAATATAACTGAGTACTGTATAGTGTTAGCAGAAGACTAATATTAAACCGTAAAGCAAAAGTATAAGTTATAAACCACACAGCAAAATGCAAAACCAAATATAAACACAACTGATAACAAGATACCTTGACAGTCTTCAGGTAAGCAGAATACAGGTCTCCCTCGATTTACGATTGGGTTACGTTCCTAAAAACCCAATCTTTAATACTGTAGAAAAATCGTATAGCGAACCCGAAAATTAAATGGGTAAATTCGGATACATTCTCGGACCAGCCAAAACCCAAATACATGCGCCTAAAAACCTATAATAATATAATTAATTGGGGCATCGGATAATGAGGGAGACCAGTAGAAAAAAAATGAAATGCAAAGAGTTAGATAGGTGTATAGAGTCAATGTACAGTAATAGACTTAATCCCCAACAAACAAATTAGAAGATGAATAAACATCAATGAGGGGTATTAATGTCTGAAAATATGGGTTTCAAAGTACATAACCAGGTCAAAGTGGCGGCTGCGAAACGTCTAACGGGTTGGATTCTGCGTACTTTTAAAACACGCGGTGAATTGCCTATGATAACGCTCTTCAAATCTCTAGTGCTACCGCGGCTTGAATACTGTAGCATATTAACATCCCCATACAAAGCAGGTGAAATAAATGACATAGAGAGTGTACAAAGAAATTTCACTTCGCATATAAGTTCGATAAAACATCTACACTATTGGGAGCGTTTAAGAGCACTGAATCTGTACTCACTGGAACGTAGAAGAGAACGTTACCTAATAATATACACGTGGAAAATTGCAGAGGGTTTAGTACCAAACCTACATACTCCGATAGTCATGAAATTCAGTGATAGGAGAGGCTGGGAATGCGAAATCCCCCGGATGAATAACAGGGGTGCTATGGGCTCTCTGCGAGAGGGCTGGTTATCACACAGAGGCCCACGTCTCTTCAACAAACTCCCACGGCGAGTAAGAGACATGAGGGACATCTCGTTAGACAACTTCAAGAGAGCCCTAGATGTCGAACTTCAAAAAGTGCCAGACGAGCCCATCCTCGCAAGGGAGCGAGCTGTCGCTTGAAACAGTCTACTGCACCAAATCACCACCCATAACGAGGGGCGTCGCGCTCCTTGGTGCCGCTAGAAGAGTGGCGAACACATCAAAAGGTATCAAAAGGTAAGGATATGTGAACACATAACATATATATAGTACAGCCATGGTGAGAAGATAGATGGGGATACTTCGGTAACATCAAGCAGGTGGTTGAAGATGGAAGAAGTCACATAGAGTAAGGGAGACCGAGGAAGATGTGGGGCCAGGTCTTGGATGCTGGTCTTGCATACACTTCCACATACATGATGCAGTTTTTAACACCTTACACTCCCTTGATTGACAGGGGTAGGGTGTGCCCTTGTTAACAGGAACATTTGCCACAAATTGCTAGACCGAGCTGGCCAAATTCTTGACATCGACCAATGGCACGGCCTGGGATCGAAGTGCTAACACTTCGATGACCAGCTAGACGTGCTACCGACCATGCCTTTCTAACTTTTTGACAACTTTGTTACAATTCCAGCCATAAACGTAATCCTCCCATGGTCAATTTTCAAGGCAAGAGTCTTCCTCCGAAGTTAACTAGGCGAGGAACATGTTTTAGCCAAAGATCTGTTCAAAATCCACAAGAAAAATCAATAATATTTTTTAAAAGGGCTTAACTATATACTGTACATGCATGACAGATATCCATACAAATTTGAGCCCTGGTCATCCAAAGGTGGTTATGGAAACAAAAGGGAATACTTTACTGCAATACAGCAGTTATGGAGAGTCTCCGGCTCTAAAATTACATTACCACGTCCTGGGACCATATGATATTGATAACATATACTTTTAGATTAGGCTGCCTCGTACATGATATTATAAAGCAAAAATAATATTCCCCTTTTGAGCCTGTGTCATACAATGCGAAAGTCAAGACCAACAATTATCCTATACAGTAGTCTTGGCATAGCTCTGTCTTATTGTAGTACACATACCTGGTGTGGTGCAGATAGGTGCTGCACAGGGACTTTTTAGTCTTGCTGATGCCAGCATCACCCACAGTGATGGCATGATGGGGCAGTGATATTAGGTATAAATGGTTAAAATGGAGCCGGCAAGGAAAAATTACTGTTTACAGGACACCGGCTCCAGAATTACCCGGAGGCTGTTCCAAGCACCTCAACCCAAGGGTTACCATCAACCCAAGGGTTACCAAGGGTAGGATCCAGTGGCCCCGGTGCACCCTACGAGATCCAGCCGCAAGGAAGCACCCCGTGCGGGTACACGGCACTACGGCTGGCCTGGTATAATTCACCAAATGACAGGGCAGCCTCCCGGAGCGCTACCACCAGGTTTGGGCCCCTTTGCTGTTAGGCGGAGAGTTCCAGTTTGGGGAAGCACTATGCACTGTACCCTCTTGATCCCGTTGGCCAGGTCGACCCCAAGGTGCCAGATTCAGGTCTAGGGGGGGGTAGCTTTCATTGCCAGTGTGCCGCCATTAGGCAACTTGGACTATAGAATAATGAAGTCTTGCCACAACGCTGCCCTGACATATGAACACTGTGGCCGACTCTAGCATGGCGCCTAGTAGGTAGGACTAGTAGAGTCACCTGCGGCACCAATCTGCTCCTCATCAGCCTCAGCAGTGCGATAAGAAGGCAACACCAGATAGCAAAGTCTTCAGTATATAGTGATGGCTGTTGGTCCACAAGTCTAGCCCCCCCCCCCCCCCCCCTTGTTATGGTAGGACTTTATTGAGCTAAATTCCAACTGTTGAATGGCAATCCCATCTAGGCTGTAATAATGTAATGGAAAAGGACGTTAAGCCATTGTATTATATCTTTTGATATTCTTATTTGGATGTTCCATGAAACATATAATGAGGACAATCTCAGCAATCTTCAGAATGTTGCTATATAAGTAACAGGAGGTATATAGTCAGCTGCTAGATGTCATTTATTTTTATTTTTTTTTTTTATTCCAACTACTCCCTCTCGGGCATAGGCTGAGAGCCTGTACATTCCACCGCTCAACACGGTGAAGCCCCTGAGGTCTTGTTCCAGTCTGGGGAGTGAGACATGCGAAGCATCCATCATGGCTCAAAGCAGCTCCATCTCTGAAGCGGCTGGTTGCTTCGCTCAAGCGCTTCACCGTCTCACCCTCCAGACTCAGACCCTCACTCTCAGAATGCCACCTATTGAGCAGTGAACTCACTAGGCATTGTCCCCCTGTAACATATTTTGAATATGGGAATATTCATACAGTGTTATTTAATCAGGGAACAATGAGGGTATTTTTTTTTTGGCATTTCGGTGGGCTTTGTGGTAATGCACTGATACTAGGTACAGCACAAATTCAATCCCAATAATATCTTCCCATTGACATATCGGGATTTGAACCCGGGATCATTGGATTACCAATCCAGTGGCAATGAATCCTATATACACAGCTAAAAATGTGGGGGGAGGTATAGAGTTGGATGCTAAATGGATCATATGAATTATATATGCACAGCTAAAATTCATTTCAGCTACCGTACCTAAAGTAATTACCTTTAGCTTGGCTTCTGATACCAATGCAACATATCCCAGAAAAGTTGCCCCCCCAAAAAATTTACCATAAAAAAATTAGTATAAAAGAATTGGTGTGATAACCTGTATAGACCACCGAGCCAAGTGTAGTGCAGCACAGCCAGTAAGTCCTATAACCTGTAAATTAACTTGGCAGCAAATTCTCACCACGTAAGTATTATTTTGAATGACTATGATTGGTTGGCAATGGTCTGCAGTGTGGCCCTTGAAGCGTAATAATAAGAAAACACTTATTAAACACTAAAGTTGATAGTAAACTGAATCGATCAGGAGTAACAAAAAAGGAAAAGGATTGAATAAACAGCCATACATACAAGTGGTCCACACAAGGTGAAGTTTGAGGTTCACATCGTTATTTCCACATGGTGATTTTGATAAGTTCTTTTGTCTTTATATTGTGCCATTCTTGTTTTTGGTTTGTTTGTTTTGCAAGCTTTACAGTTTTATTTTATTCCTATTGGCAATTTTCCAGGCAGCCATGGCCTGGGCTGCTCAGGTTTTGAAGTTTGAGATGTTACGTCTTTCTAGCTCTACCCTTCGGTGCAGCTTCCTCCATACATACATACATACATACATACATACAAGTTTAAAGACCGTTTGTCCACAGAAGCTGTAGTTACAGTCTCACGTCCTAAATGTTTGCTGAATTGTATCTTTTCACCCTATTTAGATAATCCATCATCTCCACATGCGCAAACCATCCAAGCCTGCTTGTACGCATCTCTTTGTTGATAATCTTAATACCTAACCAATATATCAAGCTAATTTAAAAGGAGTATAGCACATGTGTTTAGGAGGATTCACAAAGCATCATGCCCATTTTTTTTTTTCCCGAAGCCCTAATTTGGAATATTTGAGTAAATAACTACTGTATGTGATCTAGTTTTGTGTTGTTTTTTAGGCTAGGGTGTTTAGTATTTTCTCAAAGGTTTTTGTGTTGAGGTGGCCTTTGTCCACTAACTTTTTGTATTGTACAGTTTTGTAACCCCAGGATAAATTTACCAACATTGAGAACTGTCAACAGTTTCCAATGTGGCTTGTGACTGTTTGACAACTGTTGAGAGATCAGCCTCGTAGGTAGGGAAGGTCGAACTGGTTGGTTGGTAGTGTTCCCAGGAGAACGACCAACAATGAAAACAATATATTTGTCGAGCAATTTGGTATTAGGAAGAGAATAAGTCTTACAAATATGCTCCAAAGTAGTCATCTCAATAACTTGAGAGTTGCCACTGGGCACCATCCACAACTGTCACATAGGATAAATGTTAATGTATCTTGGCTCAGATGAACAGTCGGCCAAATAAGTGATGTCTCGGCACCAAGTATATTTTAATCAATACAGTTGTTGTTGTTGTTGTTGTTGTTCCCCAAGCTGCCTGGCCGAACAGCCCCAAGGCCCCGAGTAAGGCCAAGGCCATAAACGAGCGCCCCCACAGAACCCTCCCTGCCGACCACAATAAAGCCTGGGTGACCGAAGCCACTCCATGGCGGGGAGCTGAGAGGGTGCGTAAACGCCCGGGAAACCAAAGCCCCACCCAGGGCCCTGCGCCCCTCAGTAATTATGAAGAGAAAGTTGAGGGGCAAAGGAATAATGTGACGCTTTAGCTTCCAATCTTGGTAGATTGGGAGGGCAATCCACGGAAGAGACGCCGTCACTTGAGATCTAGAAAATATATAAGTAAAAGGAACAGTCAGAGTAAGCTATGGGTATGGCAGAGATCGCTCAGGTCTCACTCTGATAGGTCAGCCCATCGCCATAATCAATACAGTAATTGGTATCAGCAATTTCTAAACATGATTTCTTCATTTCGAGTGAGATATGCAGACTTGTTCCTATAGTTACCCACTCTATTCAACGTCTGACAGACATTAATACAACTCAGAGTGAGCCAAACGTAATGTCAGCTGAGAAATGACTTATTAGCGCCACCGTACACTCTTAAGACGCAAATCCTGGCCCAATATGAAGCCACGAACAGCATAAATGAACCTTCCAAATGTAAATATTAGATAAAGAATTATTGATAAGACTCGATTCAGTTTGGGATAGCTTTGAAAACCGAAGGTAACAATTTATGTCATAGAGTGTACATCTGGACCCTGGCAGCCATTCACTGTACCATACATAGAACCATAAACAAGTATTTTGGAAGTACTGTATGTGGAACTGTGCCAAAGGTAAACCACTATAAATCGTACTGCTTTAACGTGCGGTCTACCAGGATATTCACACTTTAACCTGCGATCTACCAGGTCATTTTCATTAAAAAACGCCCAAAAGTGTGCTACGTAATATATTTATGATTATTGTTTCCGAGATCTAGTGTGAGTATTCACCTAACTAAACAACCCAACCTAGACCCAGTAGGTGGAATACAAAACTAACCCTTACCTACCAGCTAGTGCGGGTTTCTAGTTCCCAGTAAATGGGATACAAAACTAACCCTTACCTACCAGCTAGTGCGGGTTCCTAGTTCCCAGTAAATGGGATACAAAACTAACCCTTACCTACCAGCTAGTTCGGGTTCCTAGTTCCCAGTAAATGGGATACAGAACTAACCCTTACCTACCAGCTAGTGCGGGTTCCTAGTTCCCAGTAAATGGGATACAAAACTAACCCTTACCTACCAGCTAGTGCGGGTTCCTAGTTCCCAGTAAATGGGATACAGAACTAACCCTTACCTACCAGCTAGTGCGGGTTCCTAGTTCCCAGTAAATGGGATACAAAACTAACCCTTACCTACCAGCTAGTGTGGGTTCCTAGTTCCCAGTAAATGGGATACAGAACTAACCCTTACCTACCAGCTAGTGCGGGTTCCTAGTTCCCAGTAAATGGGATACAGAACTAACCCTTACCTACCAGCTAGTGCGGGTTCCTAGTTCCCAGTAAATGGGATACAAAACTAACCCTTACCTACCAGCTAGTGCGGGTTCCTAGTTCCCAGTAAATGGGATACAGAACTAACCCTTACCTACCAGCTAGTGCGGGTTCCTAGTTCCCAGTAAATGGGATACAGAACTAACCCTTACCTACCAGCTAGTGCGGGTTCCTAGTTCCCAGTAAATGGGATACAAAACTAACCCTTACCTACCAGCTAGTGTGGGTTCCTAGTATCCAGTAAATGAGATACAAAACTAACCCTTACCTACCAGCTAGTACTTGTTCCTAGTACCTAGTACATGGGATACAAAACTAACCCATAGCGGCAGACCACGGGTGTGCGGTAGAATGCACGCTAAAGCAGCACCATATAAATGTACTGTAAATATATACACACATTATGTTTGAGGTATAGAATAAATTACAGTACTGATCAGTGATTTACCCACCATGTATTGTATGTGAACTGTTACAGATGATGTTGGTTGGTAAAGTATGGTAATATGATGCAAGTTGGGATTTGTTAATTTATTGAAGTATCCAAACCTTTGTTAGTGCCAATAAAATGTAGTTGTCAAATTGTTGAAAAGGTTTTCTTTTTCACATTCTTGGACTAAGTATAGTGGGATGGAAGGAAGGAGGATTATATAGAGCTGTTAAAGATTAGGTTATAATGTGCTATGAAATATATGCTAAAGAAAATGAGGCACTGCAAAACATTAATTCAGGTATTTTTAGCCTTGATGCTTAAATCCATTATTATGGTCATATTATTTAAATTTATTCTGGCTGACATACGGCAAATTTACTCGGCTTAGGAATGGATAGATCTCTAGCATTCACAAGAGTATAATCAAACTCAGTTATTTATGTCTCCTATGGATCCTTCCTAATTTGATTAAAATTGTTGATTGATAGCTACAATACAATGATAAATGCAGTGGCCGTCTTCAAGGGGTTAGTCCTATTAAAGTGAGATCCATTACCGTAAGGTGGTGTCTTGGAAGAAAATATTGTGCCTCTTTCAATTTGAACAAAATTAATAAGTCACCCTTATCTTTTATGTCTAGCTACTACCACTATTTTATAAGGATAAAATTGGAAAAAAGTAAGTGAGATGTGGATATAAGTAACACTTCTGTCTTCATAACAAGAAATTTAGAACAAACTAAAATACAGTTGAAAACTGGAAAGGTCGTTGTAATGTGTACTTTTGGAACCTACATGCAAATTTATAAGCATCAATGGAGCACTCAGTCTTAAAATGTTATGTATATCAATATGATTTATCATTCAAAACCACTGCCAGTAGACTCCAAAAATACACTTTACAGAGAGCTATAAAAATGTATTACAGTATAGTGAAGAACAGAGGCAATAAGTGCACTGTCTTCAAGCCACCTACTTCATCATTACTATACCCTGTTCCAAGTAGGTAGGTCAGAAATTGTGAACCCTGACCTCTGTAACTCAAAAAGGGCTAGAGCAAATAGACTGTAAATTTTCACACTTATTCCCTGGCGGACCCTTCCTAAATGGTAGAAATATTAGCTCGATTACTTTAGTCGTTTGTGAGTTATAGAAGTTAGCGGTCAAGAGTTTTGGTCTACTTATTTTGAACAGGGTATAACACTTCAATACCATGTTGGCAACTTTACTTTATTATGGATAACATTACACTAATTTACTTAATTTAAAGCCGGTAGCACACGAAAGCTTTTATAGTCAATATTTGATGATCTAAATATTTCTGGCAACTTTTCAGGAATATTTTGCACTGGTATCGGGAAATAGACTGGTAATAGATGAATTTAGGTAACCAAAATATTTTAAAAGTTGACCTCATAAGCTGCCAGACCAGTGTTGAGGATAAATGTTACGGGAAAAAATGTTCGTGTGATACCAGCTTTAGAAAGGACCTCTAGGAGTCAAAGGAGAAAAACTTATCTCACTTAACTCTTACTCCCACTGGTCATTCCTAAAATGAATCACACTATGTAATGATAGCCAGAATATAATAATCAAAGGTGTCTTCGTACTGAGAGAGTTAAGCGGAACAAAATTGCATGTTGCTTGCCAAAATATATGATAAAATATGTGTATAACCATGTGATGTACAACAAATATTCTTAAGCCGAATAAACTTGTTGGTTGCTAGCTGTATATAAGAATTGTGTCGGTGGGTGCAGGTAAACCAAGAATAGTACAGGCCTCCCTCACTATCCGATGACCCAATTTATGATATTATTATAGGTTTTTAGGTGTTTGGGTTTGGGTTTTGGCTGGTCCGAGAATGCATCCCCATTACCCCATTCATTTTAGGATTCACAACACACTTTTTCTATTTAAGATCGGGTTTTCAGGACTGTAACCCAATCGTAAATCGAGGGAGACCTGTATTGATGAACTCTTACATGACAATTTTCTCTCAGAGCTTACTGGAATCTTTATGTGGCCTATGTTTTATACCATCTTCTATAACGTTAGATCTATTCACGCTCAAGTTTAGTTGTTGTTGTTGTTCCCCAGGCTGCCTGGCCGAACAGCCCCAAGGTCCCGAGCAAGGCCAAGGCCATAGAGCACCCCCACAAAACCCTCCCTGCTTACCACTAACAAAACCCAGGTGACCGAAGCCACTCTAAGGCAGGGAGCTGAGGAGGGCGCGGAAACGCCCGAGAAACCAAAGCCCCACCCAAGGCCCTGTGCCCCTCAGCAATTATGAAGGGAAAGTTGAGGGGCAAGGGAAAAATGTGACGCTTTGGCTCCCAATCTGCCAACTTTTAGGTTGGCAGTAGGGAGGTCGATCCACGGAAAAGACGCCGTCACTTGAGATCTAGAAGATATATAAGTAAAAGGAACAGTCAGAGTAAGCTATGGGTATGGCAGAGATCGCTCAGCTCTCACTCTGATAGACCAGCCCATCACCACATGACTAGAACCCAATCCTCTCAGCATCAGCTAGGAAAGGCCCTAGAAAGCCGCCTTTGGCGGGGGGATAGCTCCCCTACTTCAACTCCTTTCGGAGTACAAGTTTAGTAGACATTGAAAGCATTACAGGACCTAACTAGAAAAAAGGTTGGAGCACTTTACCAAACCTTGTGCATGTTAAGGTGGATTTAGAGCAGTGTTTTTCCTGCAACATTTAATTTGCAACTTTTTTTTTCTGGCAACATTTTGAGAGCATTTTGCTCCTGCATTAACAACTAATATGAGCGCTGACGTAATTTTATTGAAACTATATATCAGAAACTGCCAGATTAGATCTTAATATCAAGTAATGCCACTTGAGAAAAGCCTCATACAACCCACCCGGGATTCGAACCCTGGACCTGTTGATCACAAGCACGAGTTCCTGTTGATCACAAAGTCCAAGGTTCGAATCCCGGGTGGGTTGTATGAGGAGATGCCAGATTAGAGTTGCGGATAAAAGTTGACGGTGAAATTGCTGGTATAAATCCGCCTTTTGTGTGTTTGTCAGTGTTTGTGTGTGTGATGTCATTTATCCAGGTTTAAACCTTAACTTGGTGTTTTGTAAAGGGGGTACCTTACCAGAGCTTTTTGCCCTCTATTTTTAATTGTCAGTATTTTTCTGGCTATGTTCCTAGGATATGTTGCACTGATATCTTTTGACTGCAGATAGATTAATTTATATGGCAGAATTAATTACTAAGTTTGCCTCATAAGCTGCCAGACCAGTGTTGACGATAAACAGTAGAGGGTAAAAGCTCTCGTGTGATACCTGCCCAAGAAGAATGCCGTGTTTGGAAGAGCTGTTCTTAGCAATATTTTGTTGTTTAGTTTCCTCAGGTCAATGGTACACTGACTTATGGTTTTTCTCTTACCAATAAGCCTTTCAGAGTAATCTTAGTGAGGTACTTCTATACAGTCAACTTCTGCAGGTTTTCTTCAGGCATACTGCGCATGTTTAGCCCATTTAGTACCGGTGCCGTCCTTTTAATAGTTCTAGCTTCTATTGATGATTTCATTCAGTTTAAAAAGATCCTACAGCAATTAACAGTCTTCGAACTATCTCATTTAACACTTTTTACTACCACAGATCCCTCTAACACTGCACAAAATCGTCTAAATATAGCCAGAAAACTATTTAAGACCCGTCGCCGGTACAGAAGAGGTTAATATCTAAAACCAGAAATGCTTGTGTAACTTTATTGAAGGATTAGTATCCGAGTGGTATCCGCTTTAAGTTAAGCTGATGTTTTTTAAAGATGTATCCAGTTTATGTTAATTTTATTTGTAGTATTTAACATTATATGCTGCTGTACAACACTCAATGCTCTGTCCTAATGGAGTGAAAGATGTGAGATGAATAATTTCACTACCGTACAGTACCCCATATATTTTACTTGGATTAATTTACTTAAAAAAAAAAAAAAAAAAAAAAATCGTAGCGCAATGGATAAATGCACTGAATTTCGGGTGTGAGCATCCTAGGTTCGAATCCCTGGACTGCCACATGTATTTGTTGATTTTATTAATTGAGTTTAGAAGTAAAGTCGGTTGGTGGAGGGAACATAATAATTCATTCAGTTTCAGGGGTAGTTTATAAACAGGCCTTCCTTAGGGTTAAGGCCCCATTAATTACTCCTTCCATCCATCTATCCATAGCCTATGATAGCGCAGTTGGAATTGTGTAAATGCTAAGATTGATATGCAGGATTCGAAACTGCATAATAAATCGTAGGCTTGTCTACCATTCTTTAACTGTCTTCGTAGCGCAATGGATAAATGCACTGAATTTCGGTGTGAGCACCCTAGGTTCGAATCCCTGGACTGCCACATGTATTTGTTGATTTCATTAATTGAGTTTAGAAGTAAAGTCGGTTGGTGGAGGGAACATAATAATATCCACTACATGAATTGAATTAGCAGCAAATTAGTAGCAGGATTTGGTACAGGCATCTGCTACAGTTTACCTGATAACGTTGATTGCTCTGTTATTTATTCTTGCTTTAATTTTACTACTAAAGTTTAGTTTTGTGTTTTTTTATTTTGCTAAATTGTTATTTCCACATAGTGATTTTGATAAGTTCTTTTGTCTTTATATTGCGTCGTTCCTTTTTGGTTTGTTTATTTTGCAAGTATTTCATTATAAGTCACAAGATTATAAATACTGTAGGCTACATATAGAGGAAAATAATAATTGAACAGAGTATACAGTACAGTACTGTAATACACTGCTGTGTGCCTCGGTTATGGCCTTGGAATTGCTCGGGGCCTTGGGGCTGTTCGGCCAGGCAGCTTGGGGAACAACAACAACAACAACAACAACTGCTGTGTGCTCTGATACATCCGCCGGTATAACTGATCAAATGATCTGGTGATGTCATTTTAGGTTTACTCCAACTACTGAGAGACCATAATATTTTAGTTTACGAAGGCTCCTATCAGATTGAAGTGGTTATAATATTGTTATCAATAACCCTTCCTAAGCTGAATTATGAAGTCTAATGTTAACCAGCAAAAACCTAAATTGTCCTAATCATATCGAAGGGGTTGAAATAGTTGTTAATGATTTTAGAGTACCATACACCCTAGATGTGTATGATTTTATTTATATTTTTTTATTATTATTATTTTTTTATTTTGTGTTCTGTTGTTTCATTTCGGCCTCTGTCTCGAATCGGCCACCCCCAGCTATGAGATATGTGCCTTAGTATATACATACATAAATACATACTGTACACCCATAATTGAGACTCCCTCTTCCCCCCACAGTCTGACGGTGTTGCACTGGTGTCACCCGGGGGTTGTCGACAGCGGACCAGCCTGGAGGTTGGCGGGTCGGGGGGTGAGGGGGCAGCCATGGAGGGGGGTTACCTGCTGGTACCTTCATCCGTCAACAACGTCTCACCCGTCTGGCAGTGGCCCTCCTCCCCTGCTGTTAGCCCCAGTCACCCATCAACCGCCATCCGCTGACACTCGGGCACGCTGCAGGTCCTACAATAATCAGATCGTGGTCAACTTAAGGGCAGGTTTACACTTGCGGTATTTGTTTTCTGGACCTCTTTCTCCCTCATGTTTAGCCCCAATGCTTTTTGAGATTTTAAGACGTTCGCCCTATTAGTTTGGCGATTATACAAACTTTTTGCCTAATATCTCAATTTTAAGATCTTTCGTGTCATTTAGGTGTCGTTTTTTTCCTGGCGAGCAATAGCGAGCCTGTAATTTAAGTGGAATCGCCCTTTGGCCGGGACATTTTCTACCGAAAAATGTAAAGATTTATCTTAAAAGGGTGTCTAACGGGTGTAATTTTAATTAAGCATGATGGAGGTCTAGGGAACAAACTAAAAACCTGCCCTTAAGCTTTATGGTGTCACTGGCATCACTGCCCACTGTTTACACTGAAACATTAGGCATCCAAAGTGATGCAACATATATTACAGTACAGTACTATAGTCTGGTTTTTCCAGCTGACGGTAAATTGAATTCCTTTGTTGCTGATTTCTCGATAATTTACTGGAAAAATAATAAAACTACTATATATCTGTATCTTAGAAAAATAAAAATAAAAATTAAAATTTTTTAAATGCCAATTTTTCATAATTGACAAAATATTTCACTACAATATCTTCAAAATAGCTGAGTATATAAGGAGAGGACATTGCAGTTTACCATCAGCTGAAAAGAAACAGAGTACAGTATAGGAATATAGAAAACTGACTATGATCAACATAATATCAACACTGTTAGATCATTACAGTAAACCCCTTTCTTATCTGGGGAAGACCTTGTCTGGAAATGCAAAATTTTCGAAAGTGTGAAGCATCCCAGTCTTTCAGACTTTTATCTCGGTGTTTTGGACTTGTTCAAACAACCTGGGTGACGGTTCAAGCTGATATTGGGTGTTCAGAGACAAATAATGGGTGTCTGGAAATATACCTCACTCTATTAGACTTGGTCCAAAATGTAAGGACTGCATACCATTGTTCAGACATTTACCTCAATTTTTTTGGACTTTGTCTGAAAGACTACGGTGAAGTCCAGAACAGATCCCTTGTCCAGAGGTTCCTGAAGACTGAAGGCCTCTGGTCTGAGAAAGAGAAGTTTTAGTGTACAGTATGTGAGTAAAGCTGGTATCACACAAGAGCGTTTTTAGTCAACATTCGATAATCAAAGTTTTTCTGGCAATATTTTGGAATATTTTGCACTGGTATCGGAAACTAGACTGAAGGTAGATGAATTTAGGTAACAAATTTTGTTTAAATAATTACCTCAGAAGTTGCCAGACCAGTGTTGAGGATATCTGGAATATTTTGCACTGGTATCGGAAACTAGACTGATGGTAGATGAATATAGGTAACCAAAATAGTTTAAATGATTACCAGTACCTCATAAGCTGCCAGACCAGTGTTGAGGATAAACGTTGAGGGAGAAAGCGCTCGTGTGCTACCGGCCTAACATTGACCAAGACCGAAGGTGACCTGTCTGTGTAAACTATAGGATCTGTGAGGCAGTGATACGGTAATGGCCGGGTCGTGAGTTTGGCCACGGGGTCACTGCCAACAAGGGATAGGAAACACACACAACAATTATCTGAACATTATATAACAACACTCATACAAAGACATACGTTTCTTTATAAGGAGAGAAGTGAGATTGTTAATGTTAAGGAAATATAATAAAGAATGAAAGAGTTAAAAATTATATACACTTGTGGGACTATATGATAGACGTTAATATATATTGTACTGTACTCTATTTATATTTTAAGAAGTACTGTAATAGGAAACAGAAAACAAATATAATAGAAAATGAAAGAACTAAGCATTTAGATACTGTACGTGCAAAGGTACAAATGGGTGAATAAATACAGCGTTCATAAATCTAGATATGAAGAAATGATTGAAGAGATAAAAACTGCACTCCTTTAACATTCCCCCGGCCTCTCATTAACCCCTTCAGCACCATGACGCCTTCTTACCGTTGATTTTGGCTACAATTAGATTATTTTATGCAGTTTAAGAAGGATCTATGTTACTAAGAGGGTTTATTGAGAATCGTATTTAGCCAATTGAGTCGTATAGGTTGTTCCGTAACGGCTGGACGTGTGGACATTGTGTAGCGAGCATAGAAAGGGAAAATTGAAGAAGATAATTATGGAATGAAATTAATTAAAATGAGATAAATACATAAATAATAATTAAGAAATTTAGAAAGATAGCTCTAGAATTAATTAATTAAAACAAGATTAATACATTAAAGTAGTGTAGAAGGAAGATATCCAAGGGTATCCATTTTTAATTTAACTTTGAAATGAAATAATCCATATAATTGAGAGGAAATGTAGGGAATTTAGATACACAGTATAGGTTAAATTACTAAATCACTGGTACATGAATTAATCCCGACAATAAGTTAAATAATAATTACCAATATGTATAAAGCAAAGGGTAATTGATAAATAGATTTAGCTTTGTAGATGAAGGAATGATGAGTGTACTGTAATGGCTATACTGAAACTTGAATGCATAGAAAAACACATACAGTAAGTAACAATAATACCAATGAGGGCGAGAATAATGTTGATGATAATAATGGAAATTGACACGCAATTAAATAATAATGATACTGTAATATAATAATAAATGGTAAAAAATCCAGAACTTTGAATAATGATAAGAACAAAATAATAAAGAATATTCGGTTTAATACTGTACTGCATTTGTTTTTCTTTTTTTTTTAGATAAGTTTAACCAGACCACTGATAATCGGATTAAAATGTAAAATTTGCAAACAAAGCAAACCAAAACTGGAACAAAGACAATATAAAGTCAAAACAACTTATCAAAATCGCTATGTGGAAACAACGCTTACTAAAATAAAATTTATGAAATAAAAGAACACAATCCACCACATAGGGTGTACATTACTACACAAGCAAGTTAATCTGTTTCCCAAGCAAACTAATTGCACACATAACAACGCACTATCGTCACGTTCAAGGAATTAGTCAATTTGGGAAGTCCGGGACGTTCTGTCAAATTTGACTAAACTCTGCATTAATAACAAACTACAATTAGGTTAAGGGGGCTCGCCTCGTTTTTTTTTTCTCCCTCTCTTGCTTGTATTCATTCGGCCCCATTCAGCCTACTGTTTTAAGACGTTTATCCCCATCCAGGGGTTGATTTTTTCCTGGTGAGCAGTAGCGACCCAGCATATTTTGTAAAATGTGTTGTTGTTGTTGTTGTTGTTGTTCCCCAAGCTGCCTGGCCGAACAGCCCCAAGGCCCCGAGCAAGGCCAAGGCCATAGCCGAGCGCCCCCACAGAACCCTCGCCTGCGGACCACAATAAAGCCTGGGTGACCGAAGCCACTCCATGGCGGGGAGCTGAGGAGGATGCGGAAACGCCCGGGAAACCAAAGCCCCACCCAGGGCCCTGTGCCCCTCAGCAATTATGAAGAGAAAGTTGAGTGGCAAAGGAAAAATGTGACGCTTTGGCTTCCAATCTTGGTAGATTGGGAGGTCAATCCACAGAAAAGACGCCGTCACTTGGGATCTAGAAAATATATAAGTAAAAGGAACAGTCAGAGTAAGCTATGGGTATGGCAGAGATCGCTCAGTTCTCACTCTGATAGACCAGCCCATCACCACTGTAAAATGTGTTTTGTCAGCAGGCTAAATTTGTAAAAATTTTCGATAGAAAAATGTCTCCGGCAAAGCCGGATTTCTCAATACAATGCTGGCTTGCTATCACTCCCCAGGAAAAAATCGACACCTGGATCGTCTTAAAACAGTAGGCTGAATGGGGCCGAATGGATATAAGCCAGAGAAAGCGAGAAAAGGAAAGAAAAAAAGCAGGTGAACCCCCCTAAGGAGTAAAGACACAGTGAAGCAAGGCCAATAATATTTTCAGGCCATCATTTACGGATAAGGCCATACAAAAGACAGTCGGATACCACGGAGAGTATTATATTTATTGTATTATTTTAGTACCGTACTATATCTACTCGGGCTCATTCCCCCTTTTTTTTTTTTTTTTTTTTTTTTTTTTTTTTTGCGGTGGGTGGCCGACTCGAGACAGAGTACAGTAGTTACTAATACCGATTCAATAATTTTATGAACTACTGTATCAAGACATTTGACTATTTCATTAGCATATGAACTAGACAATTACTTGGGCTTTGTAATAACTCATGCCAAAGATATAAATGAAAATATATGTGTGAAAGGAAAGATATTTAGTTATAAATATCTACCAGCCTTCATATAGCCCCATAGCCTCCCAGGATAAGATTAAATAGTCAAAATGAAGGTAATATCCTGTGTAGCGGGGAGAACTGTACTTCAGATGCCTATTTACTAAGAAACATTGAACAATATCTTTAACCTAACCAAACCTAACTTAATCTAGTATATTAGTAGACTATTTATGAATGTAAAATGTAAAAATATATTGTAACATTACCAAATTATTGAGATATAAGTACAGGTCTCCCCGCTACACAGGATTATGCCAAAATTAATAGTTGCCAACCACCTTTATCATAAACTGTAATTTTTTTAATGACTTATCATTGTTCCTTGACAGTGTTTTTCTACTAGCTTGTGATTATAGGTAGCGCCAGTGAACTTGACAGTAATCTTGACCCCTTGACTTCTTATAACTCGAAATGAATGAAAGCAATCGGGCTGACGTTTCTATAATTTTGGAAGAGCCCACCAGGAAATAAGTGTGGATATTTGCAGCCAGTTTGCTCTAGGCCCTTTTGAGTTATGAGAAGTTAAGGGGTCAAGATTATTATCAAGTTTGTTGGCGTTACCTATAGTACTATTTGTCTCGCATTGAGAAATGTGAAGTTTATGTTCCACTCTAAATTTCACACAAATTTTCATCAAGATTTGCAGCAACCTCTTGATTTTAGGTGTACAGTCATAAGCATATACAGTTGTTGTTGTTCCCCAAGCTGCCTGGCCGAACAGCCCCAAGCAAGGCCAAGGCCATAACCGAGCACCCCCACAGAACCCTCTCTGCCGACCACAACAAAGCCTGGGTGACCGAAGCCACTCCATGGTGGGGAGCTGAGGAGGGTGCGGAAACGCCCAGGAAACCAAAGCCCCACCCAGGGCCCTGTGCCCCTCAGCAATTATGAAGAAAAAGTTGAGGGGCAAAGGAAAATGTGACGCTTTGGCTTCCAATCTTGGTAGATTGGGAGGTCAATTCACGGAAGAGATGCCGTCACTTGAGATCTAGAAGATTTATAAGTAAAAGGAACAGTCAGAGTAAGCTATGGGTATGGCAGAGATCGCTCAGTTCTCACTCTGCTAGACCAGCCCATCACCACAGCATATACAGTATAAGGTTACACCAATTTGAATCTTTGAACATTTAAAGCCAAGTTCTGAAGCCTCTGGGTTATAATAAAGCATTGCATTGTCTTGTTTACGTTTGATACTGATTCAAATGGGTGTCTCCAAATATACTCTTGACTGTAGCCTACCTCTATAGATTGTTTTACCAGTGATCTGCAGCGATTTATTATAATGTCAAACTTGCAAAATAAACAAAGCAAAACAAGAACGGCACATTATAAAGACAAAAGAACTTATCAAAGTCACTATTAAAATGTAAAACTTGCAAACTAAACAAACCAAAACTGGGACAAAGACAATATAAAGGCAAAATAACTAATAAAAATCGCTATGTGGAAACAACGCCTACTAAAATAAAATTTATGAAATAAAAGAACACAATCGACCACATAGGGTGTACATGAGCAAGTTAATCTGTGGAAATAACAATTAAACAAAATATAATATTGAAATAAATTAACACAAAACCACCACATAGAATGTACATCACTATATGAGTACTGGTAAGTGAATTTGGGTCCCATGCAAATTACTTACACATATATTTACGTACTCTCTTCATATTCAAGGAATTAATCACTCAACCCGTCACTCACCCCATTGCCAGGCGGCCATTTCTGTGGTGTATAGTCGGTCGGGCCGTGGTATGATTGAGCCGCGGAGAACTTATTTGCCCCCATTCTGGCAATATATATGATGATGACAATAAGCCCCTCCAACCCATTATTGTATCCCACTGTCAAAATAGACGAGAACGTGAGCGATACGCCTGAATACTACATGGGCGGCGGCCCAACCGCCATGGGACCATTTCTGTAAGGGTCTCTTTGAACTCTGGTTGATTTTGATACGTTCTTTTGCCTTTATATTGTGTCGACCCTGTTTTGCTTTGTTTATTGTGCAAGTCTTACATTATACTGTAATAAACTATTGTATTACTACAGTACTACTACCCCATTGCCAGAGTCTGCTAAAAGAATAGTTTTGACAATTTTAGTTTTTACTGGCTCTTAGTTGGTGTCCAAACTATTGTAAGTATGGACATGTATGTGACTAAGCTCGTGTATATTTTGAGTCCTTTTGAGTGTCACCAGGTTTGTGCAGGGAAGACAAATAAGGAATGGTCGTCAACAACTTTGTTATTCCAAGAAGTGGAAAAAGGATTGATGGTAATATATGACAGCCAAAAGGTTCAGTACAGGTCTCCCTCGATTTACGATTGGGTTACGTTCTTGAAAACCCGATCTTAAATAGATAAATTGTATAGCGAAGCCTAAAAAATTAAATTAATGCGGTAAATGGGGAAGCGTTCTGGGACCAGCCAAAACCTCAAACACAAACACCTAAAAACCTATAATAATATAAATCAGGGCATCAGATAGTGAGGGAGACCTGTATATATCTCACAAGTGGGACTGAGATGATTAAGTAGTTTTATTACAGGAGATTGTACACCATATGCCGTGTCTTCTCCAGGTTAAATTGACCAATTAGGATGTTTTTTTATAGTACTGTACTGTATAATCTATTTTTGATTAATTTCACCACAACACCAAACACCTCCAATGAAATTCATGAAAGCATATATGTGATCCACCAGGATTCGAACCCGGGTTATCACACAGATTTTTTAGACACCTTAACCATTACACCACCAAGACGGTATGAACAAAATGTTGTATCCATTATACAGTGTTGTGTGACTGACTTACATGTTGAGGTTTGGTATCTCCTGAAAGATAATGGATGGCATGGCGAGTTAATACAATAGGATAAATCATACCACTGCTTGAGCTACTTTTAACCCTATTAGGTGCAGGGCGGGCCAATTTAAATCCTCCCAGTTTTACTCCATTAGTTTGGAGATTTTAAGACGTTTCATCTTATTAGTTTGGCGATTATATGATACTTCAACCCAATAAGGTGTCGATTTTTTCTGGGCGAGCGATAGCGAGCCTGCAATTTGGGAGAAACCAGGCTTTGGCCGGGACATTTTTCTACCGAAAAATGTACGCATTTAGCTTGAAGGGGGTCTGGGGGATTTTTTTTTTTTAGTTTGAAAGGGATTTGCAGAGGCGTTTTTCCAAGTCTCGGGGTAAACTAAAAACAAATTTTTCGAAAATGGCCAAAACAATTAAAACTCTCCATAATAATTAAATAAAATACCATAATGACCTTCAAGACGTTGCACCAGATAGTGTTAACATGGTCTATCTACCTACTCGGGCACATTCCCCATTTGTTTTTTTTTTGTTTTTTCGATTTTAGGACCTTCCGCCCCATTTCCAAGTCAATATTAAGACCGTTCGTGCTATTTAGGTGTCGATGTTTTTCCTGGCGAGCAATCTTGGAAGAACCGGCCTTCGGGCAGGACATTTTTCTACCGAAAAAATGTACAAATTAATCTAGAAGGGGGATCTAATGGATGTTTTTTAAACTTTGATGGAGGTGTGGGGAGGAAACTTAGAATAATAAATAATTAATGATTCCTGTAAAATGCTGGTAGAGCTCCCAATAAACAACTCCCATCAATACCCCTTAAACTTTGAGGTAGATCAAATTAAGGGGAGGCAGACCGTTTTTCTGGACTCCCTTCTCCCTAATGTTTAGCCCCACACTAGTTTTGAGATTATAAGACGTTGGGCCCATTAGTTTGGCGATTTTTACACCTTTCGCCCCATTTCGTTGTCAATTTTTAAAATGTACAAATTTATCTTGAAGGGGGGGTCTAGGGGGTTGTTTTTCTAAGCTTGATGGAGGTCTAGGGAGGTAACTAAAAAAATATATGAATAAAGAATTAATAGACCAAACAAACGGCCAGCCTCCCCGTAACCTGGATATATTTCTCAGGAATGCACCACTGGCATCACTTACCTTATACTGTACTGTACATTATACAGTACCATATTTTCAGCTCAACCTGTTTGGTAACAATAGCAGGTTCATGAGAAATTTTATTTTAAATAGAGGAGAGTAGTAATACAGGTTTAAATAGAGGAGAGTAGTAATACAGGTTTAAATAGAGGAGAGTAGTAATACAGGTTTCCTTCGATATACGATTGGGTTACATTCCTGAAAACCCGATCTTAAATAGAAAAATTCGTATTGCGAACCTTAAAATTAATGGGGTAAATGGGGATGCGTTCTCAGACCAGCCAAAATCCAAACCCAAATACCTAAAACCCTATAATAATATCATAAATTGAGGCATCGGATAGTGAGGGAGACCTGTATGGCGTGCCCTTGTTACAGGGACTTGATTGGACATTTGCCACAAATCCATTGATGTAAGTCCAAATCCTTGATATCTACCAATGGCACGTGGTGGGATTGAAGTGCCGACTCTCCGATCAGCAATCAGATGAGCTACCGACCATGCCACTGTCATGGCTACTGTATCTGGAAACAATTGAGGACAGTCATTAAAGTGTTATATTCATGAGTTTGTTGTTGATGACTCATTGAACCCAACTCTTTATGCCGGTATGGAGGAGACTGAGTATCTTTTACATTTAAACCATTCGGAACGATCTTGTAATTTTCATCGTATTCTGGTTACCAGTAGACAATGTTGTTTTTTGCTTATAATCTACCTGTATAAGGTTGTCCTTCGAATGGCCTCTCTCATATGCCGCCCTGGCCTGGCTAGCTTGTTGGCTCCTGACCTGATTTGTCTCTTCGGTCACTGGTGTGGCCGGGCTGACTCGATTCTCCTTAGTACAGCAATTTTGTTCCTCTCGCTGTGATTTTTTTGTTCCTTACACCTGACCTCTCATTCTTCGCCCTTGCTCAAGTACTTCTTCATTGGTGCTGCAGTGTAGCAGTTCTTGCCTTGATGAGGCAAGAACTGGTGAAATGGTGAGAAATATCTACTTTTCTTCACCTTCCTAGTTTTGTTCACCTCCTGCCCTCCCCTATGTATCTCGACTTGATTAGTTGTCCATCTTGATCTAATCCTTCGGGCCAGCCCTATGAGTTATTTTGAGGAACTTAGTGGTATGGTTAAACTAATTGGAAAAAAAAGAAAAAGAAAGCCAGAATCAAAGGTAGAAAGACATCATCGTGCCAAAGTAGTTAAATGTGTGTTCTTTAACCTATCCATTACCACCATGAAAATATGGCATAAAGTTAAGAACATTTTTATCCTCAAGATAAGCCACAGGCCGTAGTACGGTTGGTAGAGCACTCGCCTGCAAACTGTGAGGTTGATGGTTTGAGTCTCGGACCGGCCAGTGTGTGTTATTGACGGATGCCAATCCTGTTGGTGGACGACGCGGTCTAGCAATCTGTGGCAACGCGTCTTACGCCCAGCCCCATGACGACTCCGATGTTTTTTCCACAAAGTTTATTTTGGTGCCACATAGTCTTTTTAGGCTTGGTGCGAATCCCTATTTTAATAATAATAATAATAAAATCTGTGGCAACTGTTCACTGAAGTCCCTGATCATCAAGGCACCCACCCTAGCCCAGCTCTTGAGCAGGGAGTGCATGGTAGTAAAAACTGCATTATAATATATTAGTGTACATACATCTCAAGTTTCACATTAACCTCTTTTGTTAATTGTACAGTAGTATTTTTCTCTTTAAATTTGTTTTTTCCTGGTGATACATGCCACATTGAATTTTAAGTAGATAATACATTTAAATATAAAACATGCAAAACAAACAAACCATTTTTGCATTATATTGACTTGAATTAATTGGTTTAAAAATTTGATTTACTAACTCATTTACTGTATTCAAGGTATGAATGCCATACTGTACCTGGGTTAATATTTATTTATTGATATCTTGAGCTATTTTGTGATACTGTAAATATATATATATATATATATATATAAACATCTTTCTTTTTAAGTGATAAGTCTTGCATCTCCATTTAGCTTTTACCCGGGGTGGCCAGATGCACAACACAACACTCACATTACCTCTTCAATAACTATGTAAATGTAAGAACAAAATAAGTTATTTTTTATTATTGATGAGTTCAGGTAGCTGGATAATTTTATGTTTATATAAGAGTATAATGAATGGAAGCTATTATCAAGAGAACTAAGCGCTGTAGTAGAATAAAAGGACCCCTGCCAAAGGATAAGTCAGAAATAGACAAATTTGAGTGCATAGTGTGCAAAGGCGAGCTTGTGTTAAATGATGATCCTGTGGCTGTGAATTTTGGAAATAAATCTTTGGAGCTGGTGGACAAGTTTTGTTACCTAGGAGATACCAGCTCTGTCGGTGGTGAGGCCGAGCGGGTCTTATACATGGAAATATAATGCAGACGATTGAATTTAGAGTTTATTTATTACAATTATAATATGTACAAATATGCAGTAGTTTTAAATTTACAAAGAAATGGGGCGACAGGTCTTAAAAACGCCAAACTAATGGCGCAAAGAGCTTAAAATCTCATAACTAATGGGACTAAACATCAGGGAGAAGAGGGTCCAGAAAAAATAAAGAATGACCTTCCCTTAGAGCACAATTATTTAAAAAAACTATGTATAAAGAAAAGTCCATCAGGGGTGAAGGTATATTTATACTAATTTGTACACTCAGATGCCAAACAGGTCTCCCTTGATATACGATTGGGTTACAGTCATGAAAACCCGATCTTAAATTATTATGTTATTTACACCAACCAACTTCACATCTAAACTCAATTAATGAAATCAACAAATACATGTGACACTCCGAGGACTCAAACCCAGGATACTCACATCGAAATTCCGCGCATTATGCATTACGCTATCAAGACAGTTTATGTATAGCAAACCCTAAAATTATTGGGATAATATTGTAAAATTTGCTAAATAAACAAACCAAAACAGGGATGACACCATATAAAGGCAAAACGATTATAAAGGATTTAATGGGGATGTATTCTCGGGCCAGCCAAAACCCAAATCCAAACGCCTAAAAACCTATAATAATATCGTAAATCAGGGCATCGGACAGTGAGGGAGGCCTGTAGTTTCTAGCCCACTCATAAGAATTAAGCCGGTATCACACGAAAGCTTTTATAGTCAACATTCGAGTACAGGTATCAAAACTTTTCTGGCATAATTTCAGGAATATTGTTCACTGGTATCGGAAACTAGACTGATGGTAGATGAATTTAGGTGACCGAAATACTTAAAATGTTAACCTCGTAAGTGTTGAGGATAAATGTCGAGTGAAAAGGCGCTCGTGTGATACCGGCTTTAGTGAAACCCCCTATGTTTTTCTTTATTAAAATTTTAAACTTGCAAACTAAACAAACCAAAACTGGGACAAAGACAATATAATGGCAAAATAACTAATCAAAATCGGTGTGGAAACAACGCTTACTAAAATAATATTTATGAAATATGATTGCATAACTACCTGGATTGATTTTTTGGATATAATTTGCTTTTCACTAAATTCATATTCACACCAACCCACCAATTAACTTACAAATATACCTAATTAATGAAATTAATTAAACTAATTAATACATGTACTCCAAGGATTTGAACCTACTGTAGGATACTCACACCAAAATTCCGCGCACTTACCATTACACTATCAAGACAGTTTTGATAATAGATTTAGTTTTGTAGTTTATGTATAGAAAATTATATTCATAATTTGGTTTCTAGAGTTCGATGCTTCCATAGAAATAGGTAAAGTCCACTATTATTTATGAGTGGGGTAGAGACTATGGCATCTGAGTGTACTATGCTCCAAGCCAGGTTCAGTCAGAGTACAGTACCTGTACTGTATAGAGAAGTTTATATTAAGTTTTTGTTATTATTATTAATGCTACTCTAGTAATTACCTACACAAAAACAAAGTAATGAATTTACATACCTGGTATTTTAATATCCCCGAAAGGTTTTTTCCAACTAAATAACTGGTTGTTTTAATTTCTTGTTGATGTGATGTGTGGACCACATCACTGGTTCCTGATACTGTACTCAACTTTCCCTTTATAATTGTTAAGGGGCACAGGGCCTTGGGTTGGGCTTCGGTTTCCCGGGCATTTCCGCACCCTCCTCAGCTCCTCGCCTGGGAGTAGCTTCGGTCACCTGGACATTCTTAGTGGTAAAGCTGGGAGGGTTCTGTGGGGGTGCTTGGTTATGGCCTTAGCCTTGCTCAGGACCTTGGGGCTGTTCGATCAGACAGCCTGGGGAACAACAACAACAAGTGTACTCAGAATATGTAGGAGAGAGCGGTGATGATTTGGATAGTGGGATGGTTCGGTCATTCAATTTCCTGTAAAAAGTATGGGCCCTGTCACCCTGTGAATTTCCGATTTTGCAAGAACGTGTATATTTACTACCAAAGCTCATATGGCTTCCATAAGAAGTGATTAAATTGTAAAACTTTTAAACAAACCAAAACTGGGACGACACAAGATTTATGCCAAAGAACTAATCAAAATTGCTATGTTGAAGATTGAGGAAATTTGAGTTTTTTGCAATTCTGATTTATATTTTTTTAAGTTGGTTTCGTAAGCTCTACCTCTATGAATATGTGATGCATCACTTCAATAAATATTATGCTGAATCTTGATTAATCAGTGAATATTGTGTATAAACATTACTTTTTTTTTTATATATATCACTCACAATAATATAGAGATGTTTGGGATGGTTCATCCATATGTGTAATGTGTAATCTTATGTGTGGAAGATACAAATATTCTACAGTAGTGAAATATAATTGAAATAGTAAATAAGTACATAATAGTAATCTCAGATATTTTAAAATAGTGATTAATTAAAGTGAAATTTTAAGTTTGAAGTTTAATCCAAGTTAGTTAATGAATGGGAGAATTACGAAACACTCCCCTCAACAAGCCCGATCCATCCCAACTAGGTGGAATGGTTCGACCATATATAAGATGAACTAGCCAAGATTGGTGGCTTTGCTGTGGTACCAATAAATATGAACGGCTTCCGATATTTTTTTTAAATTATTTTTGTATAGTGGCTTAATCATCACCGCTCCCCATTTATTTGCTAATTCATATATTTTTTTATTATTTCTTTAGTTTCCTCCTTGGTCCTCCATTAAGCTTAAAAAAAAACACCCACCCAAGACCATCCTTCAAGATAAATGTGTAAATTTTTCAATAGAAATGTTTTCCGGCTGAAGGCCGGTTCCTTTTTTATTACAGGCTCTCTATTGCTCGCCAGGAAAAAATAGACACCTAAATTACCCAAAAAGTCTTAGAATTGACAATGAAATGGCACGAAAGGCATTAAAATCCCCAAACTAATTGGCCGAATATCTTAGTCTGATAAATAATGGGGCTAAACATTAGGGAGAAAAGAGTAGAAAAAATGCCCATGTCCCCTTAACATGGACAAATATGGTTACGCATAGACTGCCAGCCAACAGTGAGCAGCGAGGCGCCATGTCACACTCAAGCTACGCACCACTACACAAAAAAGGTTAGTTGCTGCAATAGGAATGTCAACCTATTGTATGCCTATATGTTCAGTTTGCAAATATGGTGGAGTGTTATGGAGGGGTGATTTTTGTCCGGCAGAAGCCAAGTATATACTGTATAGGAGTGTATAATTATACTGTACTTTGGGAGAGGATTCACAAGGTTAACTAATATATATATATATATATATATATATATTAGAAGTACAGCATTGATTGGCGGTATGTGATAATATTGCATCTTTTCTACATACTTTAAATTTATTTTATTTTTTTTACTTTGGCAGTAATTTCGGTATCGGAAGTCTTGCACGTGGTCACGAGTTAAGCTTCTAATTTTACCACTTTCTGGGTTGAGGGTAACCTTTGTTAAATTAATAAATTACCGTTCTATAATGGAGGTACCTCAATCATAAGTCATATATACAATCTTTACGACTCACAAATCACTTATAATCAACCAATGGCATTTGAATTCCCTGGATGAAGTCCCACCTATTTAAACCAATCATTTGTCACACACCGCTGCGCATATGCCATAATGCATTGAATTGGAAAAGGAAGGTTATGGCGAGGCACCACGAGAATCTAAACTTCTAAAATGTTTTCTTTTCGGTCTCTGGTTGGCCACCCCCAGCAGTGGGGTATGTGCCTTCAAATATTTAGAACAAATTTGTAGTCTCCTTAGTAAGTACCACCCCCAGTCCCACCTACTGTATATCATCTATGTGGAAGTGAGAGACTAGACATTTTCCAGCATTTAGGATAATCCGGTTTTGTGAAGTTACTTTGGACTACAGTACCATAAAGTTAAGGTTATTATTTATTACCATTAGAAAACTCAACACCCAAGGAAAACAAAATTTTAACAAATTCAGTCTTATAGTATATTCACATGTAAAAAGCTTCAAATTATAGGATTTACAGATACAGTACACGAAGTTAACATTTATCAGCACAGCTAGTCACACAGAAGTATTCAGTTACCAAGTTCTTGATATCCACACAAGTCAAGGCACGTGCTCTCTATAACCACACGTTGATAAGAAGTCGCCAACACTTCCAAGTTCTCGTCTTCATTATATCCGCACACCCACACACGTTGCCAAGTCGGCAACAAGTCTTAAGTCCTCTTGATATCCACACCAGTCGCCAACACACTCTTCTCAATATTCACACGCCCATGTCCCCAAGAAATCTTCCAACACGTCAACGTGCACACGTCCTTACAGTTCCTGATGTTTGCCATAGATCCTCCAAGTCACCACCGCACCGTCTTCTTGATTTAGTGTTGCAGGCAAGGATCACCAAGTCTTCAAAACCCTTTCACATCAAATGGCCTTACAAAATGCTCATCACTCCTTCACTGCAACTCTGACTGTCCTGTAATGGGGGTACAAAAAATACCCTTGGGACAGCAGCAATTAAGAGAGATTTCCACTTTATGGATTATTTTTGGAACCCTTTCCCCCCCTCATGTTTAGCCTCATTGCTAACGTGTTTTTAAGAAGTTAGCCCATTACTTCAGCAATTTTAAGAATTTTCGCCCCATTTTTTGTAAAATTTGTAAACCTTCCCTGCCATTTAAGAGTATTTTTGTCCTGGCAAGTTGCCGGGAAAAATAGATACCTAAATGGTAAAAAATGTAAATATTAAAAGATAGGGCAAAAGTTCTTAAAACTGCCAAAATAATGGGGGCGCAAATCTTAAAATTTAAAGCAATGGGGCTAAACATGAGAGAGAAAGGGTTCCAGAAAATGATTGCTAAAGTGGAAATCTTCCTTGAAGGCGCTGGTAACTTACAACTTATTCCTTTCAGTCCGGTGTCCAGGTTACAACTGCCTACTGGTTGCGATTCTCTCCATATTTATAACCTCTGCCACCACCGCAATTGTTCCACATACTGGAACAAAACGAATAGGCCTACTAAGCAAAAATTAAAAGATATGAGAAATCTCGAATCCCCAAACTACTCATGATCTCGTTGAAGCTCTGACGCGTTTTTGCAGTTAATTTTGGCTATCATTACACGATTGTATGCAGCTTAGGAAGGATCTGTAGGCATTGAAAGGGTAAAGACTATCTCGATCAACCCTCTGACTTGTACATATCCTTCCTAAACTGAATACAATCGACTGAAATACACCATAAAACAGAAATTAAATGCGTATTGGATCTTGAAAGAGTTAGAACTTGGAAACAAAATGATGACTCGCAAAGCATTACCACTTCGAATCACCATCCAGCATTTAACTTTGCTTACAATTAATAAGTTTATTCACCAGTTATTACCATATATTAATTTTCTTCCGTATTTTGGCATTCAATTGTCCTATAGCGGCTTTGAATTATCGTAAATTAATCTCCAAACCACCTCTTCAATCTTAAATGAATCTGAGAAGCAATGAATCACCAACTAATTGTAGTAATTGACCAACAAACCATATAATAAACCGAAGTGAATCCCTGAATTAATAATTAAGCAATCAAACTGTCATAATTTCCACATATGACAATAATGTAATACATTTTAAATGAAAATGATATAACAGGCTTCGAACCATCTCCCTAAACCCTTTTTACTCCACATACCATTCTTAAGCTGCACAAAATCATCTAAATATACCTATAATAAAATATAATATACGTCACCGGTACAGAAGGGGTTATATTATTATACTCGATGATATAACATTTGACTAATTAAAGCTATGATGATGAATAATTTGGGTAAATTTTGGGAAAACCGATATGTTCGAGGTTCGTGAAGCATTTATGGGCTTGACCAAACATGTGGCTCACAAATCCTCTACTAATATATATTAATTAATATTTCACATTATCCTAATTATTTAATGTAGATACAGAAATATATAGTATATTAGATACCGTAACTAAATCATGATAAAATAGAAACAAAAATGTTCCACTAGAGGATTGCGAAGCATTGGAATAACTTTTTTAGTAGGAGATAACGGTAATCTATTTCTTCGGGCGCCATTTTGGTACCCTAATACAGCCGCGATGAATTATATTATCTTTTATCATCAAGAATTTATATGTAAAAATCAAAGTATATATTCAGTGCTAGAATTACCGAATGTAGGCCTATGTTATAGGTATGGACATATTTGAGTGTAAAGAAGGCTAATATGGCTCATCTCACTCAAGTGAACCAATATGGCGGAGGTTGGCCGATATTTGTAAGGAGGATCTCTCGAATGTTCACTGATTAGCTCGATCTCTACATTATTGCATTAACCTAATGAAACTTTAATCTCTTCACCACCATTACGTAATTTTCATCATATTCTGGTTACCATTAGACGATTTTGTATATTTTGCATCTACCTTTATATCCACATTTCCTAATATTCCGGCATTTTCTTCGCATCACATAGCATAGTTTATGTATTCTTTGTTTCACTTTTGTTCGTGCATTTTTCTTTTTTGTTGGTGGTTACTGGGATAGAGACTGATTTGACTCGAAGCAAGTGATTCGTTCAGTGACTCGCTTGACTTCTTGGTTCCGAGCTGAAGACGAGGGGCTGAACTTTTCATTCGTTCATTTTGTTGCTGGTCTCCACAAGGTAAGGAACTCGTGTGCGGTGTATCGTGTTGGTGATGTATTTAGGCTATTAGATTTTGACTACAACAGTTCGTTTTCATTTAAATATAGACGATCATATGTTAGAAGAGCTGTTCTGTTTAATATAGGCATTATTTTAGTTTACCTGCTTGCTTGATAAATGTATGGCAAACGAGGCCATGCTGTATCCCGAGTTTTCAGTGATCGTCTGCTAAGGTGAAGTTACGCTTTATAGTTCCCATCATAGGCTAACACGGGAAGATTAAGTTCAAAATTACGCAACTACATGAAAGTTTTCCTTTATTCCCTGCATTTTAATTAATTTTATTTTATTAATTTGTATTAGAAAGGGACAATATACAAATTATGCCCCCTCAGCTTATTCTATCCGACGGTAATGGCCAGATAGTTTATTATATAAAGGAAACTGGCCAAATTTTCTTTACTGTTTTCTAGTTTTCATAAAATAAATTTAGTAATTGTAGGGTAATTAGTAACACATCGGAAATATGTTTGGTATTGCTGACTTTTAGGTACGATAGTGTCACCGTGAGTTTAGCATTTATTTTTATTTTTTTAAGCTTCATAATGTGCAACTGCAACACTGCCCAGTTGTCTTTTATTGGGAGCACTACAGCCAAGACTTAACATCGTGGACACTCCATATATATACAAAGATAAGTAGCCTAGGCCTATAGGTCTGATCAGATTGAAGGTAGGCTATTGACCATCAGACCATTTGAGTTTATTTCTATTAGGAAGTTGCAGCTGTAGCCATCGATGATTAGCAGAATTACCGGTATAAATTGAAGAGCCCCCGGACAGCATTTTAAGTTATTTTGTTTTTCGATATAGGCCTACAGTACAGTGTTGTCTTGGTTAAACTAGCAGGGGTGTGGGGGCGGTAGCCCCCACCTATAATACTTGGGTAAGCTAGGTTAAGGTTAAAAAGGCTGTCTGGGGTCTCCATTTTTGGGGATGGATGTAGAGTTTGGGCGTACGGTAGTCTTGTTTACATACGGCGATCGCCGCGCTCGCACTTAAGTTCCCGTCTATTTCGACGATATATTTTCTGCTATTTGCCCCCTGTCATTACTACATGAATACTAGGTTAGGTTAAAATAGACGGCAACATGATGGGGAAAGGTCCGACGCCACTACGTGTAAATTTGTAATGTAAACGAAGATGGCAGTACGCCCGGTCACTACATCCTACCCCATTTTGTTAACTAATTACCAGCTATAATAAAGGTTTAGCACATTCATATATAGCTTGCATAAAACCCAAGTAGACATGCTCTTTAGCCACAGGGAACTTACAGTAGGCTATTATTATTTTTGGTCAATATTAAGGAGCCGGACCACATCTGGGATTTCATTTCTAATGGTAGTTTTGGGTTCCTATCATTTTATGCTTCATTGCTAGGCCTATATACTTTTTATCCACCGATTTTTTTTTTTTTTTTTTTTTTTTTTTTTAAACTGAAAACTTACCCTAACCTAAATGTATTTGGGGGCTATTAAGTTAGATTTTTTGGATAGGTTAATGCTAAAAAAATAAAAATAAAGTAAAGAAACTCACATTTTCCAGTGGATAAAAAGTATATAGCAATGAAGCATAACATGATAGAAACTCAAAACTACCATTAGAAATGAGATCCCAGCTGTGGTCTGGCTCCTTAATATTGACCTTTATTTTTTATTAAATATAAATGTCTACAGCTCTAACTTCCTTAGACAAACTCGCGAGTGGTTGATTGAGGAATAAGCAGTTTAGGGTGTCAAACGAAGGTAGTAAATCATATATACTATATACAGGATATATATATATATTTTGTTTTTAATTTTTGTGCATTGCTAAAATGAGGCCTAGGCCTATAGATTTAGTTCAAATTGTCTGGAGGGGATAATAAAATAGCCTCACAACCATGCTATTTTATGTGAATTTTCCTGTATTCCTTCTCATATTCAGTAGTCTTCAAAGTTCCGGTTTGACATCTTGAGCAGTTACCTTTTTTTTTTTTTTTTTTTTTCCCCCCCCCCCCGAAGTGTTTAAGAGTTTAATAGAAAGCTGTTGGAGTGGCTTTGCGAGTTATTATTCTAACTTAACCAACAAAACTGACATATCAATGCTTAAGCAGGGGTCTGGGGGCAGCAGCCCCCAGGTTAGGTTGTTAGGTAAAGTTAATGACTTCCGGTAATATGGTTTTCGGGGATGTTTTAATATTGCTAAATAATGGGTAAATATGCATTTGCAGAAGGAAGCAAGCCTTAAAACTCAATCAATGAAGGAACTGATGAGAAAAACAAAATACATAACACCAGTGGCTTTAAATACATTTACCAAAAAACATTACATTAAACATGGCTAGTAGGCCTACCCTGTATATTTAAGTTTATATTTCCTTTGACAATCTTATTTGTAATTGCCTGTGACTAGTGCTATTTTTCAAGGTCTATTTCACATCTAAATGTTTTAGGCGAACAATTTATCTTTAAAAACCTGGAGATTAGTTGGTCATAGATAGGAACAAGAGATTTTTTTTTTTTCTGGACCCCTTTTGCTTCCCGTTTCTCCCCAGTAGTTTTCAGTTTTAAAGAAGTATGCTGTTTTGCTATTTTAAGACCTTTCGTGCCATTTAGATGTCTATTTTTATTTTGGCGAGCAATAGCTCTTGTAGCTTTTGGAGGAAGCGGCCTTCGGCCGGGACGTAATGTACAAATTTATATTTAACGCTAGACCGATCTAGCGAGTAAACTAATAAATCTACCAAAAAATACTTCTAAAGTAAACGGAGGGTTCCATATACACTCCCTGGTCAGGTCAATCCCACATCCTAACTCGCTGTATACTACTAACCTGGGTATCCTAACCTATAAAACCGGTCATAACTATCTTGTACTGTATAGCCCTAGGTTGTATACTACTAAACTGGGTATCCTAACCTATACAACCAGTCATAACTATCTTTTACTGTATAGCCCTAGGTTGTATACTAACATGGGTATCCTAACTTATTTAACCGGTCATAACTTTATTTTGTAGCCTATACAGTAGTCTTGGGCTTTATATGATAACCTGGGTATCTTAACCTATAAAACCTGTCATAACTTTATCTGAATAGTAGTCTGTATCCTAAGCTATACAACTGGTCATAACTTTATCTTGTATAGTCGTGGGTATAACATTGGTATTCTAACCTATAACTTTATCTTAGTTTTTATATACTGACCTTATACAACTGGTCTTAACTTTATTTTTTATAGTCGTGGGTTGTATACTAACATGGGTATCTTAATTTATACAGGTTGATTATAAGGTTAACTCTGACATATGACGCGATTTTGAGCCTATTAGGGATACTTTAAAGACTTACCATCAGGGGTATTTAGAAACCTTTAGTTTAGTTACTTCAAACTGCAGTTGTCTTTGAGTTAGCTGTGGGCAGAAAACTAATTTTGGAGAGGTAATTATAAGAGTGAGAGAACTCTATTTCTTATTGCTATCTGGCAACCTCTGAGTCATATGAGCGTGAAAGGATTAAGAAAATAGTCTAATGGTAACCAGAATATAAAAATAGTGGTGCTGAAGGGTTAACTTATTACTAACCAAACTTAACTAAACTTTAACATGAGTTTGATTTGACCAGGGGTAATTTAATTAGTGTAGGTTTTCATGTAGTTATTACTTCCTCTATGGAATGTACTCTCAATTTCATATGAGAGGGGAAATAAAATTTACGTAATTATGAATATAGCACTTGTCCGCAATTGTAAGGTCCCCTGAATAAGTTAAGAGCAAAGTACTTGCACATGTGAGACTTTTCCAGACAGTACATGGGTTTTCCCTACTGTTTTTAATGTGATTCATGCCATTTATCACAAATTGTGGAAAGCGTCTTGTAAACACGCAAGTTTATGTCAAAGAGGGTGTGGGGGCGGCAGCCCCCACCCATTAATACTAGGATAGGTTAGGTTATGCTAATGTCCTTTCAAAGGGGTATAGGTTAAACACCCAATAACACAACTCTTGCCTAAATTTTTGTGGAAATTTCCCTTTTTGGCCAAACTCCATTACTCAAACAAATTCCTTAAAACTTAATCACCTAACCTGGTGCAGTATGGTCTTCGCATTGATTTAAAGGATGACAAAATGCCAACAATACGGTGGTAAAGAACTTGACAAAGGAAGCAGCCCTGGACAGGGCCGCCTGGAAAGCCGCCATTTAGGAAGTGAGACTGTAACACGACAAAGTCTTAACTTTTATTATTGTAACCTGCCTTTTGTCTCTTATGCATATTACAGAAATTATGTATGGGTCATAAAGATTGTACAGTATATACAGTATATTTTGGAGATTGAGGGTTGGAGGCTCCTCAGTAAGACCAACATCCCAACCTCCATGCATACATAAACCATCCAAAGTGAGTGTAATACCCCTATTCTATCTAATCTATATCTATCTATATGCTCCGGCCCAATCCCCATTTTGGGGGTAGCCGACTCAAGACCGAGCAAGAACAGGAAAAACAACATAAAACAAAAAATAAACCGATAAAAAACACAAACTCTCACACATCCAGGTCACCCAGGAGAAGACCCAGAGACCAGGGTTACCAAGGTCGCTCCAGCACTCCCCCGGCCCCTGACCACCCGGAGAGGTTCCGATCTCGGCAGGCAGACATGCAGCGGAGCCAAAGCCACAAGCCCTCCCACCACACTTCCAGGCACACCCTTCATATTAATAGTCTCTCCGGGCCAGGCGCCTGATGGACTATTATCTAGTCCAACTTGCGCCAGACCCCTTACTCCAAATGACCACGTGTTCACTCAACTATTCACAAGCATTCTCCATTCACTCCTGTCCACCACCTGATCTATAGTCATTCCTCTATCATCCAAAGCCTTTCTTACAGTCTCTCCATCTCAATGGGGGTCTTCCTGCCCTTCTATCTCCCCTTGTACCTGACTCACATATTCTCTTTGTAAGCCTTTCATCTCCCATTCGTTCAACATGACCATACCAGCTCAGCACCCTTCTGTCCACTCTGGCTGACAAATGTTCTTGCTGCCCCACTCTCCTACGTATCTCTTCATTCCTCAATCTGTCTCTAAGAGTAACTCCACACATACTCCTCAAGCAGCTCATCTCCATCACATCCAGCCCTCTTTTCTCCTTTTTCTTCAGAGCCCATGTCTCAGCCCCATACATCACTGTTGGCACAACAATTCCTTGATACAGTGCACTTTTTACTTTCACTCAGAGATTTCTCGTCTTCCACATACTTCCCATTGCTCCGAAAACCTTCCTTCCTTCACACACTGTTTTACCTCCACTCCTGCTTATCGTTCCTCCTAGATATTTAAAACTCTACTTGTTCCAATATTTCCCCATCCAGCCTCACATCTAGATTCACCCTATGCTCTCCCCTATTACACACCATTACTTTACTTTTATTGACTTTCACCTTCAGTTTCCACCTTCCACAAACCACACCAAACTCTTTGACTACCCGCTGCAGTTTCTCATCAGAATCCGCCACCAATGCTGTGTCATCAGCGAACAGCAACTGATTCAACTCCCAATCTCTACCATTCTTTCCTACTAAACCCAATCCTCTTCCCATAGTTCTCTTTTTCACCTCCCTCACCACACCATCCATAAACATATTAAACAGCCATGGTGACGTTACACAACCCTGTCGCAAACCTACCTTTACCTCAAGCCATTCACTCAACTCACCATTTCCTACTCTCACACATGCTCTGCTCCCTTCATAAAAACTTAACTGCTTCTAACAAATTTCCTCCTATTTCGTAAATCCTTAACACCTTCCACATTGCTTCACGGTCCACACGATCATACGCTTTTTCAAAGTCCATAAAAGCCCAAAATATACCCTTATGCTTCTCTAAATACTTCTCGCATAACTGTCTTACTGCAAACATCTGATCCACGCACCCTCTTCCCCTCCTAAAACCGCACTGTTCTTCTCCTATTGCAACTTCCGTACACTTTATTATCCTCTATCAACACCCTGCCATACAGCTTTCCAACCACTGACCATAAACTAATACCTCTATAACTTGAACACTCCTGCCGATCTCCCTTCCCCTTGTACAACGGCACAATACATGCACTCTTCCAGTCTATTGGTACCATTGACACAGCAAAGCACACACTGAAAAGTCTCACCAACCAATCTATTATCACATCTCCACCCTTCTTTATACACTCCACAGCAATACCATCCAAACCTTCTGCTTTTCCCGCTCTCATTTGTTTCACTGCTTCTTTCACCTCATTTTCCTCAATCCTTTCATTCATTCCCTGCCACCTGGGTGGCCTGGGTAACCTATCTCCATCCACCTCTGCTTCCATCACTGCTTCTCTTCCATCTCTTGTATTTAACAAAGATTCAAAATACTCTGCATATCTTTTCCTCACTTCAACTGGTTCCACTAGTAATTCTCCATTTTCATCTTTCACTGACTCTTCCCTCTTTTGTCCTCCTTTCCTTACTTTATTTACCTCCTTCCAGAACACTTCTTTCGTTCTTCAAAATTCTCACTCAGCCTTTGGCCCCACCTTTCGTTTGCATCTTTTTTCGCTTCTCTAATTTTCCGTTTTGCCTCTCTCCTTTTCTCCTTGTACCTCTCCCATACCTCAACACTACCATCCTGTAAAACCCTCTCAAAACAGTCTCTTCTCCTCAACTGCCTTTCTCACCGTATCATTCCACCACTCGCTTCCCTTCCTGATACCTCTGCCTCCTACTTTCCTTTTGCCGCATACTACCTCTGCACTTGCTTTCACTCCTTCCTTAAACTGTTGCCATTCAACCTCTACTTCTCTCTCTTCCATCTCTCTCACTTCCATCCACTTTTCATTTAGTCTTTCCTTGTACTCCCTCTCTTTTTCACTCTTCTCTAACTCACTAACTTTTATTACCTCTTACTTCACGCTTGTCTCTTATTCTCCTTTAACTCTTAGCTTTCCCTCCACCAGGTAATGATCTGACATACCCTCCGCCTCACCTCTCATCACATTCACATCCAGCAGTCTACACAATCTTTCCCTTGTCACCAGCACATAATCCATCAATGCCCTCTCTACAATCTCTCCCCTCAAGTCTATGCCAGGTGTACTTGTGTATGTCTTTTTTTGAAGAACTTATTACCTACACTCAATCTACACTCTTCACATACATTTTTCAGTCTTTCTCCACTCTCGTTTACACCATCCACACCAAAACTACCGATGACTCCCTCAACAGGCTCATTTCCTACCCTAGCATTTAGGTCTCCTAAAACTATAACATTTTCATTTTCATCAAACCCTTGTAGACAATCTCAAATCCTCCCAGAAACCCTCTACCTCGTCTAACTCTTTCACTTCCTGGTCCATACGCACTTACAAAAACCCACCTTTCACCCTTAAACCGCATTCTCACCCACATTAGCCTTGATGACACCTCTTTCCACTCTTTTATAAACTCTCAACTCCTCCTTCACAATAATAGCCACTCCTTCTTTCCCCCTGACTCCCTCGTCTACTCCAGACTTTCTACCTATCACGTTTCCAAAATCCACTTCTCCCTCTCCTTTCATCTTGGTGTCATTCAGTGCTAGGACATCATACATCCTTCTTTCAAATAACCTTCCAATATCCTCTCGCTTCTCATTCGTACTACATCCACGCACATTCAAAGCTCCTATTCTTAGGGTCCGGGACCACGAACGCGTTTCCTCGCCCCTATCACAGTCTCGTTTTTTTGGTAGATTTATTTAAGGGGAGAAGGATACCAGGCCCCCCGCCCCCGATCCCCTTTAGCCGACTTCTACGTCTCACCGGAGAAAAGAGGTGGTGGAAATTTCTCACCCCCCCCCCCACCACAGAGGAGGCTACCTGCACCAGAAAGTGGCGGGCGTTGGGGTCGCCGCATCCCTACGCCATTTGAAAAAATTAGAGATGCAGAAGGAGAAAAAGATAGAAGGGGCTATGGGAAGTAGAGGACACCAACCCTCACTCTGACAAAGGGTCAGCCCACCACCAAAATCACCACCAAAATCATTAGATATCTATCTAATATCTAATAAAATTTCTATACTGTGCAGGTATTCTTTCCTTAGTTCATGTTTTTCAGGGGTTATTGGGCGAAAAAAGGGTAAGTTTGAAGAGTCTCCGGACTACATAGTGAATTTCCCATAGGTTCTTAAGCTCAAAGGGTGCGTTTTACAAGGGTGCGCGCATGTCTCGGACTTAGGTAACCGCACCCTTGTGGGGCCCACTGTACTGTATATACTGAGGCACATACCCCGTTGCTGGGGGTGGCCGACTCAAGACAAAGAGCCCGAACAAAACATTCTCAGGGTCCGGGACCACTTACGCGTTCTCTCGCCCCTTACTTTTGCGATGTAGGAGAATTTTACAAGGAGATTCCTAGCCCCTGCCCCCAGAAGGGAAAGTAAGACAGTAAAAGACAGAAAATTACATAGTGAAAAGCATTAATGAATAAATGTCCACAGATGGCGATGGTGATCTGGAGTTGGAACCAGACTGGGAGGACTTTTTGTCTCCACCTCGGGACTGTAGACTATTTAGTAGCCTGTGACTTGCGAGACCCTGAGATCATCGATTGAAGCTTCGAGATGTTGGGTGCTTTGTCACTCTAGATGGTCATTTAATCACGGTTACTGTAAATATTTAATTTTCTTAATCTTTACACTTTAAATTTTAATCTTGCAGGATGAACAGATTGGTTGTATTATGTAAAATTATGTAAAATTATGTAAAATTGCCATTTTATTAAATGCCATAAGTTCGTGATATTTGATTTTTAAACAATAACAAAACTGATAAAAGTACTTTAAGTAAATACTTTGTCAAAATAATTAATGTTTTGTCCACAGATGGATGTCCTGGAGTTGAAACCAGACTGGGGACGACACACCTCGGTACCTTACTACAGTATACACGTCCCTTCCAAATACAGATAAGTAATTGTATTTGTATTTACCTGATTGTAGTTTAAAAGAGTTGAGCTAAGCTAGTGTGGTCCCGTCTGTCTACTTTCATCCAATTTTTTCTTTAAAATATGAATGTTCCTTGCCTCTACCACCTCTTCCTCCAGCCTATTCCATGCAGAAAAAAAACATCCCCCCCCCCCCCCCCTTACGCATTTTGGCTCTAACGTCCCTTGACTTTGGCCCTGTCACACTTTCAACTCTGGGGGAGGCACTCGATACCGGCAGTTCTACCTTTTGTCTCACTCACTCGCATAGAAAAAAAAAAAAATCGGTCCAGAGAACAGGACAAAGGTAGAAATAATGTAATGGTTGCCTCGTCCTATGGAAACTTATCCAGGCGATTCATTTGTGGCCATCTCCTTGGGCATTAAGGCGGGCTGGCTGGCTTTTTCTGGACCCTATTCTCCATGTTTAGCCCCATTAGTTCTGAAATTTTACAACATTTGGCAATTTTAACATCTTTAACCCAGTTTCTTTGAGCAATATTCGGACCTTTCATGCAATGGAGGTAAATTTTTTATATAATTAATATTTTGTCATTCCCCAGCCAGGGCAGGAAAAAAATACACCTTATAGTCCCACGGTCTTTAACAGTTTGTGATCTTTTATAGATTAGGCCATTTATTTGCTATCTAGCGGACTTTACTTAGTAACCCTGCATTAAAGTGTGGTTTGAATAGGTACTTATTTATATTCTATTACTGGTACAAATGTTAGTTTGCTCCCTAGACTTCTAAAGTTTAAAAAAAATGCCCCTAGACTCATCAAATATATTTTGAAAGATTGTAATTTTCTAATTGGATGCATTTCAAAACTTACTGAATGTACTGTATATTAAAATTGATTTCATTGATTAAACATTTATTTCATATATGCAGCATTTTAAGTTCAATCTGCCGAGAATTTGAATGAAATATCCTAAACTATTTTCTTAATGACCAACCCTGACCATAAGCATTTTCCTCACCAGACTGCTAACAAGGGTGGCTGCGGATGTCGGGGGGGCATTGGCCCAGGGGCTGATTTCCCTCACCCACTCATCATCCTTGGTCCAAGCAACTGGAGCGGCTTTGGTTTACCGTACTCAGGACTGTTCGGCCAGTCTGGGAAACTAAAAGAACACGAACCAGCCAGACCACAACCCTTCATAAAAGATAAGTACTGTAGTCTTACAGAAAGTTATTGTATATTTTAACCCTGGAGGATACAAGCTTTTGCTTTGTGTGGCAGACTACAGAAACCATATTTTCTTATTTCCAAAGTAATGATTATCATAGCTGCTTCATATTAGATGGTACTTTGCAATAAAGTGAGCCTTAAAATTAACGTTATTATATAAAGTTTAAATATAACTTAGCCTGCAATAATGATGTACGAAGCGTTAAGTGTTCCACTAAAATTTACTAAATTATAGTAACTTTTACAGAATTTTAGCTTTCTAAATGGTACAATTTACAGTAATTTTGTTAAAAATATATTTTGGCATTTATTTTAGTTATATGAAGTATAGTATGTATGTATATACTCTGGCACATACCCCATTGCTCGGGGTGGCAGACTCGAGACAGAGCCTGAACGGAAACATTTAAAGTTACTATTCTCAGTCCGGGACCACTTCCGCGTTCCCTTGCACCTTTGTCTCGTCTAGTAGGAGGATTCTTAGCTCCCTGCCCCCTTAGTTTTGGATATAATAGCTTACAATAATGAGAAGAGTTGTTTGGGAAAGAGTTATGTTCCTAGGGTTGTTCTCGGGCACCATGTGTGGGGTCAGTTGGATATATCTGAACAGAATACAGTAGTTAGAACGATTGTACTGTACCTTAACCCTGTGAGGATCATTTTGAGTTTCTTTTGGATATTAGTCTATTTTACTTTTAACTGTCTTGTGGTGGATTGTTTTTTTTATTTAAATTTTATTAAGTATTTTCCACATAGCAATTTTGAGAAGTAATTTTGAGTTTACCTTGTCCCCGTTTTGGTTTGTATATCTTTAAAGTTTTAAGATCTAATTGATAATGTAATGGTTAGTGCACAGAATTTTGGCGTGATTATCCTAGGTTCAAATCCTTAGAGTACCACCTGTATTAAACGGTTTCACTGATTTAGTTAATTAGGTTTATTTTAAAGTTAATTGGTGGATTGGTGATATGAATTCAGGTTAGGGTAAACTTGCGGGAGCTATAAAGTTCATGGGAAGAGCTTTTACCTCTTTGATTACCAGACATCCTTCCTAAATTGCATGAAGTAGTCTAATGATAAAGAATAGTGTAAAAATGAAAGTTAGATCCTCAAGGGGTTAATTAAATAATTACTGTATAGGCCAAGTGTAATTAGTGTTTAAAAAATCTCAGTCTTGATAGCGTAATGCATAGTGCGCAGAATTTCTATGAGTATCCTGGGTTAGTCCTCGGAGTGCCAAATGTATTTGTCGATTCCATTATAATTGAGTTTAGATGTGGAGTTGGTTGGTGTAAAAAAACATAATTCATTTAAGTTCATTGGAGGTTATTGGTGTTGGGATGAAATTAATAAAAATAGAATACAGTAGCACTTCCACTCCCAGGTCAACCCCAGCTCCTAACCTAACACAAACTAACAAACTAACATTCCTAACTTAACCATAAATGCACATAAACTGACTAATCTACTTCTGTACGGTAAAAATCAATAGTTCAACAATAAACTTGCTCATGAATGGTTGCTAATAGCTTTTGACTAAGCTAGTACTATTTTATCACGGTATTGAGTTAATGCAACTCTGAATTTCCCAATTTTGGTTTGTTTAGTTTGCAAGTTTTAAATTTTAATTTTGCACAAATGGTAGATAACTGAACTATTGATTTTGGCTGGATAAAGTACACTAAACCTGGACAAGGGAAGAGTTGACTGGAAGTGTAATTGCTCCTATTGAGTCATTACCCTAAGGAATTATATAATCTTGGACTAAAAATGTTTTATGTATAATTATACACTCCGTATAACTTTATGCATTTATGCAGAATATATTCAATCTTTCTGAAGGCTTGTGTAGTGATTAAAACTATTATATAATGGTTAGACCCTGAGTAACTCTAAAACAGCCCCCGCACATCATGCTACCCGCGAACAGCCCTCTTGACAGATCTCTCACTTGAGGCAAAATTCTTTAAACTGTTATGTACTGTATATGAATTTACAAAGATTTGTCATTAATTACAAATGATAAATCCACTTGTGTTGACCAACCCTGACTGAACCCATTTCCTTAACAGGTGGTGCGGCCTACACTAACCAACCCAACCGCACTGATGATCCCCTCTCGGATGGATCTCTTCCAGGGAGTCTAACTGAAGCGGATTCCTTTCTTTTTGTCTATTTTATTGAATATACAAAGATAAAATTGTGGTTTATAGTTAAATTTATGTAGGCGATCTGGCCAAAACAATGCTATTTCATGATTATTTTCTTTTAGTCGTTGTCATACTCATTTTTCAAACACAATTGCTCCGGTTTGACACCCTGATCTCTTCTCACCCTGGTTCCTTCGGGGGCCGAGCATCTGGAGCGACTTTGGTCTACCGGATTTGGGGCAGAGCATCTGGAGCAGCTTTGGTTTACCGGACTTGGACTGTTTGGGGAACTAAAACAATCGGACCACACCTTTATCAAAGATAAGTAGACCTTTAGTACGGTGGCGTTAATAATTAATGTCCCAGCTGTCATAAAGTTTGGCTTGCTCTCTGCTGTATTAATGTAATGTCCTTCAGGGGAGGTTTTTATGCATTTGTTAATATATAGATTTTAGTTTCCTAAAGACTTCAATCGAGCTTAGAAAAAATTAGACTCCTCTTAGTGATATACTTGTACATTTTTCGGTAGAAGAATGTCCTGGCCGAAGGCCACTTCCTAAAATACAGGCTCGCCATTGCATGCCAGGAAAAAATACACATACGGCAGTCATAAAATCTCCGAAGTAATGGGCGAAAGTCTTAAATCAAAACAATGTATGTATTTTTATGTTAACTGTTTGTGGTGTAATGGTTTAGATGCTCATGTTCTGGGTGTGGTGTCCTGAGTTCGAATCCCGGGAGGACCATATGCTTTCATTATTTTATTAAAGTACATTGGGATTTTTAATTGATTTAGTGTTTGGAACGGAGTGTTACTTAAACTGAAATAGTGGAAATGCTAATTTTATAAAAGTTATAAAAGTCTTGTCTATATATTTTTGCACAATCTTGTAATGTATGTACAGTATATACTGAGGCACATACCCCATTGCTGTGGGTGGCCGACACGAGACAGAGCCCGAAGATAATCCACATTTAAAGTTCCTATTTTCTCAGGGTATTGTTTTAAATTCCCACTCCAGTTTGTCATTATAATCAGATTTATCGCTACTAAAACAATCTGTCTGCGATAGATTGTAGTTTTCTATGATTTATTAGATGCATATATTTAAGTATTCTATATTTAATTTGGTTGTTCCTCAGGCTGCCTGGCCGAACAGCCCCGAGCAAGGCCAAGGCCATAACGCACCCCCACAGAACCCTCCTGCCTACCACAATAAAGCCTGGGTGACCGAAGCCACTCCATTGCAGGGAGCTGAGGAGGGTGCGGAAACGTCCGGGAAACCAAAGCTCCACCTAGTGCCCTGTGCCCCTCAGCAATTAGAAGCGAAAGTTGGTTGGTTGATATAACTCTTTTCTATTTTATCTATATACTCGAGCACATACCCCATATAGCTGGGGGTGGCCGACTAGCAAAGTTATAGTTTTTTATATGCTACTTTAAAATTTTAATTTTAGATTTTAATTGAATTACAAATGCAAAGTAAATTTTTGTTTTTTTCTATTGACCAACCTTGACGGAACCCATTTCCTTAACAGGTGGTGCAGCCTACACTAACCAACCGGACCTCACTGATGACCCTTCCCCTGCTGCCCTCTCGGATGGATCTCTTCAGGGAGTCCAAAGAACTCTGTACTTTTTTGTATATACAAAAATGGAATTGTGGTTTATAGTTAAATTTGTGAGTTAGGTGATATGCCATAACAATGCTATTTGATAACTTTCTTGTAATCTGTCTTACTCATTTTTCAAACACAATTGCTCCGGTTTGACACCCTGATCTCTTCTCACCCTGGTTCCTTCGGGGACCGAGCATCTGGAGTGGCTTTGGTCTACCGGATTTGGGGCTGAGCATCTGGAGCGGCTTTGGTTTACCGGACTTGGACTGTTTGGAGAACTAAAACAATCGGACCACACCTTCATCAAAGATGAGTAGACCTGTAGTACGGTGGCGCTAATAATTAATGTCCCAGCTGTCATAAAGTTTGGCTTGGTCTCTGCTGTATTAATGTAATGTCCTTCAGGGGAGGTTTTTATGCATTTGTTAATATATATATATTTTAGTTTCCTAAAGACGTCAATCGAGCTTAGAAAAAATTAGACCCCTCTTAGTGATATACTTGTACATTTTTCGGTGGAAGAATATCCTGGCCGAAGGCCACTTCCTAAAATACAGGCTCGCTATTGCATGCCAGGAAAAAATACACATACGGCAGTCATAAAATCGCCGAAGTAATGGGGCGAATGTCTTAAATCAAAACTATGTATGTATTTTTATGTTAGCTGTTGGTGGTGTAATGGTTTAGATGCTAATGTTCTGGGTGTGGTGTCTTGAGTTCAAATCCCGGGAGGACCATATGCTTTCATTATTTTATTAAAGTACATTGGGATTTGTAATTGATTTAGTGTTTGGAGTGTTACTTAAACTGAAATAGTGGAAATGCTAATTTTATAAAAGTTATATAGGTCTTGTCTATATATTTTTGCACAATCTCTTAATGTATGTACAGTATATACTGAGGCACATACCCCATTGATGTGGGTGGCCGACACGAGACAGAGCCCGAAGATAATCCACATTTAAAGTTCCTATTTTCTCAGGGTATTGTTTTACATTCCCACTCCAGTTTGTCATTATAATCAGATTTATCGCTACTAAAACAATCTGTCTGCGATAGATTGTAGTTTTCTATGATTTATTAGATGCATATATTTAAGTATTCTATATTTAATTTGGTTGTTCCTCAGGCTGCCTGGCCGAACAGCCCCAAGGCCCCGAGCAAGGCCAAGGCCATAACAGCGCGCCCCCACAGAACCCTCCTGCCTACCACAAAGCCTGGGTGACCGAAGCTACTCCATTGCAAGGAGCTGAGGAGGGTGCGGAAACTTCCGGGAAACCAAAGCTCCACCTAGTGCCCTGTGCCCCTCAGCAATTAGAAGAGAAAGTTGGTTGGTTGATATAACTCTTTTTCTATTTTATCTATATAATAATAATAATAATAATAATAATTCTTTATTCCAGACACATAAGATAGATACAGTATAAATACAGTACGACCTAATGGTCCATATCACATACACTTCTCGTCAGAGCACAGATAATAATTATACACAAAGATATATTAATAAAGACACAATAAAATAAAAAATACAGTAGGCCTATTTACAGAATAGAGCACATATCACATTTTGTCACAATATAACACAGATAGGCTAACTAAGGCTATTGCTCAATGTTGGTTAACACCTATTGCACAGATCATTGCTCATAGTTCAATTAGACCTATATATTACATTACAGTACATACTATGTGTGCAGCAGCTTCTGCCAGTGAGATATAATACGGGATTCATAGATATGATCACTAGACCAAAGAGCTACAATCAGCGTGTTACTGGAGGATTGCAGTCGCTGCGAAAAGCTGTACACCAGTCTCCTGATGACAGCCCGACAGCACTGCACATCCAACTGTGTGCACACCATACTAGTGCTTTCATATTTAGAGAGACCAATGAACATCTTGAGTATATTATGATAGGATGTACACAGACCATTTATGGTGGCTCTCTTATACTTCCACCACAAATGGGCCGTGTACATAGAGGAACAATATGTCCGGAACAAAGTGACTTTACTCGAGCACATACCCCATATAGCTGGGGGTGGCCGACTAGCAAAGTTATAGTTTTTTATATGCTACTTTAAAATTTTAATTTTAGATTTTAATTGAATTACAAATGCAAAATAAATTTTGTTTGTTCTATTGACCAACCTTGACGGAACCGATTTCCTTAACAGGTGGTGCGGCCTACACTAACCAACCGGACCTCACTGATGACCCTTCCCCTGCTGCCCTCTCGGATGGATCTCTTCAGGGAGTCCAAAGAACTCTGTACTTTTTTGTATATACAAAAATGGAATTGTGGTTTATAGTTAAATTTGTGAGTTAGGTGATATGCCATAACAATGCTATTTGATAACTTTCTTGTAATCTGTCTTAATCATTTTTCAAACACAATTGCTCCGGTTTGACACCCTGATCTCTTCTCACCCTGGTTCCTTCGGGGACCGAGCATCTGGAGCGGCTTTGGTCTACCGGATTTGGGGCCGAGCATCTGGAGCAGCTTTGGTTTACCGGACTTGGACTTTTTGGAGAACTAAAACAATCGGACCACACCTTCATCAAAGATAAGTAGACCTGTAGTACGGTGGCGCTAATAATTAATGTCCCAGTTGTCATAAAGTTTGGCTTGCTCTCTGCTGTATTAATGTCATGTCCTTCAGGGGAGGTTTTTATGCATTAGTTTCCTCAAGACTTCAATCGAGCTTAGAAAAAATCAGACCCCTCTTAGAGGTATACTTGTACATTTTTCGGTAGAAGAATGTCCTGGCCGAAAGCCACTTCCTAAAATACAGGCTCGCTATTGCATGCCAGGAAAAAATACACATACGGCAGTCTTAAAATCGCCGAAGTAATGGGCCGAACGTTTTATATCAAAACTATGTATGTATTTATTATGTTAACTGTTGGTGGTGTAATGGTTTAGATGCTTATGTTCTGGGTGTGGTGTCCTGAGTTCGAATCCTGGGAGGACCATATGCTTTCATTATTTTATTAAAGTACATTGGGGTTTGTAATGACTTAAGAACGGGGCGTTACTTATACCTAATGTTAAGAACGGGGCGTTACTTAAACATAAATGGTACGGGAAGTCTTTAAATTGATACAAAAATTGGGGTAAAAGATCTTCAATTAAAAATGTGGATATTATAAGTTTAAAGTTTTCGAAGTTTAATTTCCGATAAATTTAAATGCATTTTTCCACTTAGATTAGTGGAGATAATTTAATTTTAACAAGTTTGATATAAATTTGAACCGTAACTTTGCGTTTTTAGATATAATTTAATTTTAACGAGTTTGTTATATAAATTTTAACAGTAACTTGAGTTTGTTTGAAAGTTTTAATTTTAAATTACTAAATTAATATGGAAATTTTCACTAAAATTAAATGGGGCAAAACCAAAGTGAGGAATGGGTAGGAATAGAATACCTTTAACTATTGTGCGGCTCCTGGCAATTTTCTTTTAGCTCTTACGATTTTCTTTATGCCAATATATCCATTTAGATTGATATTCAGATCAAATGGACTAGCCTTGATGGTGTAATGGTTAGTGTTTAAAATCTGTGGTAACCCAGGTTCGAATCCCGGTAGATCACATGCTTGCTTTCATTAATGTCATTGGGAGGTTTGGTGTTGGAGTGAAAAAATTAAAAATGGAATATATAAATTAATTTTAATTAATATACTGTATATAGCCGATTTTGTTTAAACATTATTCTAAATTGGATTGTTATTTATAAATTATTTTACTTAAGCGTGGTTTCCACATAGCGGTTTTGATTAGTTTTGTCTTTTTACCGTGTTCGTATAAGTTTTAGTTTGTTTATTTTGCAAGTTTTAAATGATGATTAATGTATTTGCATAAACTCTAAAGAGCTCAAGAGTAGCTAGGTCTTCTAATTATTAGATAAATTTATTAGGCTACCATCAATTCCAACCTCGGTCAGTTTAATCCCAGCTCCTAACCTAACACAAAGTAACATACCCAAGCTAACCATAATCTAACTTTAGTCTATCCCATCTAATTTATCTTCCGGTATCTAATCCGTTTCTAATCTAACTTACGGGATCTAATCTAACTTACGGGATCTAATCTAACTTACGGGATCTAATCTAACTTACGGGATCTAATCTAACTTCTAATCTAACCTAACTTCTAATCTAACCTAACTTATCTATTCTAACCTATCTAATCTAACCCTAGTGTACAGTCAAAATAAATGGTTAATGTAAAGGATAGCTCATAAACTTAAATTATCGGTTTTCCTTGCTAGAGAAATTTCAAATGGCTTCGGACTAGTACAATTTTGAGCTTATGTTGCAATATAAAGTTAATGCCTATTTTAAAGTTTATATCAATCTGCCTTTAGAATACTATTTTATTTAGAGGAATTAATTTGCTAAAGAGTTCTTTCCAAAGGTGATTTTTATTAAGTTCTTTAGTCTTGATAACGTAATATATAAATGCGCGGAATTTCTGAGAGTATCCTTGGTTCGAGTGCTTTGAGTGCCACACGTATTTGTTTTAATTGAGTTTAGAAGTAAAGTTGGTTGGATAAAAAATATATTAATTTATATTCGTTCTCTTTTTGCATATCACTGAGTCAGGCAATAGATAGATTGATATTTTGAAAGTTTTAAAATATATTTTTCACAATTTATTGCTACTAAAGAACGGATTCTTTTGGCTGTACCAACTGTTTAACTAATCTTGGGCCGAGTTGACCGAAATTGAAATTGATACAGCTAGTCTTTATCATAAATGGAGTTTTATAGTTTGTCCAAAGGTATCCTAGTCTGCCCACGTTTATGATTTAATAGTTTCTATAAGAATTTGATTTAGCTGAAGGACTCACTTGTGAAGATCATGAAAATAGTATTAAATAAGGGATTTTGCTAAAGCATTTTTTCCACAGCGATTTTGATTAGTTCTTTTGCCTTTATATGGTCTTTGTCAAAGTTTTAGTTCATTTTGCAAGTTTTACAAATTAATAACTCATTCAGATGTATTTTTTAATTTATTGTACTATTTGTACTAGTAGGTTTAAAGGTAATTTACATTTTTTGAATTAATATACAGTACTTTAAATTTGTGGCGGAGATTTGAACTTAGAAGTTATAAATACAGTTTTATTTTTTATTTTATTCATTATTTTACTAGAGGGTTTTCCCACATAGCAATTTTGATTAGTTATTTTGTCTTTTTACCGTGTTCGTATAAGTTTTGGCTTGTTTATTTTGCAAGTTTTAAATTATAATTGCTAAATAGTTATTTCCACATTGTGATTTTGATAAGTTCTCTTGTCTTTATATTGTCATCCCTGTTTTGGGTATATATTTAGCAAGCTATAAATTATTTCATAAATTTTATTTTAGTAAGTGTAGTTTCCAGTTATTTTGATAGTTAATTTAACTTTATATTGCCTTTGTCCCAGTTTTGGTTATATATTTAGAAAGTTTTAAGTTATAATAGACTAACCTAAAATCTCTTCCTCAACAGATGGTGACTTACACTAACCAGCTGCCTTGTGTGGGCCAATCGGATTTCTGCTTGTGTTCTTATCCACCATTAAAGTTAAGTCAAACTACAGTATTAGTTTAGTTCCCTTAAGGGTTTGTGTACACTCTGATGCTATAATATCTAGCCCACTCCTAAGAAGTCTTAGAGCCCTGAATTATATTTTCCTAGTGTTATTTCCATTTAGTGATAAATTTCTTGTTTATATTGATATGTTTTAATTTATTTTGTTTATTGCCGTCCCTGTTATAATTTCTTGTTTATATTGTGCCGTCCCGGGTTTAATTTCTTATTTATATTGTGCCGTCCCGGTTTTAATTTCTTGTTTATATTCTATCTATTGCCTGACGCCGTGATCCCCGAAGGGGTGGCCACGAACGAACTGCCCCATGCACCTCTGTCCCCAGTCAGTAGACGCCCCCCAACCAGCACCGCCTTCGTTCATATACTTCCTCACTCCATCCTTCCACTTCTCTACCGGTCTACCTCTCCCTCTGTCCCTCCACCTCGCTCTCTTACACCCTCTTAGTCATTCTCTCGCTTTCCATACGTTCCATATGGCCGAACCATCTCAAGTTGTTCCTTTTCACACTTTCCAGCACATCTACCTCCACACCACCTCCTTACTTCCTCATTAGTCTGTCTATCCCTCCATGTAACTCCGCACGCACTTCTTAAGAAATTAATTTCCACTGCTCTCACTCTTGGTCCGAGTCTCTCAACCAACGTCCATGCTTCGCTTCCGTAAGTCAGTGTCGGGATTACCACACTGTCATGCAAGGACTTCTTCACTTCCATACTGACCACCCTATTTCTTGTTACTGCTTTCAGCGTTCCTACAACCCTCTTCTCTTATACCCTCTCCCGCACTTCTTCATTCATAGTCCCATCTTTACTCAACACACTGCCCAGATACTTAAGAGTTGACGATCTCCATAGCCTGACCGTTCAGCTTCACCTCACACTGAGACTTCACCCCTTTCGAAGACCATAACCTTGCTCTTCCCCGTATTTACCTTCAAATTCCGTTTTTCGCACTGTTCCAAACTCATTCACCAGACCCTGCAACTCCCATTCATTATCACTCATCAGAACTGAATCATCCTCAAACGGCAGTATAGGTAGCTTCCACTCAATTCCCTCCCTTTTCAGCGATACACCAACATCCACTGCTCTTGATAGTATTTATTTCAGGACTCCATCCATATATACAGTAAACAACCACGGGGACATCACACATCCCTGTTTCAAACCCATTCAGGTCAAAGAACTCTCTCTGCTCACTCTCTACACGTACTGCCACCTTTGCACCCTCATACATGCTCTTCACTGCTTTTAGCAACTTGCCATCTACTCCGTATATTCTAAGTACTTTCCACAAACCTTCTGTATCCACTCTGTCATAGGCCCTCTCCAAGCCCATAAAGGAAACTTATACCTTTGGTTTCTTCAAATGTTTCAACAAAACACAATTCAGGGTAAAAATCTGATCTACACTTCCTCTTCCCTTCCTAAAACCTCCCTGCTAGTCGCCTATCCATTTCTCAGTTCTCACTCACTCTCTCAATCACTATCCTACTGTATACCTTCCCTACTACACTTAGAAGACCTATTCCTCTGTGGTTACCACACACTCCTCTTTCCCCTTTGCCCTTATATAGGGGGACTATTATGCCAGTCTTCCAGTCATCGGGTGCACTCCCCTTCTCCCATGCTAATTTGGACATTTTCCATACCCATTCGATCACTATCTCACCACCATACCTCAACATTATCCCACACTCCATCTGTTCCTGGTATTATTTTATTATTGTGTCGTCCCTGTTTTGGTTTGTATAATTTTAAAGCGTTAAATTAGACCCTAACCTAAAATGTGTTAAACAGATGGAAACTACACTAACCAGCTGGGACTCGAGGGGGGCTGTTCGGCCAGGCAGCAAGGGAAGGACTAAGACAACAACAACAACAACAAAAGCCACCAGCTGAGACATAATCCACCATATAAATAGTCCCTTAAGGTTTTTTATCTATATGTATACTGTATATTTTTTTTTTCATTGCTATAAATGTATATATTGTATATTTATTTTTTTAGTTTCCTCGCTAGACTTCAATCAAATTTAAAAAAAAAGCCCCGTAGACCCCCTTCAAAATGACATTTTAAACTTTTCGATAGAAAAATTATCCGGACAAAGGTAGTTTCCTCCTGAAATTAGGCTTGCTATCACTCTCCAGGCAAAATTAAACTCTTAAAAGGCACAAAAAAGGTCTTTAAATTGACAACAAAATGGGGCATAAGATATTAAAATTGCCAAACTAATGGAAGGAAATTCTTAAAATCTCTAAACTAATATGCTAAACATTAGGGAGAAGGAAGTCCAGACCCCTTCTGGGTCGGTGTACACTGGTTCCATAATCTCTAGCCCACTCCTAAGAATTCGTGAATTCAGATTTTCCTTTATGCAAATCTAACTAGACTGATTTTTGGAAAGCACTTTATCTTCAATATAGTATTGTAGTGGATAACTGGATATGGCCAAATATAATAATAAATTTAATATTTATTTGTTTTAATCAACTAGACTATTAATTTACAAATAAACTTGCCTAACTAATGAAATCAATGAATACATGTGATACTCAAAGGACTCTAGCGTTGTTTGATTAGTTTGTCTTTTTACAGAGTTCGTATAAGTTTTGGTTTGTTTATTTTGCAAGTTTTAAATTCTAATAATCTCACTGAAATTCCGCACACAAAGACCGTTAAAAGGTTTATGCACAAGCCTATATATGCATTTTTGAATACTTCAGATTAATCTAAACCTCAATGGCAGTGAGACTGAACGATGTACAGAAGAGTTCATAGTGAGAGTTGGAGTCCACCAGGGCTGTTTTTCCACATAGCGATTTTGATCAGTTATTTTGCCTTTATATTGTCTTTGTCCCAGTTTTGGTTTTAGTTTTAAAGTTTTAAATTTTAATTAAAGAGTTCTGGAAAGTTTTTCCAGTCTAGGGAGTAAAGTAAATCTAATGTTTGAACATTTTAATAACTGAAAACTAAATAAATTAGCAGACAACTTTGCTAATAAAGATATTTTAATTAATATGGTAGATTTTTTTCGAATTATTTTGCTAAAGCGTCTTTTTCACATAGCAAGTGTGATCAGTTCTTTTGTCTTTTTACTGTGTATGTCAGTTTTGGTTTGGTTATTTTGAAAGTTTTAAATTGCCGTATAATAATTTTTTTAGTGGATATGGTCAAATATAATAATAAATTGGATATGCCTGGCAACGGCAGTGAGGGTGAACGATGTACGGAGGAGTTCATAGTGGGAGTTTGAGTCCACCAGGGCTCTTGTGTTAAGCCCCCTTGTTATGGTTCTGGAGGCACTAGTTTGATGGGGTTCTGGAAAGTTTCCAGTCTAGGGAGTAAAATAAATCTACACTGTTCGAAAATGTTAACGATGAACATGTTATTTTAGTAAGTATAGTTTCCTCATAGCGATTTTGATTATTTTGCCTTTATATAGTCTTTGTCCCAGTCTTGGTTTTAGTTTGAAAGTTTTAAATTTTAATAAGTTGGTGTAATGGTTTAGGTGCTTATGTTCTGGGTGTGGTGTCCGGAGTTCGAATCCCGGTAGGACCATATGCATTCATTAGTTTATTAAAGTACATAGAAGTTTCTAATTGATGATTATTGTTAAGAACGGGGTGTTCCTTATAAAATTGCAAAAAACTGCTAGTTATTTTAAGTTAATTATTTTCCCTTGCCAGTCTGTTACTACTTTAATACTATTTGTTTAACGTTAAGGGTCGTTGAAATCGTCCGCTATAGAATTAAAGTTATTGTAAATGTGTTGGAGGTAAATTAGTCTTTTTTTTAAACCGTCAATATCATTCTTTTATTTATACATTTTTATTTTTACTAAACTAGTTTCCACATAGCGATTTTGATTAGTTTTGTTTTTTTACTGCGTTTGTATAAGTTTTAGTTTGTTTGTTTAGAAAGTTTTAAATTATATTTAAGGTCCATAATAGATTAGCCACATTGTATACTACCTGCCAATATGTTTCATGCGGTAGATGTCTTTTCTATCAATATACAGTACTGTCACATACCCCATTATATTTTTATTTAGTATTTATTTAGGGAAATAAGGGTTGTGTAATGGCTTAGATGCTTATGTTCTGGGTGTGGTGTCCGGAGTTCGAATCCCGGGAGGGACATATGCTCATATTAATTTATGAAAGTGCATTGGGAGTTTTTAATGAAAGATTAATGTTAAGAATAGTGTTCCTTAATATTTATATAGGTAGCAATATTCACCTTATAGGACACTTACTACATTGGCTCGGATTTTTGTGTTATTAGTTTACTTCAGTGTTGTTTCCACATAGCAATTTTGATTTTTTTTTTTTTTTTTTTTTTTTTTTACCGATCATATTAGTTTTAGTTTGTTTATTTTGAAAGTTTTAAATTATAATAATTCATTTTTTTTCTCACAAACTTCACTTCTAATTTCAATTAATGAAATCCAACAAATACATGTCGCTCAAAGAACTCAAACCTAGGATACTCCCACCGAAATACTGACTTTAAAAATCCGCGTCAACCTTTGAAGGCTAACTTAGTACAGTACCTTGTAAATCTGATAAATCACTAACCCTAGTACGTGGCATTAGTATCTAGTCCGTTTCTTTTCAAATGACTGTAAATTGCAAAGTTCCCATCAAGAATTTATAGTTTTATTTAAATATATTATTTTGCTAAAGCGTTTCCACATAGCAATTTTTATTCTTTGTCCGAAATTTTATTTTAGTTTGAAAGTTAAATTTTAATTAGTTCTTTTTATTGTCTTGTCCTCGTTTTAGTTTGTTTATATTGCAAATTTTAAATTATAACTTTGAAGATTTAGTGAAAGCGGTGGTAATTATATAAAGTTTGTCTAAATGTGATGCAGACGTGGAGCATATTTTAACGTAAAGTACAGTACAGATATAAATATAGACTGAAAAGAAACTGTATAGTTCGTGGGATACAAGACTACCCCTTACCTAACTGGTGCTATGTGTCCCTAGTACAAATAAATGGGAATGTAGATAGACCTTAACCTAACCTAACCTGGTGTAAATAACTACCTAACCTTGACTTGGTGTAGAAAACCTAACTTGGTGTAGATCGACAAATTAACCTAACTTAGACCTGATTTATAAACTTCCTAGACCTGATTTAAAAACTACCTAACCTAGACCTGATTTAGAAAAACAACTTAACCTTTAGATCTGGTGTAGATAAAAAAACCTAACTTAACTTAGACCTGGTAAAAGACTAACCCTTAACTACCATAAAGTATGTGTCCTATGATGTGAAAATTGCTACCTTTTACTGTGTTGGTGGTGTAATGGTTTAGGTGATTATGTTCTGGGTGTGGTGTCCAGAGTTCAAATCCCGGGAGGACCATATGCTTTCATTTGTATATTTAAGTACATTGGGATTTGTAATTAATGATTAATGTTCAGAATGGGGGTTACTCGTATATGTAGCAATTTATTAGTTATTTTGCCTTTTTACTGTTTGTATAAGTTTTGGTTTTATTATTTTGAAAGTTTTAAATTATAATTCCTTATATATGTAGTCTTTTTGTCGTTCCTGTTTATTTTTTTTATTTTTAAAGTTTACTTTTCTAATATCGGTTACATATCTCCCTCGTGAATGAAACCTGTTGGCAGATAGTATACAATGTGGCTAATCTATTATGGTCGGTAAAAATTAGTTTAAGAAAACCCGGACCTAAAAGAATGTTTCGGGCAAGCTTTATATTTGGTGTATGTATTATAGGTCAAAATTGTCTTGCTAGCCTAGTGCTTAGTGTACGGAATTTCGGTGAGTATCCTAGGTTAGTCCTTGGAGTACCACATATATTTATAATTTTCATTGATTTCACTAGTTAGGTTTATTTGTAAATTAATTGGTGGGTTGGTGAAAACAATAATTTAATGTCTTTAATCATTTGCTAGACTGAATATATAATTGGGTGAACTAATTTTTCGAAAGCCTTGACTGAAATTTATTTCTTGCTCAACAGGTTTCACTTAGTGCAAGAAAAACTGAAACCAGAAAAAGTTGCAGTTCACTCCTCAACCCTACGCTGGCTGGACTGACCTTTGGATTCCACCTCTGCTCTCACCATGGACCATCTCTGCCAGGAGTCTGCTCGACACGCTATACTCTGTTGACATTAACTCTGCACTCCTAAGTTTCAGTTGCTCCCAATACATACATGCATAATAGTTTAAAGACCGCTTCATCCAGAGCATAGTTTCTCTTTACTGTAGTACAATATAATCCACAACACAACCCCATCAGGTCCTTGGAGTCAGATATCTTACATTTAATAATTTTATTTTACTGAAGCTTTTTTCAGAGATTTTGATTAGTTTTTTTGCCTTTATATGGTCTTCGTCAACATTTTTGTCTTTTTATTTTCAGTTTTACAATTTTATAGCGCTAACAGTGTATCAGCAAGACTCGACAAAGTCTCCCTGACGCACTTGCACCTGGCAAATCAGCACCACACCAAATTATATATTCTTTGCTTAAGCGTCTTTTCCACAGCGATTTCAATACGTTCTCTAGTTTTTATATTGTCGTCTCACTTTTGTTTTATTTTGCAAATTTTACATAATATTCACTCAAGCCCTCCACATTTAATTGCCAGAACTTGGTCTTCCATTTTCTAAGCCTCTTACACCTCCCTATTTCTTAGTAAATCTAGCCTGTTCACACTTGCTGACATCCGCTAGCGCCCTTAGTTTTGAGAGGCACTCACTGTCCATGTTGAAATTCCACAAGTATGTGTAGGAAACTCACCGTTTCTCTGAGACTATCACTTCCCCTTGGTTTACAATGTTCTCAAAGCATCCTTCTCTCGCAGTTTAATCTTTCCATGTTACCTTATTCTCTAAACACCGCTGTCAAATAGTTTTAAAGTTTCTTAATCTTCCCTAATTTCTGGGTATGTTGGCATTCTTGATTATATTTAGTCATCGTTTATAGTTCCAAGAGTTACCTTAAACCCTATTGTCTTAAATTTCTTTCCGTTGACCTTTAACTCCACCTTTAAATCAGTGAACACTTTCTGAATTTTCCACATGCTACACAAACGGAACTGTAAAAATATTTCCAGTCCTTCCGATTTCAGTCGTACCTATGCCCTTTCATTTTACATTACTCAAGTCAGGATTATATGAAATAGCCACTCACTCCTGCCATGTTAAAGTGAACAGAGTACAGTATAGACATGTCAACGTTTTGAGTAATATTTATGCTACAACAATATGCCGCTTAGTGTACACCAGTATTGTTACCAGAAATGTTTAAAAGGAGGGTTTGAGTTTGTATATGGTCCGTAACCTTTTGATATCTGTAGTAGATAGACATTAGACAAAGTAATTATCTGGCTTTGAGTTCGCATGATTATTGTTGGTGAATCATATGTAGATCTATCTATATGTATATAATCAGGCACATACCCCATAGCTGGGGGTGGCCGACTCGAGACAGCCTAACATAGATAACCTAGTAAATTTATAATTGCTTGTTAAAATTATAACTTGGGCATTTGAAATTAATTTAGTTTTAAATTCAATGTTTCAAATCTATGTAAACTAAGTTTAATAGGATTAAGCGTTTCGGTTCTGGTCACTGTTTTATATAGTAGAATATTAATTTATATATAAGCGTTTGAACCTGTTCTATAATCTGTTAATAAATTATAGAAGGGTAATTGTATTATATTAAACCTAGTATTTGGTACCATGTATAAAATTAAGTTTGAGTAAAGGTGGTGGTACTTAACAGGAAATAAAAATGAGTGAATTATAATTTAAAACTTTCAAAATAAACTAACTTTATGTTAGTGACCAAGTTGTGAAAGTTTAGTGCTATTATCTTTATTGATTAATTTATGCAAACTACTTTAGTGAAAAATATCTGACTAAGGAATTCAGTTTGTTTATAATCGGTAACTTCTGGAAAGATTGATCATTGGGTGGGAATAGACAAAATAAAAGTAACTAATACTTAAAAGATTAGTAATACAAAGTTTAAACCAGATTTAAGAATTACACCGTAAAGAAATCCAGTAATTAAATCAAATTTCATGCATTGATTAAAGACCATTACAGGGTAATTAAAATCTAACTTGTATATATATATATATATATATATATATATATATATATATATATATATATATATATATATATATATATACCCATACTTTATTTTGAGTGAACATTTTATTTGCAAATTGAGAAATTTGTTCGTATATATTCATTAACTTTCAAATAAGCCTAATTAATGTAATGCAGAAGTCCTAGAGTGTGCTTAAGCTGTTAAAAAGTTGTTTGTATAAATATACAGTTTACTTAGCATTTTTTTGTAACTTATAAATTTGTAGACTACTTTAAAATGCCTCGACATGCTAAAGTAAATAGTTTGAAAATATGTAAAGGTATGACCAGTAATTGTATTTTTTGCTAACACTGTACAGTATTTCAAAAAGTTTCTGGGTACAATAAGGTGTACACTACCCGACCTAACAGTCGTGACCCAATATGAACTTTCCAACCGCTATACGAACTTCTGAAATTTAAATGTTGGGTAAAGGAATATTCTAATTTAAATCACTAAGGTAGGTTAGCAAATTTAGCCTTTTAAGCTCTAGATTGTACAGTGATGGTCAGGAATATTTTATAATGTAGACCTTGCAAAATAAACTACTAAACTTAGACCAACACAGTAAAAAGCGCTTCTCAAAATTGCAATGTGGAAACAACTTTGGCAAAAGATAAAGAAAGCCGTCCATAAGCAGTCTTAGTCTCTCTAGTGCCATGATCCCCGAAGGGGTGGCCATGAATGAATTGCACCCAGTTAGCAGATGCCCCTGTCTTAGTGGTGCAATGCAGAAGTGTTGATTTTCGGTGTGCGCATCCTAGGTTCAAATCCCCGGACTGCCAAATGTGTTTGATAATTTCATTAATAGAGTTTAGGAGTAACGTTGGTTAGTGGAGAGAACATAATAAATATAGAATAGGTAATAATCGAGTAACCTTTGACAATTTTAAAAGATAATATTTTTCAGTTAATAGATTAAAAGCTAAATTACTTCAAACTAAGCGCTGCGAGGGAGGTAGAAGCATGGTCAAAATTGATTAAATTCATTAGTACTAACATTTTCTTAATTTTATTTAATCTTTTGGTCTTTTTAAATGATTATTAGCTTAGTTGATTTGATAAATTTGCATAGCTTTTTTAATCCCTACAGTAGATAAAGCCAGCAATAACTAGCTTCATATGAAAGTCATTTGATCTCAAACATGAAAAAAGAACTAGGCAGTAAAGGTTATACATTTCATAAATATTTGTGGCAAGTGTTAAAAATTCAGGATAATTTAATTGTTTACTTAATGAACATACTAATAAGAATATAACCTTTGATATTAAACTTTCTGATTAGAATAAATGCATTGCTAAATTATAAAAGGTACCCAAATTTCATTAAAGACCTTATAAACATTGCTTTATTGCCGGAGCAAAGTTTGCTACCACTAAAACTTTATTAAAACAGGTCGTACATTGCTTAAAATACATAGAAAGTACTAAACTATATTGATAACATCAAGAATAGAACTGGCATTAACTATTATTAGTGTTGACAATTCAGTAGAAGTTATTGATAAACTTACTACCATGCAGAAAGTTATCTTCGTACATATCTTCAACATTGTATGCCAATTTGCCTTTAGATTTAGTATTTTCAGAACTTTGCTTTATTTTAGATTTGCATTTTGACAAGTTTGTTAGTCTTAATAGTTGCATAAATGTTAATTCATATTTTAATAAAGAGTCCCTTAGCTTTGATCCCACTAGTTCAGTATATTATGATAGAACTAAACTTAAAGATGCCTTTAAATTCCTCCTTAATCTTAAAGATTAAATTCCTCCTTTTCAATACTAAAGTTAGATTCGGGCCCTACATTTATAAATTTTAGGAATTCAGACTTATTCTTGCTATCTTTAGAATTTAATTTTATGAAAAACTTAGTGGACAGTAGCAATAATTTTTTTTTTTTTACTCTAGTAGTTTATCATAGTCCATATCATAATTTTGCTTCCAAAGTGTTTTAGGATTCCGGGCCATAACTATTATGATCTATAACCATCCACATCTGTTCCCCCAATACATGCACACATATATACATAGCGTATAGATAGACATCATAGATATAGACAATAGATATGAGGAAGTTACTTGTCTCCACCATAAGAACACTAATGTACTGGACTCTGTAGCTGTTCAGAATGTTCATATCTGGTCTGATCTGTAGTGGGTTGATATATTTTGTATAATTAATAAAGATTAGAGTTGTTTACATGCTTTATTTCTTTTAAGTAATTATAATGTCTATATACTCAGGCCCAATTATAATTTAAAACTTGCAAAACAAACTAAACCAAAACTGGGACGATTCCTATGCCTTTTATTTATATATAGTAAAGTACTGTAGTGTATTAAGCCCGTCTCCGCATTGGCCACACCAGACTTACCCATTCGTTTTTAATGTCCCGTTCTCCTCCGACTCTTTGCTCGCACTGTACCGTTCAGCTTTGTCTCCCATCTTTTCCTCGATTGCCCCTTATTTTCCGTTGCCCGCACGCGTTGCTTTCCTCCGCCAGCCGCCATGTCTTGCAGATTTTCTTTCTGAATCTCCCGTATTATGTCCTTCCTTCATCATGTTCGAGTTCTCGATGATATTTAGTTAACTTCCTTCCCGTCTTTAAATATTTCGTGCCATATGGCCTTTGTCGCCTGGTGCGTTGACTTCATTAATGTAATGTAATGTAGTGTATTAATATATTCATAACGTAATGGAAAAAATTTAAAGAAATATTTGCGACGAAGCTAGAAGCATGGTCAATGGTATTAGAAATAATTCATTTTTTTTTTTTAATCTTTCGGATTTTTAAAATTTGCTTAGTCTATTTCATAAATTTACAAATTTGTAATCACTACTAGATAAAGCCAACACTAATTATAGCTTCACATGTAATCTATTCAATTTAGAAAACTTAAACAAAAATCGGCATTCGAGGTAACTTTACATCATAATTGTCATTGTTTATTAATTAAAATTTAAAACTTGCAAACTAAACAAACCAAAATTGGGACAAGGACAATATAAAGTCAAATTAAATTATCAAAATCGCTATGTGGAAACAACGCTTACTAAAATGAAAATTATTAAATAAAAACACAATCCACCACATAGGGTGTACATTACTACATGAGCAAGTTAATCAGTTTCCCAAGCAAACTAATCGTACATATAACAACGCACTATCGTCACGTTAAAGGAAGTAGTCAAGTTTGGGATGTAAATGTAAAGTTTAGGTATTGATAACTTGATAAACGTGCTATTTAAATAAAACTTAAATTTTCTGACAAGAATAAGCATTTCTAAAATGTGTATTAAACTTTCTAAATTTCATAAGACTATAAATATCACTTTATTGCTAGAGTAAAATTTGGTACCACTAAAACAGTCTGAAGAGGTAGTACATTGCTTAATTAAAATACATTAATAGTACACCACAGTTATTGTGATATCAAGAAAAGAACTGGCATTAGCTTATTGAAGTGTTGACATTAGAAGTTATTGATCGAATTAATACCATGCCGAAAGTTACCTAGTCACATAGCTTCGACTTTTCAAATAGCCTACTAATTTGCATTTAGATTTAGTATAATGTAAAAGTTTCAAAATAAACAAACCAAAACTGGGACTGGAACTTGGCTTGGCCACCCCCAGCTTAAAAATAAAGTAGAATGTGTCTAGATAGATATTTTAATGCATCACATAGCTCTACTCCCACTAGTTCAATATATTTTGATAGAACTAAACTAATAGATTCCCTTAAATTCCTCCTTTCAATACTGTTAGAATTGGGCCCTAAATGTATTAGTTTGCTTTGGAATGTAAATATATAGAAGACTAGCCAGAAAAATAACAATTGTTCAGTAATAATTCATATTCACGTGTTTAATGTTTGTTTTAAAGTCGCTAAATTAATTTATCCAAATTCCATCTCCCCTCGCACAATGTAACTTAAATGAATATTTTCTTTATAAATATATATATTGTTAATGAACTGCATACTTAAAGTATACAAATTGACTGTTAATGTTAACTTAAAACTTGCCTTTCAAATAGTATAATAATAATAATAATAATAGTTCTTAAAGCTAGCGCATGCTAAGCTAGCTAAGGATAGCTCAATAAGGCCGATTAGGCGTATTTCCATTGGGGTCCTGTACTATCCCTTTGCTCATGAGGGATGGTAACGACTCTGTGCTTGTGAAAAATCTAATGCGCCGAGCGTGGGCGCGAACCCGGGCCTTCTGGGTGGAAGTCCGAGACGCTAGTCACTACACCAAGCGAGCCGAGTAGTAAATATCGATAAGTTTTTTATTCAGGACTGAAAAATGTGAACTAAAGTAGATGACTTGGGCTAGAGCTATGTTACTATACCATTTTGCGTCCGCTCCGTTCTTGTGGCATTTACGGTAATCTAGGGGTCTTTATTCAGAATTTTCTTTCTTCTCGGTCCTTTCGTGTCGGAGTCGCTTCCCACTTATCTCGTCTTTACCCTCAGTTGGAAGGTGTCCCTCAGGGTTGTGTCCTGAGTACCGTCCTTTTTCTCATTGCTATCAACGGTATCGTGTCTTCTCTTCCTGTCGGGGTTCGGTCTTCCTTGTATGTCGACGACTTTGCGATTTACGCAGCCGACTCCGATATTGCCGCTTTACATCTTCTTATCCAATCCGCTATTCTGGCTGTTTCTTCATGGGCAACCCGCCACGGGTTCCGTTTTTCCACCTCCAAATCCTGCGCGATGTCCTTTACTCGTTGCCATTCTATTCCTCATCCTCCTCTTACTCTTTATGGTACTGCCCTCCCTTATCGTTCCTCTACTACTTTTTTGGGTCTTACTTTTGATTCTCGTCTTAATTGGTCCGCTCATGTTTCTTCTCTCAAGGTTGCTGCCTTACTCCGCCTCCGCCTTCTTCAGTCCTTGTCCCACCTCACTTGGGGTGCTGATCGAGCGCTTCTTCTTCGGCTTCATACGGTTCTTGTCCTCTCTAAGTTGGATTATGGCTGTCAAGTTTACTCTTCAGCCTCTGATTCTGTTCTCCATGCTCTTGATTCTGTTCATCACTCTGGTCTTCGTCTTGCCCTTGGTGCTTTTCGTTCCTCTCCTGTTGAAAGCCTCTATGCTGAGTCTGGTTTCCCTTCTCTTTATCGCCGTCGGGCTCTCCTGTCCCTTCGTTCTTACGCTCGCCTTCAACAATTCCCATCTTCCCATCTTTCCCTTCCCCCTTCGGTCGTTGCTACTTTTTCGTCTCACCCCCGTCTTGGTTCTCCGTTTTCTGTCCGCATGCTCTCGCTGCTCGCATCGTGCTCTTTCCCTGTTTCTAACGTCCTCCCTTTCCGCTTTTGCTCTTTTCCCCCCTGGCTTTTCCCTCGTCCTTCGGTTTGCCCTTCCATCCTCCCTTGTTCCAAGTCCTCTACTTCTCCCCTCGTTCTTCGGTCTCGTTTCTTAGATCACCTCTCTCTTCACGCTACAACCACTCCCGTGTATACTGATGGCTCCAAGACGTCGGTAGGCGTGGGGTTTGCCGTCCTTTTTCCCACTTGCTCGTATCAATATTCTTTGCCTCCCGTTGCCAGTATTTTAACTGCTGAACTTTATGCTATTTTTATTGCCCTCCGTTTTATGTGTTCCTTCCCCTCCTCGTCCTTTACTTTGTTCTCTGATTCTCTCAGTGCTCTACTTCTCTTACAGTCCTCCCCTGCTCTACACCCTTTAGTTCTTTCCATTCAGGAATGGCTTTTCCGCCTTTCCGTCCGCAAAAAGCTTGTACATTTTTGCTGGGTTCCCAGTCACGTTGGCGTTTGCGGTAATGAGCGGGTTGATTGCCTTGCTCGTTCTGCTGCCGTGCGGGGTACCCGCTCCTCACTTGCTGTCCCGGCCTCTGATTTCTTCCCTGCCTTGTCCAGGTTTCTTTGGTCGAGGTGGCAGACTCAGTGGTCCACTATCTCCGTTAATAAACTTCGTTCTGTCAAACCGTCTGTTTCTGGGTGGTCTGATCCCTCCCACCGTAATCGCCGTTGGGAGACGGCTTTGGCCCGTCTCCGCATTGGCCACACCAGACCTACCCATTCGTTTTTAATGTCCCGTTCTCCTCCGACTCTTTGCTCGCACTGTACCGTTCAGCTTTCTGTCTCCCATCTTTTCCTCGATTGCCCCTTATTTTCCGTTGCCCGCACGCGTTTCTTCCCTTTTCTAGCTCTCCTCCGCCAGCCGCCATGTCTTGCAGATTTTCTTTCTGAATCTCCCTCGTTTTCTATCTCCCGTATTATGTCCTTCCTTCATCATGTTCGAGTTCTCGATGATATTTAGTTAACTTCCTTCCCGTCTTTCCATATTTCGTGCCATATGGCCTTTGTCGCCTGGTGCGTTGACTTCATTGATGTAATGTAATGTATGTTACTATACAAACTCTTAGACAGGTTTTGATTAAAGTAAATAGTTGCATATAGAATAATTTTATGGTCAATTATTGACATCTTAAATATTTGTTAAGCACTTAACAGTTTTTCATATGTTCGTTTTGGTTTGTTTAGTTTGCAAGTTTTAAATTTTAATGTATATAATATCTAGGCTACTCTGGCACATGCCTTTTTTTTCCTATCCATTTACTACGAAACTTCCCAATCCCCACTTTTCCCTTTTTTTTTCTTTTAAACTATATATATATATATATATATATATATATATATTTTTTTTTTTACCATTCGATATTTTTACTTATTTTTTTTAACTTTTTTTTTTTTTTGCTTTTTTTCTATATATTTTTTATTTTTTTTTTACCATTCATATTTTTACTTTTCCTATTTTTTTTTTTACCATTCTATATTTTTTTTTTTTTTTTTTTTTTATCAAATATTAGGGATTTGTACTTGCACCTGGCGGTTGTTATAAGTTATGTTTATGGATATGCAGGCAAATTATGTATGTACGTACAGTATATATATATATATATATATATATATTTTTTTTTTTTTTTTTTTTATTGGTGGCCAATTCGAGACAGCCCATAAAGGGACATCACAAAAACTAAAAATGTTAATGTAAAGTTTGCAAAAATAAATAATTAAATAAAAAAATAAATGACTAATGATAATTTAAAGACTAAAAGAATTGCCAAATTAGTTTTTAATGTAATATTTTTATTTATGTATGCTCAGGCTCCATCTCCATTTTTCCTATTTATATATATATATATATATATATATATTTTTTTTTTTTTTTTTTTTAATGATAAAAATATTTAGTTTCTCCATGGTTGGAAAAAAATTGTACCAATCTTATCACTAAATAATACAAATCTGGACCAGGGAAGTGTTTCAATCCTCCGAGGATAAAAAAAATCTTTTATTTACCCCATTCATGTGTATAATTATACTCCGGCACAAAACCCCATTGCTGGAGGTGGCCGACTCGAGACCGAGCCCGAACAGAAACAACTTTTAGTTCCAATTAGGGTTTGGGGTAAATTAATGGAAGTGTAGACTCCCCACACTTTGGGGTTATGGGGTAGATGTATGAAACAGGAGGCAACCCCCCCCACCCCTCGGATATGGGGTAAATATATGAAAGTGGATATTTCCCCCCCCCTCCCTAATGTTTGAGGGCGGGAGTAGAGTAAAAAAAAAAATTAATACCCCTCCCTCTATGGGGTAAATATATGAAAGTGGAGATCCCCCGCCCCTCTAATGTATGATGGCGGGAGTGTTAAAAAAAAAAAAAAAAAAAATCATCCCCCCCCCCCCTAATGTATAAGGGCGGGAGTGTAAAAAAAAAAAAAAAAAAAAACCCTAATTTATGAGGGTGAGTGTAAAAAGAAAAAAAAATCCCCCCCCCCCCTAATGTATAAGGGCGGGAGTGTAAACAAAAAAATCATCCCCCCCCTAATTTATGAGGGCGGGTGTAAAAAAAAAAAAAAAATTCTCCCTCCCCTAATGTATAAAGGCGGGAGTGTAAAAAAAAAAAAAAAAATCATCCCCCCCTAATGTATGAATGTGTATGAGAAAAAAAAATCAAATTAAAAAAAAAAAAAATCATACATTCGAATTTATGATTTTTTTTTTTCATCAATTTGAATGTATGAATTTTTTTTAACAATTTTTTTAACAAAATAACCAAAAAAGATTGTTATTTTGTTAAAAAAATTGTTAAAAAAATTTCATACATTCAAATTTATGAAAAAAAAAGATTCATAAATTCGAATGTATGAAAAAAAAAAAAAAAAAAAGGAAAAAAAAAAATTTCATACATTCGAATTTATGAATCTTTTTTTTTCATAAATTTGAATGTATGAAATTTTTTTAACAATTTTTTTAACAAAATAACAATCTTTTTTGGTTATTTTGTTAAAAAATTTGTTAAAAAAAATTCATACATTCAAATTGATGAAAAAAAAAGATTCATAAATTCGAATGTATGATTTTTTTTTTTTTTTTAATTTAATTTTTCTTTTCACTCATACACATTCATACATTAGGGGGGGGTATTTTTTTTTGTTTTGCACTCCCGGCCTCATACATTAGGGGGGGGATGATTTTTTTTTATTTACACTCCCGCCCTTATACATTAGGGTTTTTTTTTTTTTTTTTTTTTTTTTTAACACTCCGGCCCTCATACATTGGGGGGGGGGATGATTTTTTTTTTTTTTTTTTTTTTACATTCCCGCCCTCATACATTAGGGGGGGGTATTTTTTTGGTTTTTAACACCCACCCTCATACCCTAGGGGGGGGGGGGGGGGGGGGGGGAGACCTCAACTTTCATATATTTACCCCATACCCCAAGAGAGTAGGGGGGGGGGGTCTTTTCCTTCATTTATTTACCCCATAACCTTGGGGGGGGGGATCTCCACCTCTATATATTTACCCCGTACCTCGGGGGGGGGGGGGGGGGGGGGAGAGAGAGAGAGCGATACATACATATGCATGAAGTTATTAAAACACACTTTCCAGGTCCATATTTATTAATTAGCGATACTTTTTAATATTTTATTTTTTCCCATGGAATATATTTCTAGCATTAACAAATATTACATTACTTTATATTGTATTTTTGTTTGTTTTACAATATATAGGTACTTTTTACCTACATACCCACCAGGTGGAGTACATGTGCCCAAAACATGCGGTCATTGTACATTTATTTACCGTGAAGTTCGACAAAGATCAATACAAAAAAAAAAAAAAAAATTTAAAGTTTTGATAATTAATAAGGCCATCAAAACATTGATCATAAATTCATTAATTTTCATTAATTATTTATAGGTTAATTAATAAATTTAACTTAATTTAAACATTTGTATAAGTTTTGTCTATACTGTGACGTACCTGTTTTGGTATATTTTGAAAGTTATAAAAGCAATAAGCAGGTCATACGAGAAACTTAAACATGCTGGATAAAAATTCATATAAAATTTTAGTCGCATAAATTAAATATTGTTAAGGTAAATTATTGTAACTCTTTACTTGTACCAAGAGTCAGTCATCTAGTTTGGTGAAAGTTTTACAAATCTTAGTGTGCAGAATTTCGATGCGAGTATCCTAGGTTTAAGTCCTTGGAGAACCAAATTTTTTGGGAAGTCGGGGATGGAATTTCGATAAATAAAGAGTAGGGGAAAGGCAAAGATCTCCATGGGAATGGAGACAGGTAGAAATAAACAGTAGATGAAAGACCGATAAACAGACAAATATTAACCCCTTCAGACTCATGACGCAGAGGTTGCCAGATTAGCAATAAGAAATAGAGTTCGCTCACTCTTATAATTACCTCTAAAATTAGTTTTCTGCCCATAGCTAACTCAGACAACTGCAGAGGTTGAAGTAACTAAACTAAAGGTTTCTAAATACCCCTGATGGTAACAAAGGCTTTAAAGTATCCCTAATCGGCTCAAAATCGCGTCATATGTCGGAGAGGTTAAAATAGGCAAAGGTAAAATGCAGATATATGGGAGAGAATAAGCTGTTGACATGCAGTTATGTAAATTAGCATGGGAAAAAGGAAAGCAGTGATAGTACCCCTGTACAAAGGGAAGGGTAGTAAAGAGTGAAAGTTATAGGGGAATTAGCTTGCTTAGCATACCTGAAAAGGTATACGCAACAGACTTCAGAAGATAACATGACAATATAGGCATGAAAGGGCAGGGGCTGCATTGACCAGATAGCCTCAATGCGCATTCAATGATTTAGAAAAGGCCTATGACAAAGTAGATTGGGGGGGTCTGTGGGATGTGTCAACAGCATATGGTGGGAGACAAAAGTTGCTAATGGCAATACAAAAATTCTATAGGAATGCAATGGCAAATGTGAAGGTAGGAGATAAATTAAGTGAGAGTTTTGAGGTCAATGTAGAAGTAAGGCAGGGATGAGTCCTGTCACCATGATTCAATACGCACATGGAGTCATTTGAGAATGTCGGGCGCGATTAATGGGTAGGCCTATAGGCGCTAGGCTGGAATCAGAGTGAAGAGAGTGAAAGATCTTAAAATGTTTATATGCTGACGATGCAGTCCTGTTGCCGGAAAATGTGGAAGAACTTCAGAGAGTGGTCAGACTCAGACAGTATGTAAAAAGATAGGTCAATGCAAGGTAATGGTGTTTGAGAGAAGAATGCACGAACCCATAAATATTTACACAAAATATAGAATTAAAGAATATTAAGAAAGAACATTAGAAAAGTTGCAAAATAATGAGAAATTAGGTATTGGAAGAGATTGAAAGTTTCAAGTACTGTACTAGGGAGCTGTACTATAGAAATACAGTATGGTAAAATGTTCAGAGAATGAATGAAGACAGAATGCCAAGAAAGATAGGAGTGGGGGTGGAGCAGCTAGTAGTGTTAGACCACCTTTGGTATGGGAAAAGAAAGTGGAAAAATACAGAGGAAAAACTTCCACGTAGTGGAAGGGGCATTGTGGTACAGGCAAAGGAAGCATGTCTTGACAAAGTAGCCTGGAGACATTTATGTCATGGCCATCCTTTAGCAGGATTTTTCCAGGGAGGAAAAAAAAAAATTGTTTGAAAAAGTATGAAAAACCAAAATATCCAGTATAACTGGAAAGGAGTGAAATCGAAGCTACACAAAAGGTAAAAGAAAAAGTGCAAATATGAATAAGAGACAACTAGAATTAAAAATAAACAAGCAGTTGAACAAGAAATGTCAGGTAGGGGTGGACCTAGAATGACGTGTGCTCGGGTACTGCCTCTATAACATAACATTAATAAATTTCAAGCACCAGGCAACAAAGGCCATATGGCACTAAAGCAGGAAACGGATAAAGTTAGAAGGAAAGGAAGCTAAATATCGTTAAGGAGTCGGAGAGAAAAGAAAAGCCATTACGTGGTCAACGGAAAAGAAAGGGGACTCTGAGAGATCGGCAAGACAAGGACGACGAAGGGAAAATAGAAAGGGAAAAGAACGGCGATGGGCCGAAGAAAAGCGAGGACAGTCAAGGAAAATGCGAGAAATAGAAACCTGAACACCACACCGGGAGCAGAGAGGTGGAGGCGAGCGGGACATGAGGAAGGAGTGGGTAAGTCTGGTATGGCCTAGCCGAAGCCGGGCCAACAGTCTCCCAACGGCGAACACTGTGAGGGGTCAGCCCAGGCAGAAACGGAGGCCATAACAGTGCAGAGCTTATTAGAGGAAAGGACTGCCTCTATAAGAGGCAGCCTTCGACAGGGCCACCTGGAAAGCCGCAATTTACGACTTGAGACTAACATTTTCTGTGCTCAAAACGGTCTTTAAACTTTTATGTATGTATGGAAGAATTAACCTTTGAAAATTAGAAATATTTGTATGACTAGGACAAGAATGGTCTAAGTAAAAGAAAACTTAAAAATGTGAACCGAACTTATTGTGCGATGTCAACAGGAAAATTCATATAAAGGGGGGGGGGGATACAACGAATTATGGATGAAAATAGAGCCTTAACATAGGATTGAAAATGTAAATAAAACAAACTCCAATCATCTTATTCCACCACAACAAAGTGAAAAATCAGTTAAATAATACCTCACTAGTACATCAAGCGAAGGATAGGCATGGAGTGCAATTTGTTTTGTTTTATTTATTTTGCAAGCTTTACAATTTTAAACTGCTCCAGTATGAAACACAAGCTATTCTATTCTATATACTCTGGTACAATCCCCACTTTTCCTATTTTTTCTTTTTCTCTTTTTTTTGGGGGAGGTGGCAGACTCTAGACAAAGCCAGAATAGGCATAACACGACCAAACAATGAACACAAACAAAATACAAACACCTAGGCAAGCTACCAGTCACTAAAAATGAAAGTATACAACCAATGTGTCTTCCATATACTTATTAATGGACCTGAAACTTTGAGTATAACAGTGTAAAACTTAAACTTGGGAGTACCCAAAAAGGAATGGAGAGGATAAGGTTAGGCAGAACTTTGAGATCAGAAGATAACAAAAAGCAAGATATTCTAAGTACTATTATAATTTAATACTTAAAATAAACAAACCAAAACTTAGACGAACACGGTAAAAAGACAAAACTAATAACTATAATAAGAAACACCCCTTTAACATTAATAATCAATTACAAACCCCAAACCCCCCTCCAAAGTCATGGAACGCCTAGTATTACAACTAATTACACCTGACCTACCCCTAGCTCCAACACAACATAGCTTTAGGCCACTGCGCTCTACAAACTCTTCAGACCTTACACAAAGAGCTTTTGACGGCATCAACTCAGCTAGACCACCACACAGATCACTATTAGCCACACTCGACATTAGTAAAGCCTTTGATGCCATCCCCCGCCACAACCTAACAAACAAAATCTACAACACAAACATGCACAACACAAAAAGGTGGCTGGCCAACTTCCTAGCAGGCAGATGTGCACACGTATCTTTTGCTGGTCAGTCATCTAAAATCAGAAACTTTCCAAACAGAGTCCCACAAGGATCCGTCCTATCGCCAGCACTCTTCAATCTGTACATGCACGATATAACTACACCCAATACGCCCCAAATAAACTTAGCCTCCAATGCAGATGACATAACACTTACATGCACACACCATGACCCAAAAAGAGAACAGATCTCCTTCAACCCTATCTCAACACACTACATGGCTGGTGCACTACAAACAGGCTTAATCTAGCCCCAGCCAAATCCACCGCAACCCTGCTCACAAGTTGGACAGAACACGAATACATCCCTCAACTCACCATAAACAACACACCACCCCTAACACACACACACACACACCCAAAATCCTAGGAGTAACATGATACTCATGACATTCAAACAGCACACCACAAACATTAAAAAGAAACCGACACCCAGACTTAACGCCCTCAGGTCACTTGCCCACACAAAATTTGGAAACAAAGAAACTACCACCACAGTATATAAACAATACGCAAGATCAGTGATGGAATACGCAAGCCCAGCCTGGGCTTCTAACCTAGCTGAAACACATCATAAGACCTTACAGACTATTCAAAACAAAGCCCTGAAGATCATTACAGGCTGCACAGCTACTGCACCCACAGATCACCTACATCAAGAAACCAAAATCCTCAAAGTCAAAGACTATCTGGACAGGAGGCACTATTCCTGGCAGCAGCCTCCACGAACCAAGACCACCCACTAAACTACATGGCAACACACCCACAGACACCAAGAAATATCAAAACACCCAGCACACGGGATCACACAATTATTGTCCTCTACCCCTCCCTGCCCACCCCGAACCAACTTCCAGAAGCACATCCATACTCAGATCTCTCGCCGATCCATCCACTCACTCAGACAACACGCAGCTGCATGCACGACCTCCCGAAATCCATCCTTCCGAATCCTCCCTTCCTCGCGAGGACAGAGTCCACCTGGCCAGGCTGAGATGCGGACACCATCCAGCTCTCCTGAGCTATCAGAAGAGACTGGATGACTCCGTTGTAGACACCTGCCCGGGATGTAACACAGCACCCCATACCATTAAACACGCCATAGAAGACTGCATTTCACACAACCACTTACGCCAACACAATCTACACTCAATGAGAGCTCTGTGGGAAAGCCCGATCGTGGCCATGGCCTTTCTCAGGGACTCGGGGCTGTTCGGCCAGGCAGCTTAGGGAACAACAACAAACCCCAATGTACTTTAATAAACTAATAACATGGTCCTCCCAGGATTCAAACTCAGGACACCACACCCAGAACATAAGCATCTAAACCATTACACCACCAACAGTTATAGAAGATTAACTAAACAGAATGGAAACTTAGAAATAAATTAAAATTTAAGACTTGCAAACTAAACAAACCAAAACTGGGACAACTCCGATATAAAGGCAAAATAACTAATCAAAATCGCTATGTGAAAAAAAAGCTTGCCGTAGTAAAATTTATAAATAAAACAAAATAAAGCTAACCAAATATCGGCAAAGTGAATTTGATCAAGGAAAGACTATGTGGTCTAAGGAAATAATTAACACTATTCTTAACATTAATCATCAATTACAAACTCCAATGTACTTGAATGTGCTAATAAATTAAAATTTAAAACTTGCAAACTTAAACCAAAACTGGTTCAGACAATATAAATGCAAAATAACTAATCAAAATCGGTTATAACAAAAGCATATGGTCCTCCCGGGATTCGAACTCAGGACACCACACCCAGAACATAAGCATCTAATCCATTACACCACCAAAACAGATTCCAAAAGAATATCGGCAAGACTAGGGCAGCGAAGGAACTATTTCAATGGACAGAAATGTGAAAGAGCTAGTCAACAAGGAAAAGGCGAGACAACGCTGAATGGCAGGAACAAATTTAACTTTCAAAATGAACAAACCAAAACTAGGACGAACACCATAAAAAGACAATAATATCTATAATAATTAACACCCCTTTAACATTAATAATCAATTACTAACTCCAATGTACTTTAATAAACTAATAAAAACATATGGTCCTCCCAGGATTCAAACTCAGGACACCACACCCAGAACATAAGCATCTAAACCATTACACCACCAACAGTTATAGCAGATTGACAACTAAACTGAATGGAAACTTAGAAATAAATTAAAATTTAAGACTTTCAAACTAAACAAACTAGATATAAAGGCAAAATAACTAATCATAATCGCTATGTGAAAAAACGCTTTCCATAATAAAATTTATGAAATAAAACAAAATAAAGCTAACTAAATATCAGCAAGGAAGTTAATTTGATTAAGGACAATGTGGTCTAAAGAAATAATTAACACTCCATTCTTAACATTAATCATCAATTACAAACCCCAATGTACTTGAATGTGCTAATAAATTAAAATGTAAAACTTGCAAACTTAAACCAAAACTGGTTCAGACAATATAAAGGCAAAATAACTAATCAAAATCGGTTATAACAAAAGCATATGGTCCTCCCGGGATTCGAACTCAGGACACCACACCCAGAACATAAGCATCTAATCCATTATACCACCAAAACAGATTCCAAAAATTATATCGGCAAGACTAGGGCAGCGAAGGAACTATTTCAATGGACAGAAATGCAAAAGCGCTACAGTCAACAAGGAAAAGGCGAGAGACTACGCTAAAAGGCGAGAGACAACGCTGAACGGCAGGAACAAATTAGAATTTAAAACTTTTTAAATAAACACCAAAACTGGGACGATACAAAATTAAAGCAAAACTAATCAAAATCGCTAGAATTTAAAACTTTCAAAATAAACAAACCAAAACTGGGACGATGAAACAAAAGCAAAACTGCCAATACCTAAATAATTAATTTAAAGTTACCTTCCAATCAAATATGCTTATAATAAAATATAAGTTTTAAAATTCCCATGAAATAAGTAAGAGACTTGCCAGTAATTAGAATCCGATTTAATTTTATTTTATTTGGCTAACTCACACGATCTGCTTATATTCATATTTATTCACAAACTCCCCTATCAACTTATAGAGTAATTAGAAAGAATTTAATTTAATTAGGATGTAACACTTGCTAAATAAACTAACCAAAACTTGCAAGATAAACACTGATCAAAATCGCTGTGGAAATCCATCTATATACAGTACATACTCAGGCCCAATCCCACTATAATTATAATCTAAATAATGCTTAAAATATTCAGGAATATATAATGAAGGCATATAAAAAATAATTACCGGGTATATATTTGTACAAACAACTTTAAACAATATAGTCTCATTTCTGCAAGTTTATAACATAAGCCGATTAGGATCAGTTTAATACCTATACCTTTGTATCTAAAGACTATTCAATAATGTAACTATTAAAATTAATGCCAAAAAGAATCTACTAAATTGATAAGTTAGTGTAATTATTACTACTTTATAATTTAAAACTTTCAAAATAAACTAACCAAAACTTGGGATAACTAAAAAGACAAAACTTACAAAAATAGCTAGTGGAAAAATGCTCAAGCAAAATAATTTATAAATAAAAGAACAGGTGTTGTGCTATAGAAAATTCTAAAAGTAATAGAAATGAATGCACTACTATAATTATGCACAACACTTAACCAGAGGCCATTACTGGTGGAAAATGAATTATGTAAAACTTTCAAAATAAACAAACTAAAACTTAGACTAACAGTAAAAAGACAAAAGAACTTCTAAAAATCGCTGTGGAAACGCTTAAACAAAATAAGGTCTTCAAGAAAGTGAGTTTATAACAAAATAGGACTGCGAAGTTTAATTTGAAGAACCATTATTGGAAGCCATAAAAATCTAGGAATAATACTCTACCAAGAATTAAATATAAAATATAAAAAATAAAAAACATTAATGTGACTGCATTTTGCTTTAAAGCTATATGAACAAATTTTAGACTTATTGAAGGCATTAAGATAATTAAATTTTAATATTTAACGGCAACCTACGACTTATTAAATGGCGAATAGACTTTAGACCTATACTTCCATAATTTATAACTTGCAAAATAAAATAATCAAAACTTACATGAACAGTAAAAAGACTAAATAATAAAAATCGCTATGGAAACAAAGCTTAATTAAATAATAATTTATAAATAAAAGAATCTTGCGTTTAAAAATTATCGACTGAATGCATTAGAAAATAGTCTAAATTATTCAATTTGTACAAACTACTTTAAACTATAGGATAATGGCCGCTTTCTGCAATACCGCATTTATTTTTCAACCTTCTAGTTATATTTTGGGTACAGATTTAACTATTGCTTTGAGATTATATAATATTTATGATCTTCCATTACTATATTACATTTTTTTTCTTTTAACTGGGCTAAACCGGATTTACATTACTCAAACTTTTTAACCAAAATTCCTTCCAATGACTAGTCTTAGCAGATAAACTTATGTTATAAACCAACCAGAATTAAGTCAGGATATAAAACTTGCAAAATAAACAAACTAAAACTGGTAAAAGATAAAGGCAACTTATAAACTTATGAAGTTAATAATACTGAAGTTTCACAACTTGGTCACTGCCAAAGCATATTCATATATACATTAAAAACTTTGATTCCTTAAAAGTTTATTTTATGAATGGTACAAAAGGTTTATTATAATACAATACAATAAAATTTAGAATTTATTGAAAACTAATAATCCTACAAAGATTTATATATATATATAATAGTTTTGAAACTGCAATATTAATCATAAAAAACAAATTAAGTGACCAGAATTGAAACTTACAACTCTTTAACTTCATTAGTTGACATCGGACAAATTTAAATAAAAGTAGATTAGGTGAAAATATCAAAGTTGGTGAACATGGGAGCTACACCAAGGGATCCGATCATATGGTCTGATAGTTAATAAATAATCTAGATTTTATCAATTTCACCACACCAAACCCCTCCAATGAAATTAATGAAAGCAATTATGTGATCCCCCGGGATTCGAACCTGGGTTATCACAGATTTGTAGACACTTTAACCATTACACCACCAGGACTTAAAAACATAAGCGAGGCAGCTCTGAACAGCGCTGCCTGAAGCACTACCATTAGGGCGAAAGACCAGAACCGCACTTAGTGTGGAACAGTCTTTAAATTGATTGAGTATTTAAAAAGAATTATTATGCTGAAGCGTGGTTTCCACAGCGATTTTGATCAGTTTTCTTTTTACGGTGTTCGTCCAAGTTTTGGTTTGTTTATTATGCAAGTCTTGCATTTTTTCCACATTGCGATTTTGATAATTTAATTGAACTTTATATTGTCCTTGTCCCAATTTTTGTTTGTTTAGTTTGCAAGTTTTAAATTTTAAATTATAATTATGTAAGAGTAGGCTATATATGAAAACTACTTTAAAACTATTTTGAGCAAGTGAAGGGTAGAACAAGATGGAGTTTTACTTTAGTAGAAACTAAATATATAAAAAACGGGGAATGGGCCTGAGTAAAATAAATAGAAGTAGAGGTCGACCAGGTTCTTGTCCGTTGCTGTAGTGCGGAGTGGTGGTGTGGAAGCCTTAAGTTGACTTAGTGCAGAGTGGAAGTGTGGATTCCTTAAGGGGAGACTGATTTTCTAGACTCTTCTCCCTAATGTTTAGCCCCACTATTTGAGATTTTAAGACCAATTCCATTAGTTTGGAGATTTTATTACTTTTCACCCCATTTCTGGCACTATTAAGACCCTTTGTGCCATTTAAGTGTATTTTTTCCTGGCGAGCAATAGCCAGCCTGTAATTTTAGGAGGAATCCGCCTTTGGCCGGGATATTTATCTACCGAAAAATGTACAAATTTATCTTTAAGGGGTGATTTTCTAAGCTTGATGGAGGTCTAGCGAGAAAACTAAGATAAAGGAATAAATGAATTAATAGACCATAAAAACTGTCAGTCTCTCCTTAAGTTGGCGTAGTGCTGAGTGGAGGTGTGGAATCCTTAATTTTCAATCTAGCCAGCGTAGGGTCCAGGTTTTCAAGGTGATTTGTTCGGGTTTACATTCTTCTTGCACACTGTGCCAAACCTGTTGAACATGGAATTGAAAAACTTTAAACAGTGATTAAATATATGGGCATTAAAGAATTATATTTATTTGATAAGAATTTAAGTTTTATTATTACTTCACTAAACGAAACTCTTTAGCACCGGATCTCTACTTTAGAAACTAATATTCTATATTTTATTAACTTCACCCCAACACCAAACACCTATGATATTAATTAAAGCATTTATGTGATCCACCGGGATTCGAACCTGGGTTATCACAGATTTGTAGACACTAACCATTACACCACCAAGACTTAAAAACATTATAAGTGAGGCAGCTCTGAACAGCGCTGCCTGGAGCACTACCATTAGGGCGAAAGACCAGAACCGCACTTAGTGTGGAACGGTCTTTAAATTGATTGAGTATTTAAAGAATTATTATTTTGCTGAAGCGAGGTTTCCACAGCGATTTTGATCAGTTGTATTTTTACGGTGTTCGTCCAAGTTTTGGTTTGTTTATTATGCAAGTCTTGCGTTTTTTCCACATTGCGATTTTGATAATTTAATTGAACTTTATATTGTCCTTGTCCCAATTTTAGTTTGTTTAGTTTGCAAGTTTTACATTTTAAATTATAATTATGTAAGAGTAAGCTATATATGAAAACTACTTTAAAACTATTTTGAGCAAGTGAAGGGTAGAACAAGGAGTTTTACTTTAGTAGTAACTAAATATATAAAAAATGGGGAATGGGCCTGAGTAAAATAAATAGAAGTAGAGGTCGACCAGGTTCTTGTCCGTTGCTGTAGTGCTGGTGTGGAAGCCTTAAGTTGACGTAGTGCAGGTGTGGATTCCTTAAGGGGAGACTGATTTTCTAGACTCTCTTCCCTAATGTTTAGCCCCCACTATTTGAGATTTTAAGACAAACTCCATTAGTTTGGAGATTTTATTACTTTTCACCCCATTTCTGGCAATATTAAGACCCTTTGTGCCATTTAAGTGTATTTTTCCTGGCGAGCAATAGCCAGCCTGTAATTTTATGAGGAATCCGCCTTTGGCCGGGATATTTATCTACCGAAAAATGTACAAATTTATCTTTAAGGGGTGATTTTCTAAGCTTGATGGAGGTCTAGCGAGAAAACTAAGATAAAGGAATAAATGAATTAATAGACCATAAAAACTGTCAGTCTCTCCTTAAGTTGGCGTAGTGCTGAGTGGAGGTGTGGAATCCTTAATTTTCAATCTAGCCAGCGTAGGGTCCAGGTTTTCAAGGTGATTTGTTCGGGTTTACATTCTTCTTGCACACTGGGCCAAACCTGTTGAACATGGAATTGCAAAACTTTAAACAGTGATTAAATATATGGGCATTAAGGAATTATATTTATTTGATAAGAATTTAAGTTTTATTATTACTTCACTAAACGAAACTCCTTAGCACCGGATCTCTACTTTAGAAACTAATATTCTATATTTTATTAACTTCACCCCAACACCAAACACCTATGATATTAATTAAAGCATTTATGTGATCCACCGGGATTCGAACCTGGGTTATCACAACTAATTTAAAGATTCAACTCTAAAGCTTACTTCTCCACAAATTTCTCTTAATGGTTGAATAGTCACAATACCACGTTAAGTTACCGCCGGCTAACAAACAAATAGTAAGAACCACTGAGCGATCTCTGCCATACCCATAGCTTACTCAGACTGTTCCTTTTACTTTTTCTAGATCTCAAGTGACTGAGTCTCATCCGTGGATTGACCTCCCAGTCTACCTAGATTGGAAGCCAAAGAGGCACATTTTTTCCTTTGCCCCTCAACTTTCTTCATAATTGCAGACGGGCACAGGACCCTGGGCGAGGCTTTGGTTTCCCGGGCGTTTCCGCACCCTCCTCGGCTCCCCGCCATGGAGTGACTTCTGTCACCCAGGCTTTATTGTAGTCGGCAGTGAGGGTTCTGTGGGGGCGCTCTGTTATGGCCTTTGCCTTGCTCGGCGCCTTGGGGCGGTTCGGCCAGGCAGCTTGGGGAACAACCATGATATATATTGTTGTCCCTATTCAAGCTCTCTCTAATACTGTAGATTATAAGATAAAGATTAGAATATAATAGTAGCCCAAATAAGTAGGAAATTAAAATATAAAACTTTAAAATTAACTCCAAAGTTGCTGTTCAAATTAATAGAACTCATTAAAATTAAACCCTATCGAAATGACAACACAAAATCTATGTGGAAAAATGCTTTTAAATTTATCGGAAATTAAACGGAGATTATAATTTAAAACTTTCAAAACAAACTAAAACTGGGACTAGATAAACACAAAGGAACTAATCAAAATCGCTAAGTGGAAATAACGCTTTAATAAAATTAAACGCAAAGGAACTCTTCAAAATCGCTATGTGGAAATCACGCTTAACCCGTACAGCCCCAGCGACGCGTCTGACGCGTCGGCGATGTATGTAACGCACAGCCCCAGAGACGCGCCTGACGCGTCACCCTAATTGCGCCGACCGTAACCTCAGGTGTAGCCACTTAAGAGGGCTCAGATTTGTATGGGAACTGTACGTATCCCACGCAACCGTGCCGATGGTTGAAAACTCTCAAAGTCCAAGTGCGTGAGCGTGCAATAACCTGTTTTTTTGGGATAATTGCCTTCAATTTTTTACTCTTGTAAAATAAGTTTTTGGGGGCTCTGTAGGACCATTTTTTAAGCTTTTTGAGCGGTTTAGTATTTTTTCCTTCATTCCTAACCCATTTGCTATGGTTTCTGGAATAAAACCATTTTTTGAAAACCGGCCGGGTTCTGGTGAACAAACATTACAAAACTAGCCGGGGCTCCACGGGTTAAATAATTAAAATTTTAAATAAAATCCAGATTTAAATAAGTAGGAAATTACATCTTTGTGCTGAAGGGGTTAAGTACCCCACAGTGAAATGGTTAAAGAATAATTATAGTCTATCAATTTAATTCAGATTCGTTTTCACCCACCCACCAATTAATTTACAAATAAACCTAACTAATGAAATCTATAAAAGTAACCCAACTAATGAAATCAATAAAAGTAATTAATACACTTTTTACTAACCTAGGACTAACCTAGGACTAACCTAGGATACGCTTTACCGAAATTCCGCACACTAAGCATTAGGCCATCGATTAAATTTAAAACTTGCAAACTAAACAAACCAAAAGTCTGACAATATAAAGGCAAAATAACTACTCAAAATCGCTATGTTTTAACAACGCTTACGAAAATAAAATTTATGAAATAAAGGAACAATCTACCACATAGGGTGTACATTACTAAATGAGCAAGTTATCCGGTCAACTCAGCCCCTTCTCCAGTTTTTTGTTAAATACATTAGAGTTAGTACAGCCAAAAGCAACCGATCACTGGTAAACATAACTTGTGCAAAATGTAGAGCGAGACTAACTTTACAATTCTGTCATTTCATATTTTTACACCAACCAACTTTCTTCTAAACTCAATAAATTTAACTAATACATGTGGCACTCCAAGGACTCGAACCTAGGATTCCCACACCGAAATTCCGCACATTTATAAATTACGCTAACAAAGAAAACTTTAAACCTTGTGACTGGTAAGGAAATATATTAATAAAATTAAGAGTGATGAGCAATATCATGTACTGGGTATATACTGTATATACATTTGCTTTTGACTATACAGTTTAGAGAAGTTAGATAAGTTTTGATTATAAAGTTTGGTTAGTTTTGGTTAAGTTGGGTATGTTAGGAAGAGATAAGTTAGGAGCTTTATGTTAGTAAGAGATAAGTTAACTGCTTGGTTAAGTTGGCTATGTTAGTAAAAGATAAGTTAGGAGCTGGGGTTAAATTGACAGAGGCTGGCATGGATATTACCCTTCTATTCATATTTTTTCACCAACCAACTTTACTTTTAAACTATGAAAACAAATACACGCGCCACTCAAAGGATTCTAACCTAGGATACATCAAAACTCCGCACATTTATGAATTTCACTATGAAGACTGTTCGAAAAATAAACTTTTAATAATTCTAATTATCCAGTTCCAATCTATACCCTAGTCTCCCTCTCATCATCCTACCCAAGAACAAAACTCCGATATAAACTCCTACCCACAACAAGCTTCCACATATTAGTGATTTCTATGCACGTATCATTCGTGTTCCGTTACTCCAATGCAAAGTGCCTAAAAGTTAAACCATAACTTACATTTAACCACAAGAATTCCTAAATTTTATGGTTTTTACACCAACCAACTTCACATCTAAACTCAATGAAATCAACAAATACATGTGACACTCAGGACTCTAACCCAGGATACTCTCATCGAAATTCCGAGCACTATCCATTACGCTATCAATATAGTTAAAGAAATATACACCAGCCTAAGAATTATTATGCAGTTTCGAATCCTGCATTTACTAGGTTTCACAACCCAAACTTCCTTCGTGCAAACTTTCTTAATTCCACCATTTTTTTTTTTTTTTTAGTTACTCAAATTCAACAGTTTCACAAATCTTTAAATATTTTAACAGTAACATTTGAGTTAGTTTTAAAGTCTTATATTTTAATCTAATTACACGAACATATTTTTTCACCAACCAACTTACTTCTAAACTCAATGAAATCAACAAATACATGTGGCACTCCAAGGACTCTAACATAGGATACTCACGAAAATTCCGCGCACTAATGCATTACCGCCATACAAAATAAATTTAGAAAATTTAGGATTTAGGCCTACAAAATATGACAGACCAAGACTTGGTATGACTGAAAAAGTATACGGCCAGAAAAATACTAATGAAGTTTGTTGAATCAAACTTAATATGCTGCAATGGTTAACATGGCAAGGTTAAGGCCTTTGATATTGATATTGATTTGGTATTGATAAATACGCTCAATGTCCTGGTGGTGTAATGGTTAAGGTGGCAAAAATATGTGTGATAACCCGGGTTCGAATCCCGGTGGATCATATATACTTTAATTAATTTCATTGGGGGTGTGGTGGTGAGATTAATAAAAATAATATTAAATATTTAACATTTTACAATGCACTAGGAATGTATACTATTTACTTGTGTAGTAGCTTCAATGGTTTACATTAAGAAACTATTCCCCCTTCCAGAAAATTCTAGTACAATTATTTTAAGTTCTAGTGCCTCAAGGTTACAGAACTATTCATATTTTTTCACCAACCATCTTTACTTCTAAACTCAATTAACCCTCTCACATCCGGACACTATTTTTGAGCCTATTAGGGATACTTTAAAGCCTTTGTTACCGTCAGTGGTATCTATAAACCTTTAGTTTGTTTACTTCAACCTCTGCAGTTGTCTTTCAGTTAGCTGTGGGCAGAAAACTAATTTTGGAGAGTTAATTATAACAGTGAGAGTAATCTATTTCTTATTGCTAATCTGGCAACCTTTGCGTCCTATGGTCGTGAGAGGGTTAAAACAAATCCATGTGGCACTCCAGGACTCTAACCTAGGATACTCACACCAAAATTCTGCGCACTTATGCATTAAGTTATCAAGGCAGCAGTGCCAGTTTGAAGAACTTTACATCTATGAGAGCATAGTACAGTCTGTGACCCATCCCCCTAGGGACAATCACCGTTCAGAGTTTCACAACTCTTTATAACTTTCCTGGCAAGTTCATTTTAGTGACCCAAAAGACTTTGGATATACGGAAATATGGTTTTACCACACTGTCCTACAGCGACACTTCCGGGGAATATATAAAAAGGTAGTATAAATCTACTTATCTTTGTGTGCACATGTGGCTGGTGGGTTAAGGGTTCCTGGTTGGCTGGTGTGTCCTGGATGGAGAGTCTTGGTAGGTTAGCTTGTCTTTGTTGTGGTAGGCTGGTGTAGTCTGGTAGGTAGTAGTCTGCATCATCTGTTGAGGAAAAGTGCTTCGGTCAGGGTTGATCAAATCTTTATAAAATGCTGGAAACATTGGCATGCATATTTATTATTAATTATATTAAATGCTTAAAAATATCCACTAAGCAAATTTAATATAAATAAATTTGATATTAAAACAAATACCGTATAATATTATAGCCTACTAAATATTGAACACTTTAATGCCACTTATAAACCTTTGCAATAATTATTTAGTAAAACTAACTTTCTCAATGAACGTGGTCCCGGACCCTGAGAATTATAACCCTTGAATGTGGTTTCTGTTTGGGCTCTGTCGAGTCGGCCACCCCCAGCAAGGAGGTATGTGCCATAGTAAATACACAAATTTTCTACCCCTAAGCTAACAAGAAGCCAGTTACTTTAGATTGAAGGACAATTATCAACTTTAATCATTCGCAAAGCTTATAAAACAGAAAATTAGTGATATTAATGATCTGATATTGTGCAATTACATATAGAATTATGATAAAATCTTTAATTTAGCATTTATTCTTAATTAACTTCAAAATATAACTCCTTACATATAGTTTTGAGTTCTGAAAACCGATACAGGATTAAAATATAAGTGTCTATCCCATTTAAGAAGTACAGTATCAAATAAATTCTCATTTAGTCACCAACCAACCAATTAACTAACAAATATACCTAATTAATTAAATAAATTTAACTAATGAATAAGTGTGGTTCTCCAAGGACTAACCCTAGGATGATACGCTCACCTAAATTCGGTGCACTAAGTGCTATCAAGATAAAAATATTTAATTTACTTCTCTAAAGTGCATATTCTTCCAATTCCAACTGCACTAAAAAACTTTACAGCACAATTTTAATTTCAAAGCAAAAAAATATATTCTATTTTTATATTACAGCCAACCCCTCCCAAAGAAATTAATGAAAGCAAGCATGTGATTCACCGGGATTCGAACCTGGGCTACCACAAAGATTTTAAACACTAACCATTACATCAAGGCAGTTAATATAAGTAACACCCAGTTCTTAACATTAAAATAAATTACAAACTTCATGTACTTTTATAAACTAATGAAAGCATATGGTCCTCCCAGGATTCTAACTCGGGACACCACACCCAGAACACAATTATCTAAACTATTACACCAACACAGCAGCACAAAGCTACTCTATCTAGGAAGCTTGCCGTGGGAGGAAGATCAGTTAAAAAGGCAGTTATTGGGCACCATGTTGTGTGGGGGCTCCTCAGACTATCAACCCTTGCTAAAAATATGCTTAATCTTTACAGGTTTAGAGTTCAGAGATATATATATACGCTGCATTATAATTAAAAAAAACTAAAACAAAAGCTTGGAAGAACCCAGTAAAAAAAAAAAAGACAAAAATAAAATAAATAAAAGTGTAGCAAATCTTTTTATAGTCATTCTATTACGGTCAGCTCAACCCCTTGTCCAGGTTTAGTTGAAGAAAAAGTGCATGTACAGTCAAATTCAGTATTTCACCGCTATCTAGGATTGAGTAACACCCTGTTCTTAATGTTAAATCAATTACAAACGCCAATGTATTTTAATAAACTAATTAAATCATAGTGCTCCCGGGATTCGAACTCGGGACACCACACCCAGAACAAGCATCTAAACAGATATTAACTCTACTCTCCAACACCGAGATTAATAGTACTAGGCTAGTTAATCGCCGTTCAAAACAAGACTAGGAAGTTAAAATATATAAAGCTTTAAAACTACCTCAAAAGTAACTAGTAAAATGTCTGTTTAAGAGCAAAGTTATTGAAATATTTATTTTGACCATACATTAGATTAGGAATTTAGTAGATATTGTGGTTAATCCTAGCTATGTTAGTTATACAGGTTAGTATATAGAGGTTAGGTTAGGAGCTGGGGTTGACCTGACCGTGGAATTCACATTAAACTTCTATAGCTTACAGTACAGTTATTGAAATAAGTAGTTTTGTTCTGGACCCCCTTCTCATATTTAGCCCCATTAGTTAGGCAATTTTAACACTTTTCGCCCTATGCATTTTTTATTTGATCCTGGCAAGCAATAGCGAGCCTGCAATCGCTGGGGCATTTTTCTGCCAGAAAATGCACAAATTAATCTCAAAAGAGTCTTGGGGGTATTTTGTTTAGTTTCATGAATGTTATGTCTTAGAAACTCAATAAATATCCTATTCTTGTCCCAATGTAAGTAACAGCCCCCCCACATACCATGATGCCAGAGAACCACCCTATGACCTTAACTGCTTACCCATATTGGTAAGTCAGTGGATCCAAAACTAAGCTGAATTTCATATAATTAATAATAAAATTCAGAAAACTACATTGAACTATTGCAAAACCAGACTACTCAACGGGTAGAGACTAATATATCAGCATATAATATACACTACATTACAGGTTTAAGACCAAACTCTACTGTAAATTTCAATGGTTCGTGTCGGCTACCCCCAGCTATGGGGTATGTGCCTGAGTATATATATATATATATATATATTGTACATCAAAAAGGCAAACATAGGGCCTCTAGAAACTTAAAGCAATTTTTTGGAGTTTGGGTGTTTGGCAGTATCGCTCAAAGAATAACTTCACATCCATTATAACATGGTTCGGTCTTTAATTATTTCCACAACTATTTTGATTTGCTCCTTTGCGATAATCTAAGTATTCCCAGTTTTGGTTTGTTTATTTTGCTAAGCTTTAAATTTTAATTAGTATACACCAGGGACAGTCACTACTCTCAAGGACAGTCCGTGTACTGGTGGCCGGGATTAATTGTTCACAGCCAGAGGCCTTCTCTGGCAAACCCATTACAGTTTCCACTTATAACTAATTTGGATATGTGGAAAAATAGTTTCTGCAGTCTGCCCTACAACACAAGAGGCTCATATTTATTTGTTTTTTCTATGTGAGCGAGAGACAAAAGGCAGAACTGCCTGTGATGAGCGCCTCCCAAAAAATTGAATGAGCGACATTGCCAAAATAAAGTAACGTTTGAGCCAAATGCCTGGACACAGAGCTTGAAGCAATTAGAGTCATATACCCCAGTGATAATTTACAATAACTGCTACTGAAGAACTACTTATCTTTTATGCAGGTTTGTGATCCGGCCGGTGGTAAGTTAGTTCCCCAGACTGTCCACCGGATCGGTGTAGAGGGTTGTCGGCAGTGTCTGGCAAGGAAAAAGTTTGTCATTATGAAAATATAGTTTACACAGGCCTAATTTTTTTTTTTTTTAAATGCAAGCAGAATAAACAAATTCTAAAAACTAAGCAAATTGATTAAAACATTAACTTATTAACACTGCACTCTATATTCACAAGGCTAGGGCATAACCAGGTTTTAGAGACTTTACATTTGCAAATGCAACAGATTTATGTATATACTCTGGCACATGCTGGGGGTGACCGAGCCCCAACGTTTAGGGTCCGGGACCACTTTTAGTGTTCCCTCACCCCTTTCTCGGTCTTATCTAGTAGGTCAACTTTACAAAGGGGGGAAGATTCCTAGCCCCCTGGCCCCCAAAACAGATAAAAATTAACTTAATTATGGTTAAAGTAAAACTATAAGTTTATCTTATGTAACCTTCCAGTTCTTCCAGTCAATTATCAATATTATCTACCAATAATTATTTCTTAAAACTAACTTTATATATAAAAGACACATTAGCACAAGAGGAATTTGAACAGGTGAAAAGTATTTGGGAGATTTAGACTGCAGTGCAAGAAAAGTAAAAATAAAGATAAACATGCAATAGAAAAATGTGATTGAAGAGCTTTAAATTACTCTGAATGGAAGATTATAAACTTATATCATGAATAAGTCACTAAGGAACATTTACAGTTTTGAAAGAAATACCACTTCAGATATGTAGAGAGTCATTTAATTATAAAAGCCGGTATTAACAGGCTACAATATTTACCTAGGCCTCTGAAGTAGCCAGTTAATGCAGAGGATATCAATAGAATGCAACACAAGGAGAAGAGTTAGTTATGTAGAGCAGATTAACCAGACCACTTTGCTCCATTCGGAACCCTCATAGGTCTGGCCCGAAGGATGCAGGATAGCATAACAAATTATTAGCTGAAGAGACTTGGGTAAAGAGTATTAGAGAGGTGATGCGTAGAAGTTGACTGGGATGGTATGGACATAGAGAATGGATGAACAAAATTGGGTGAAAAACTGCAAGTCTGCGATTGTGGAGGGAGCTGCACCAAGGGGTGGACAGAGGAAGACCTGGGATCGCACTATACGTGCCGATCTCTAATCCAAAAACTTGACAAGTGAAGCATTAGCCTACACCACCAATTGATATTAAAAACCATCAGATCAGAGTTGCTAACAAACTGTCAAACAAACTTCTACTGAAAGTCAAAATACAAATAGATAAAGGCAAAATTGTAGAGATTACCGTTACTTCCAGTAAATGTCCTTCCTAATCTTAAAATCTTCTGCTTAAGCGTAGTTTCCACATCGCGATTTTGATAAGTTTTGTCTTAACCGTGTTAGTCCAAGTTTTGGTTTGTTTATTTTAAGTTTAAAATTATACTGTAATTAACATCATTCCCCATTACCAGACGCCTTAATGCGTTGGGCGCATTAATTTACTTTATTAAATAAATGTTTATTTCTTTAGTGTCCTCCCTCGACATCCATAAAGCTTAAAAAACACACAAAGACCCACACAAGATAAATTTGTAAATTTTTGGATAAAAAATTTCCGGATGACAGTTTTTATAATTATTTATATAAAAAAAATGCACCTCAATTGCATGAAAGGTCCGAATATTGCCAAAGAAACTGGGTTAAAGAGGTTAAAATTGATAAATGATATAAAATTTCAGAACTAATGGAGGAGAAGGGGTCTAGAAAAATCCAGCCTGCCCGAGGGGATGGCCACAAATGAACTGCCTGGATATACTTCCATGGGACGAGGAAACTCATTAAGATTATTTCTACCTTGGTCCTGTTCTCGGGAAGGATTTTTTTTTTTTTTTTTTTTTTTTTTCCCTATGCGAGTGAGTGAGAAAAGGTAAAACGGCCTGTATAGAGTGCCTCCCCAGAGTCTAAAGAGTGACTAGGCCAAAATGCTAAAGGGGGGATGGTAGTTTTTTCCTGGGCCCCCCCAGTCTCCCTCATGTTCAGCCCCATTAGTTTAGAAATCTTGGGACGATGCCAACTAGTATACCAATTTTAAGAACTTTAAACCTTTTGTTTGTCAATATTAGGACCTTTCACACCATTAAGGTGTATTTTTTTTCCCCTGCCCTGGCTAGGGCATGACAAAATATTAATTATAAAAATTTTACCTCCATTGCATGAAAGGTCCGAATATTGCCAAAGAAACTGGGTTAATGATGTTAAAATTGCTAAATGTTATATAATTTCAGAACTAATGGGGCTAAACATGGAGAAGGGGGTCCAGAAAAAGCCAGCCAGCCCGCCTTAATGCTTAAGGGGGGATGGCAGTTTAGAGTCCCCGTCTCACTCATGTTTAGCCCCATAGTTCGAAATCTTCGACTGCCAACTAGTTTAGCGATTTTAAGAACTTTAAACCTTTTCTTTGTCAATATTAGGGCCTTTCACGCCATTAAGGTGTAATTTTTTCCTGCCGACCTAACTGTAGTTTTAGAAAAAATATCCTTTCAGCCAGGATATCTATCCTACCAAAAAATTTATAAATTTAACTTTAATGGGGATCACAAGTCTGAGTGGGTGGTGGTGGTGGATGGGATGTACAGTAATTCCAAATTAAATTTTTAAGCTCTTCGGTGGCCTAGTGGTTTGGGTGTTTGAGTGCTGCACTACTGGCCTGGGTTCGGGGCATGACAAAATATTAATTTTATAAAAAATTTACCTCAATTGCATGAAAGGTCCGAATATTGCTCAAAGAAACTGGGTTAAAGATGTTAAAATTGCCAAAGGTTATAAAATTTCAGAACTAATGGGGCTAACAATGAAGGAGAAGGAGTCTAGAAAAATCCAGCCTGCCCGAGGGGATGGCCACAAATGAACTGCCTGGATATACTTCCATGGGACGAGGAAACTCATTAAGATTATTTCTACCTTGGTCCTGTTCTCTGAAAGGATTTTTTTTTTTTTTTTCCCCTATGCGAGTGAGTGAGACAAAAGGTAAAACGGCCTGTATAGAGTGCCTCCCCAGAGTCTAAAGAGTGACTAGGCCAAAATGCTAAAGGGGGGATGGTAGTTTTTTCCTGGGCCCCCCCCAGTCTCCCTCATGTTTAGCCCCATTAGTTTAGAAATCTTGGGACGATGCCAACTAGTATAGCGATTTTAAGAACTTTAAACCTTTTCTTTGTCAATATTAGGGCCTTTCACGCCATTAAGGTTTAATTTTTTCCTGCCGACCGAGCGGTGTAGTTTTAGAAAAAAAATCCTTTCAGCCAGGATATCTATCTTCCCAAAATTTTTATAAATTTAACTTAATTGGAATCACAAGTCTGAGTGGGTGGTGGTGGTGGATGGGATGTACAGTAATTCCAAATTAAGCCACTTCTTTTTAGCTCTTCGGTGGCCTAGTGGTTTGGGTGTTTGAGTGCTGCACTACTGGCCTGGGTTCGGGGCATGACAAAATATTAATTGTATAAAAAATTTACCTCAATTGCATGAAAGGTCCGAATATTGCTCAAAGAAACTGGGTTAAAGATGTTAAAATTGCCAAAGGTTATAAAATTTCAGAACTAATGGGGCTAACAATGAAGGAGAAGGGAGTCTAGAAAAATCCAGCCTGCCCGCCTTAATGCCCGAGGGGATGACCACAAATGAACCGCCTGGATATACTTCCATGGGACGAGGAAACTCATTAAGATTATTTCTACCTTGGTCCTGTTCTCGGGAAGGATTAGTTTTGTAATTTTTTGTTTTTTTTCCTATGTGAGTGAGTGAGACAAAACGTAGAACGGCCTGTATAGAGTGCCTCCCCCAGAGTCTAAAGAGTGACAGGGCCAAAATGCTAAAGGGGGGATGGTAGTTTTTTCCTGGGCCCCCCCAGTCTCCCTCATGTTCAGCCCCATTAGTTTAGAAATCTTGGGACGATGCCAACTAGTATACCGATTTTAAGAACTTTAAACCTTTTGTTTGTCAATATTAGGACCTTTCACACCATTAAGGTGTATTTTTTTCCCCTGCCCTGGCTAGGGCATGACAAAATATTAATTATAAAAAATTTACCTCCATTGCATGAAAGGTCCGAATATTGCCAAAGAAACTGGGTTAATGATGTTAAAATTGCTAAGTTATATAATTTCAGAACTAATGGGGCTAAACATGGAGAAGGGGGTCCAGAAAAAGCCAGCCAGCCCGCCTTAATGCTTAAGGGGGGATGGCAGTTTTTTTCTGGGTCCCCGTCTCACTCATGTTTAGCCCCATTAGTTCCGAAATCTTCGGACTATGCCAACTAGTTTAGCGATTTTAAGAACTTTAAACCTTTTCTTTGTCAATATTAGGGCCTTTCACGCCATTAAGGTTTAATTTTTTCCTGCCGACCGAGCGGTGTAGTTTTAGAAAAAATCTCCTTTCAGCCAGGATATCTATCCTACCAAATTTTTTATAAATTTAACTTTAATGGGGATCACAAGTCTGAGTGGGTGGTGGTGGTGGTGGATGGGATATACAGTAATTCCAAATTAAGCCACTTCTTTTAAGCTCTTCGGTGGCCTAGTGGTTTGGGTGTTTGAGTGCTGCACTACTGGCCTGGGTTCGGGCCAGTATTTACAATATTTATTGTATACAAAATTTACCTCAATTGCATGAAAGGTCCGAATATTGCTCAAAGAAACTGGGTTAAAGATGTTAAAATTGCCAAAGGTTATAAAATTTCAGAACTAATGGGGCTAAACATTGAGAAGGGGGTCCAGAAAAAGCCAGCCATTCCCCCTTAATGCTTAAGGGGGGATTGCCGTTTTTTTCTGGGTCCCCGTCTCCCTCACGTTTAGCCCCATTAGTTTAGAAATCTTCGGTTTATGCCAACTAGTTTAGCGATTTTAAGAACTTTAAACCTTTCTTTTGTCAATATTAGGGCCTTTCACGCCATTAAGGTAACTTTTTCCTGCCGACCAATAGCGGTAAAATGGACACTTGGATGGGGATTATGTAAAACTTTCAAAATAAACAAATAAAACTTACACTAACACAGTAAAGACAAAACTACTAATCAAAATCGCTATGTGGAAAAAACGCTTAAGCAAAATTTATAAATAAAAGAACTATCCACCACATAGGGTGTACATTACTACAAGAGCACTACAATTAGTGTCAAAATGTTCTAATAAAATCAAATTTGCAACCGGACAAGACTACAATAGTACAAAATACAGAACTCGCTAACTATAGTGCCATAGGGTAAAAAGTCTTAAAACAGTAGGCTGAATGGGGCCGAATGGATAAAACCCAGAGGGAGAAAAAAATAGGTGGGCCCTTTAAGCGAGTTTATCCAGCAAAAGTAGTTCAAATTATGTACTTGCGAGGGCTTTTAGTTAAATCTAATGTTTTAAGTGCGTGCGGAGTTGAATGGAGGGATAGACAGACTAATGAGGAAGTTGTTGTTCCCCAAGCTGCCTGGCCGAACAGCCCCAAGGCCCCGAGCAATTCCAAGGCCATAACCGAGCGCCCCCACAGAACTCTCCCTGCCGACCACAATAAAGCCTGGGTGACTGAAGCCACTCCATGGCGGGGAGCTGAGGAGGGTGCGGAAACACCCGGGAAACCAAAGCCCCACCCAGGGCCCTGTGCCCCTCAGCAATTATGAAGAGAAAGTTGAGGGGCAAGGGAAAAATGTGACTCTTTGGCTTCCAATCTTGGTAGATTGGGAGGTCAATCCACGGAAAAGACGCCGTCACTGGAGATCTAGAAAATATATAAGTTAAAGGAACAGTCAGAGTAAGCTATGGGTATGGCAGAGATCGCTCAGTTCTCACTCGGATAGACTAGCCCATCACCACCTAATGAGGAAGTAAAGAGGTGTGGTGTGTAAGTAGACTGGAAAGTTTGAAAAGGAACACCTTGAGATGGTTTAGCCATATGGAGTGTATGAAGCGAGAGAATGACTAAGCGGGTGTACGAAAGTAAGATGGAAGGACAGTGAGGTAAACAGAGAAAAGTGGAAGGATTGAGTGAAGTAAGAGTGAAGGTGGTGCTAGTTGGGAGGAGGGGTGTCTACCGACTGGGGACAGGTACATGGGGGCATTTCGTTCGTGGCCACCCCTTTGGGGATCATGGCGTCAGGCAATAGATAGAAATGTCATCCTTGCCAAACAATTTAGTCGCCACTGGTGACTTTATGCGGGACACTTTACCCCACAGTAGACTAGAGGCCCATATACCACAGGTGATAAGAAACACCACTTCTAAACAATAATCAATTACAAACCGCAATGTACTTTAATAAACTATTGAAAGCATATGGTCCTCCTGGGATTCTAACTTGGGACACCACACCCAGAACATAAGCATCTAAACCATTACACCACCAACAGTTATAACAAACCAGTAATGTACTTATCTTTGTGAAGGTTTAGAAGTATAGTTGGCTGCCATGAAGGGTTATTACCAGTCCCATCCAAACACCAACACCATCACGCGCTACACTAAACCACCACCACCATCTGTGGACAACATTTACTTGCTATTATTTGAACCAAAAGTTCACAAGCTATATTTAATTACAGTATATACAGTATAGACAAGGTTGATGGTTGAATAGAAATCTTTGTAGACTAAGCACTAGGCTATCAAGACCGTTAAAGGTATATGCACAAGCCTACGATATATTCTGCATTAATAAATTAATCAAAAGTGCAGCTTATGTAAGCAAAAATAAATAAAAAATACATAGATTCTAGAGTTACTAAAAGAATACCGGTAGAGGGGAGGTGGACGGGCAGTGAGGGAGATTTAGACCAAGAATGAGATTGATTAAATCAAAACTTACAAAACAGTCATGTGGAGTGGGAGGGGCTCCACCGGACCGATTCAGAGGAGCATAGTAGATTTGTTCGTGGCCATCCCCTCAGAGATGGAGCCATCTAGCAATAATATATTAAAATCGGTCTGTCCAAAATTGCTATTATAATTAACAACTTTCAAAAATAAACAAACCAAAACTGGGACGACACATTTAAAAGAACTTCTAAATTGTTATGTGGAAATAATGCTTTAATCATATTAATTTTTTAAATAAAAGAAACTACCACAATGTGTACATATATCACTACATGGTAAAGCTAATTTTACTATTTTGGTGCGTGAGTTTTAGACATTAGGCCAATGGCAGTTCCATCGGTAGTCTCGTTTCATGAACTATATATAGAGCATTATTATGTAAAACTTTCAAAATACACTATGCAAAACTGGGACGACAAGATAAAGGCAAATGACTAATAAAAATATGTGTGGAAATAACTTTTACACCAACCAACTTCACATCTAAACATCATGTGGTGATGGGCTGGTCTATCAGAGTGAGAACTGAGCGATCTCTGCCATACCCATAGCTTACTCTGACTGTTCCTTTTACTTCTATATTTTCTAGATCTCAAGTGACAGCATCTCTTCCGTGGATTGACCTCCCAATCTACCAAGATTGGAAGCCAAAGAGTCACATTTTTCCTTTGCCCCTCAACTTTCTCTTCATAATTGCTGAGGGGCACAGGGCCCTGGGTGGGGCTTTGGTATCCCGGGCGTTTCTGCACCCTCCTCAACTCCCCGCCATGGAGTGGCTTCGGTCACCCAGGCTTTATTGTGGTCGGCAGGGAGGGTTCTGTGGGGGCGCTCGGTTATGACCTTGGCCTTGCTCGGGGACTTGGGGCTGTTCGGCCAGGCAGCTTGGGGAACAACAAAAACATCTAAACTCAATGAAATAAACAAATACATGTGGCACTCCGAGGACTCTAACCCAGGATGCATCTAATTTCCACGCACTGTGCATTACGCTATCAAGACAGTTAAAATAAAAGAAAAATCCATCACAAGAGTACATCACTACATGAGCAAGTTAATCTGGTTCCCAAGCAAACTAATCGCACATGTACAGTACTCTATACTGCATGGGGACCACTTCATACACTGCCACAAGTCAGTAAACCAGAGACCCATATACCCCAGCTGATATTATCTATTTTTTATTAATTTCACCACACTACCAAACACCAATGAAATTAATGAAAGCATATACAGTATGTGACCCACTGGGATTAGAGCCAGACCTATGAGAGTTCCGTATAGAGCTCAGTGGTCTGGTTAATCTGCTCTACATAACTAACCGGGATTCGAACCTGGGTTATCACTCAGATTGTTTAGAAACTTTAATTATAACTAGTAATGTACTTCTCTTGAAGGTGTAGAAGTGTAGTTAGCTGCCAAGAAGAGTCACCGGTCTGGTCCCAACACCAAAATCTGTGAAAAAATTTAATTACTAGTATTTTAACTAAAAGTTCACAATCTAATAAGACCAGGTAAATGCTTAAGTTTGTTTATGGATAATTTCTAAAACTACCAAAATTACGTAATTACACTTTACTGAAAAATATGGAATGGCAGTGAAGTTTTCTAAACATGGCTATTACAAATATTATAGAGTCTAGTTATCGGGCGTATCACCTACCTCTGACCGGGTATATCGTAGTGTTTACTATACCCCTTTGAAAAGACATTAGCCTAACCTAACTTATCATAGTATTATAGGTGGGGGCTGTCGCCCCCACACTCCCTCCCCAACTGTTTGACATAAACTTGTGTTTACAAGACGTACGCCTGGTAACAACTCATTCAGAGAACTATTCACTGAAGTCAGATTCATCAGGGCACCCACACTAGCCCAGCTCTTGAGCAGAGAGTGTATGGTGGTAAAAAAAAAATAGTTTATATTGTAAAACTTCAAAAATAAAAAAAACAAAACTTAGATCACAATAAAAAGAAAACTACAAAATAGCTAGGACAGTAGGCTATATGCACAATAAAATTCTTAATTATACGAAGAAAGTTATTTTTTAAACTAATTTTAACATCCACATGAATTTCCTAGTCTTTATATTATCAAACACTTCCTGTATTGGCTAAATTGTCAAAGTGGTTATATATACTGTACTCGCCTCAAATTGGATTAAGTTAGTTTTCGAAAATAAATATTGGTTAACCCGTAAACGGCATCAAAGCTCTTAAGAGGTTTTACTGGGCGACGGCAGCAAAGCTCTTAAGAGGGAGGCCTAAAAATACCATTTAAACAGTACTAAAGTTTTATTTTATTTTTATTTTAGTTTTTTTTCCCCCTATACCTCACATCACTAACACATACCCTCCTTCCTCCCTTCCCCTCCCCCTTCAATTATCACCTATTTTCCCGGTTATCCCCTAATTTGTTGGTATATTTGCGCTTGCATTAGCAAACTGTGTGGGGGATGTGCTTACGTGCCTAGCAGGTGTGTTACACAAGCGAGTGTGTGTATGAGTAGGCTCAGTGTGGCTTGAGGCCTCTTGGAGGGAGGGGTTGCCCCAATTTTCTCAAAAATTCATGAATGGGCTGGTCCATCTATATTCGCAATTTTGACCAGAAAAATTATATTTTCACTAGTTTGATTGTTGTTACAGTTTACTATCTTCATAGTGAAGGTAAAATAGGCTCATGAATAGGTAATAACTATATTTATCGTAAAATGACTATTATAGGCCTGAATGGAGCCCATATGCTCGCCCATGGAGAGCTAGTTCATTCCCCTCGCCATTCCCGGGTTAAAATCAAATTGCATAATTCATAGTAATTTTAAATTCACAGGTCACTTTATATACAGTTGCGTATAAACTTACATACATTCGCTTGATTTTCGGTATAAGCAAGGTGTCCCAGCAGCACAGAAATAAGAATAAAGTGAAAAATTAAAATAAATTAAAAAAACAAACTAGCACATAAGTATAAATAAACAGCCACACTATACAAAAGTGCTGTATATACTTATAACTTTGCTGAACGTTATTCTGGCATAAATCCAATATAAAACTTGCAAAAATAAACTAACCGAGACGACAAAATAGAGAAACTTTAAAAAATCACCAAGCAAGATGTCCCCCAGCACCACAGAACTCAAAGAATTAAGTTAAAATTGAATAAAATAAACAAGACTAGCATTATATATAATTTAAAATTTTCAAAATAAACATATCCAAACTTATACAAACCGTAAAAATCCAAAACTAATCAAAATCGCTATGGAAGAATTATAAATAAATCTTAACGGCCAACACTAACTAAACTCCTAGTCAACTCAACCCATTGGTAAAGTTCACTTTAATCATTAGCCCTGGTTAGATTGAGATAGATTATAAGCTTTAATTTCATCTGACGGTAAATCGAATCCCTTAGCAGCTAATTTTTAGATATTAACGGAAAAATATGAAACTACAGTCTCTGCATCATTAAGTTTATACAATTTGCACCATATTTCACTACACAATCATCAAAATAATAGGAATCTTTATGGGAACTTTGCAATTTACCGTCAGTTAAAAAGAAACTAGGTACAGTAGTAGACTGGAATTATTAATATTAGTAGTTAGTTTTTAAATTATACCGGTAGGCTACTAAGTTAGGTTACGTGGTTAGATTAGGCTAATAAATAAATTGCACCATTTCAAAAAATAAAATATGAAGGAAAACTAGAGAATTAAAAATAAATATATGTTAAAACTATTTGGAGCCATTGCTAGAATTCTACCGATAGTGTAATTATATATAAATTATAATAGAACAGATTTAATAGTTAATTACCCCATGCTTAATATTTCTAACAATTAAGTGTTAAAGTATTCCTATAAACTGCTGTAAGTTACTTTGTGTTAGGACATCACATGTCAGGCTACCCTGGTTAGTCATTTAAATTTTTACCCAACTTATTAATACATATTTCGCTAAAAAATCTTCGGAATACTGTAGCAGAGTAATGATACACATCCCAAATTACCCAATTAGAAAACATAGATTTTAGTAACAGTAGGTTAGTATATAGGGTTAAACTGACCAGGAGTTTAGGTTGCCGTACAAAACTGTTTTCAGATATTATTTTTTACCATTAATGTAAACAAAGATCAAAGACATTGGTATAAAGTAAAGATTCATTAATGCAAACTAGGAGTTTTGGTAATAGCAAAACTAACAAAATTAACGCTCTTCACTGGCCCATCACCCCTTCAAAACTGCAACAAAGCGTAAAAGATAAGAAACTCCCCGTTCGACATTAATCATCAATTACAAACCCCAATGTACTTTAATAAACTAATCATAGCATATGGTTCTACCGGGATTCTTCCGGAGTCTCTTCCGTGGATTGACCTCCCAATCTACTAAGATTGGAAGCCAAAGTGTCAAATTTTTCCTTTGCCTCTCAACTTTCTCTTCATAATTGCTGAGGAGCACAGGGCCCTGTGTGGGGCTTTGGTTTCCCGGGAGTTTCTGTACCCTCCTCAGCTCCCCGCCATGGAGTGGCTTCGGTCACCCAGGCTTTATTGTGGTCGGCAGGGAGGGTTCTGTGGGGGCGCTCTGTTATGGCCTTGGCCTTGCTCGGGGCCTTGGGGCTGTTCGGCCAGGCAGCTTGGGGAACTACAACAGGGATTCGAACTCTGAACACCATACCCAGAACATAAGAACCTAAACCATTACACAACCAACACAAACTAAACTACTTAGCAGCACTGGCCCATTACCCTTCCATGTGGCAAGAAAAAGTGAAAGTATGATATAGCTTAATATAAAACTTTCCAAAATAAAAACTTATACGAACACCGTAAAAAGACAACTAATCAAAATCGCTGTGGAAGAAACTTCAAAGTAATTATAAAAGAACAATTTATGGCTACCCTGTTCCGGTCTCCATTATTGTCCACCAGTTAAAGCACAATCCTGCCCAAGAACAACCCTAACCTATCCTAGTATTATGGGTGGGGGCTACCGCCCCACACCCCCGCTGATTGAGTAAAACTGTTGAAATCCGGTTTGCGTGGAGTAATAGGCCTACCCTATATTATAAAAATAAGAGTAAACTTTGAGAAGACCTTAGCCTAACTCAAGTTACTCAACCTTACCCAACCTATCCTAGCATGATGGGTGGGGGCTGCCGCCCCCACAACCCGCTGGTTGGGTAACAGTGCAAAAAAAAGTATTATTAGACATAAATTAGGCTACTCCGGCAACGAGTGGGCAGAGAGGTTCACAACAATAACATAAGTGCGGCGGCGGACTTAAGTTAAAATTAGAAATAATCTTATTTATTACGGTACCCATTAATTTTCGGAAGTTTAAAGCTAGGGCCTATGAGATTTTTTGTTTTATCTTTATGTTACGGTACTTGCCAAGAACCATTAAGATTGCGCTGCCAGCCTAGTTGTGGCGCGGCTCTTAAATATTGTCCTAATAATGGAAACTAATAATTACTGTACTTCTTTGAAAGCCGTGACGTGTGGAGAAGTTTCAGCCTGCTGGTTCGTTAGTCGAAGTTATTCTACGCAGGGCTCAAACTCCGCACCCATCTGTACCTGTGGGGATAGTAGAAATTAGAATATTAGAAGCCTTTCCTAAGCTTCCTTAAATGTGGCACACCAAGACATGGCCTAGCCTAATATGAAACTCCAAAACTAGACTGGGCTAAATATTAAGCGAAGAATCAGAAAACAAAAAGTTTGCTCAGATTTGTCAAAATTTCAGTAGCCTAAAAAATAAAATATAGGGCCTAGGCTAAAAAAAAACTAAAAAAAAAACTAAAGTGTAATAAAGTTTGCTCTGATTAGGCCAATGTTTAAGGGGGTGGGGGCAGTGCTCCCTCAACCCACCATTTTTCCAATTTACACCTCAATTTCCCTTACCTAAGCTACTGTAAAAGCGCGATTAACCCAATAAATGCCGCCATTAACTCCGTATCTTCATATTAATAAGAACATAATCGATGTAGTCTATTCCAAATCAATAAGAGTTTTAAAGTAATCTTTATAAAGCATGGGGAAGACTAGATTTGAAGTTTGATTATAAAACAAAAATACAGAATAGTAAAAATGTTGCGTCTGCTACGACCGCAGCAGTGCAAGTACTGTTACCGAGCTGGATACACAGGCATAGTTTGCCTTTTTCCAGAGGATCTACTGTAAGAAACTAATAATAAAATGTCTGCAAAAAGCCGATCGGCCCACACAAGGCAGATCCCGGTCACACCCAACCCCAATTACATAAAGTCATAAGATCGCGGGAAACTGCATATGGCCATGCGGCCTACATGAAGCATAATTAATAATGGATGAACAAAGAAAATAATTGGAAAAATTAGAAAAAATCTTAAATAAGGCTGCTCTAGTCTTTAAATGGTAGTTTTAATTTGTATTACACCGTAGGCTATATTCAGTTAATCCTATATTAGGCCTAGCCTACCCCTATAGTATCCAACTCAAAATGAAACTTCCCCAAACTCTGCCATCTGAATTGCAACTAGGAATGAGAACTGCCACACAAATTGCTTACCTCACTTTTTAACTATGAAATACAGCAGAATACAGCTGTAAAATAGAACTATAAATAGTCAGTTCACATTATCGATCGTAGCAAACAAGGTGGCCAAATTCGCCACCGGTCAATGGCGGCGACCAGCTGCTTCCGTATAAATCACAAAAGGCAGATGCGAGCCACAAACTTATTAAAGGGAAAAATACATACAACCTGACTAAATATATTAAAGGGAAAAATACATACAAACTTTAAAAAATTAAATAGTTGGAAGTAAAATAATTTTAGCAGACCACGTAATCAGATTGCCCCAAATTTAGTGACGTCATGTAGTTATAGCTCGCTGTAGTCTGCTAGTTTCCGAGCTCACGATCACCGATAATTTATAGAATTAGAATTCTCCATTACCTAAACAACGAAAACTATAATATTATTTGTATTAATCTCACCACCACACCCCCAATGAAATTAATTAAAGTATATATGATCCACCGGGATTCGAACCCGGGTTATCACACACATATTTTTGCCACCTTAACCATTACACCACCAGGACGGTGGTGTAAGAGACTTACACCAACGCTAGATCGTCGAAACTGCTGCAAAACAGTTGAATCTCACGGCAACTGAAGAGGGTGGCGTCCGAGCTCCCGATCACCAAGGATGTTCACACACGAGTGACCGCTCCAGCTCAAGTCCAGTCAACTTTGCCTCCTTTACCCCCCCCCCCCCCTCTTCTCGTTCTTTCTCTCTGCTTCCCCCCCCCCCCCTCCTCTTCCCGTTCTTTCTCTCTGCTTTTATATTTGGTGAGGTTCGAACACCCTTGGTCGAATCATTTCGCGGCAATTTAGCCAATTTTGGGTTGATCGAATCTTTAAGTCTCGATATTATACAGCTTAGAAAGGGCCTTTAGTAATCAAGGCGGAAATATATCTCAATTAACCTTTTGAGTTCCACAAATACCTTCTGAACTTTATAAAATCGTCTAACAATGACCCGAATATAATGAAGCCAGGTGTCATGGTATTGTTGACCGAGTTAAAATAATTGTTTCACTCGCGTATTCGAACCTTAATGCTCTATATTTAGCATAAAAGTCGCTATATTCGCAAACCAAATTTTAAAATCCGCTAAATAAAGCCTGAACCGTGGCTACAATAATTAATGTTGGTGGATACAAAACAAAGAATATGACTCGATAAATGTCAAATTTTATTAATGCTTTAGAAGTTATAATCTCCAAAAACAGCTATAATTAACATTGATAGATAACAAAGATTATTTCATACAGTAAATATCTCAAATATCTAGCATAAAAGTTGCTAAATTAGCAACGCTGCTCCAGATTGTTGACGATTCGACTCGCGTAAACGAAACGATGCTCGTTATTTTCGTAATTATACTGTTTAATCCACTTATGTATAGTATATATAGGTAATAAATTCTCACACTTTATAGCTTTAATTTTAAAAATTATTTTATAAATAATGGTGAAGTTAATTAGCCAGAATTTTGCACAATTCGTAACACGTCTGATTCGACTTCATATGAAGCACCTTTTATATTATCCACATGTTAGAGACCCCGTGCGAGGCTAGTGTGGAAGGTGCTGATTGGCTTATTTGAAATTTCCCGAGTTATGATAGGCTACAGACCTACAGTTATACAAGAGTCATGCCCTAATTACAATATTTCAAATTTGATGAATCTTTATAATAATGAATGCAAAATTTATGTTTTTAGCACAAACGGAATTACAAAGAATAGCCTACAACCGAATCCTAAGTTTGCTAAATTATAATGAGTTTTAGTGGGAATTTCAAGGGAGATAGGTTAAATAATTATGAATGTGGTACTCGACTTTTTAACATGACTATACTAAGGGTAGATCTATGCTGGCTATGGATAGAAATTTGAAGCCATTTTTACAGCCAAATTTATATCTGGTGTAATCATACACTATTTATATCTGGTGTAATCATACACTATTTTCAATGCTATTTTGATTACCAGTAAATAATTTAGCCTACTTAGCTTAGGAATCAAAGGAGTATTTCAATTAACCTTCCCATTCTTACGGATATTTCCTAAATTAAAAGAAAATAGTCTGTAGGTAGCTCAAATTAACCCCTTCGCTGTACTGGCAACGTTTTTTCAATTGTATTCTTGGTATATCGAGACGATTTTGTGGAGTTTAACAAGGATCTGTGGTAGTTAAAAGGGTTAAGCGAGATAGTTCGAAGCCTATTAATTGCTGGAGACCCTTTTTAAACCGAATAAAATTGTCTAAATATAGCTAGAATAAACTTTAAAAGACGTCGCCGGTACAGAAGGGGTTAAAAGCAGAAAGCTTAAATATTCCCTGGCTGACCCTTCCTAAATGATAAAACTATTACCTTAATTACTCAAGTCGTTTATGAGTTATAGAGAGCAGTGGTTTAGATAATTGGCCTACCTATTATGAATGGACTATAGTAATTGACCACTTGCGAGTTTCAGGCTATAAGGAAGTTGGAGCCGTGAACATCGATATTTAAGAGAAATGTAATAATAATGTGGATTTCTGATGGATAAAAAGTATGATTAATTTGGTTTTATGTATTTTTAGATGTATTATGACCGTATTTTAGCTGATAATTCTGCTAAATATCGATGGCCACAGCTCCAACTTCCTTAAAGACCGAAACTCGCAAGTGGTCAATTGCAAGATTTGATCTATAAGGAAGTTGGAGCTGCGGCCATTGATATTTAGTAAAATTATCAGCTAAAATACGGTCTTAAAACATAATTTTATAAATATATAAAATCAAATTGATCACACTTTTTATCCATCAAAAAACCCACATTATTATTCCATTTCTTGTTAATATCGATGATTACGGCTCAAACTTCCTTATAACCTGAAACTCGCAAGTGGTCAATTACAAACCCGCATTATATAACAAACAATTTGTATATATCGGTCGGTTACATATAGTTGAAATTAATGTTGTTTATGCACTAAGGGGATATGGCCTTATTTATTTGTTAATATATATATATATATATATATTCCTCCCTAGACCTGTACAAATCACTCCCTTACCCCCCTTCAAAATACATTGGTACATTTTTCGGTAGAAAAATTTCCCCGTCTAAAGCCAGTCACTCTTAAAATTACAGGCTCGCTTTCACTCGCCAGGAAAAAATCGACACCTAAATGGCACGAAAGGTATTAATATTGACAAAGATATGGGGCGTAAAATCTTAAAATCGCAAAGCTAATGGCTGAACGTTATATAATTGTGCAGCTTAGGAAGGATCTGTGGTGGTAAAAAGGGTTAAGTGGTTTAGTTCGAAGCCTTATAATTGCTGGAGGTTCTTTTGAAAGCAAGAAAAATCGTCTAATAGTTGCCAGAATATAATGAAATACCGGTACTGAATGGGTTAATGGGGGATGGGATGGTTTTTCTGTCCCCCTTCACCCTCGTGTTTAGCCCCATTGTTTATTTAGGTTTTAAAACCTTCGCCCCCATTAGTATGTCGATTTTAAAACCTTTCGTCCCATTTCTATATCAATATCAAGACCTTTCGTGCCATTTAGGTGTCATTTTTTTTCCTGGCGAGCGGTAGGAAGGGCCTGTAATTTTAACCCTTTCAGACTCATATGACGCAGAGTTGCCAGATTAGCAATAAGAAATAGTTCTCTCACTCTTATAATTACCTCTCCAAAATTATTTTTCTGCCCACAGCTAACTTAAAGACAACTGCAGAGGTTGAAGTAAAAAACTAAAGGTTTCTAAATACCCCCGATGGTAACAAAAGCTTTAAAGTATCCCTAATCGGCTCAAAATCGCGTCATATGTCGGAGAGGGTTAAGAGAAACCGGCCTTCAGCCTGGACATTTTTCTATCGAAAAATGTACACATTTATTTTGAACGTGAGTCTAGGGATTTTTTTTTTTAAAGCTTGATGAAGGTCTAAGGAGGAAACTAAAAAAAAAAAACACACAAAATTATAAAAATATAGGCCTACATAAATGAGGACATAAATACGCCCATCTCTCTAAAGGTAGAAATATATTATCTTATGCAGTAGTTAAATAATATAACCAAATAATTAATGGTGTTATGGCAAATTATTCATGTACGTCAATCATACTTTGTTTTTTCATACATAAGGTTATCTATCTATATGCTCAGGCCCAATCCCCACTTTTCCTATTCCCCCCCCCCCCCCTCTATTTTATTATTATTATTTTTTGTTTTGTTTTGTATTTTCTTGGGGGTGGCCGACTCAAGACAGAGCAATAACAGGAAAACACAAAACAAAACAGCGAACAAACACAGACAAAACACAAAATTCACACACATTATAGAGTGGGTATATATTGATGTGGCCAACTGTACAAACTAGTGACGGTTAAGGTTTCCAGGGATGGTTTCTCAGAAAGTTTAATGGTTTCGCTTATTTTCCACAATGTATGGGACCTCAATTTCGTTCAGGAGGGGTATAAATACGGAGAGAATTTTGCGAAATTATCAGTCGAGACTTGGACACCATACAATAAGGATCACCATCACCTCTCTGCTGTATCATCCAGGTACTGTGAAGGTTATTAGTTTGATTATAATCCTGGTTAAATAATTGTTATTAAATTAACTTAAATTTGTTTCACTTGATAAAACTATATCGCTTGTCTTTAAATTGGTTGCTTTGTTTCTTATAGACTGGGTTATTTATAAATTAAATTAAACTGAACCTTTACCATTATTTTACTGAAATTTCAAGTAGTTTGTGTTAAATGCACGGGTGTTTGCTTGGGAACTAAAGCTTTAAATTTAATCAGTGTTAAACTAACGACCGATGTGTTCTTACCATAACTTTTTTTATTTTTTTGTTAGTTTATAACTATATTGTTTGGAGGATTAGTTTTACTTAGAATTTTAATGTTTTCTCTAGGTAATGTTCATGGTTTTGCTGATGCTGAATGAACCTAGCCCACTAAACCTGTTTAGCCCGTGGTAGCGTACTCCAGCCCTGGGTCTACGGAATTATAACTATTGGAATCTTCGAAAGCTTTTTTTTTTTTCCTGGAAGTTTGTTCTGTACTATAATGTTATGCAAATAAAAATTCAAATCTACTTTAGTATTGACTTGCCTGGAGTATGGAATTTTATCTAAAAATTTATAAAAAAAAATCTAAATGGACCTAGTAGCCTATATAACTAAAATGGCAGCCAAGCAAATTGGACCAAACTAGCCTATACATAAAACTAAAATTAGTGCACATATAATTTGAAAGTTTTGGTTAATTAGTAGATATCCTTTATGTTATGTTCTCTGCCTTGTGTGGGCCGATCGGCTTTCTGCAGACTACCATTTTCGTATGTTATGTTAAACTAAAATTAATAATAAATATTTTTTAAACTCTCCACTGCTATTGTAAAGTAAGTTTATTTTTGGATTACTTATGGTTTTTAAGATTTATTTAATTCATGAAAATTAGTATTTACCAATTATCCAAAATAAAGTAGTTCCTAGCCTAAACATTGCCCCCGATAGTGGGGAGGGCTATGGAGAATAGGGAAATTGAGTTAAAAAGCAAATTTACTGCATTGCAATTTTAATTGAGTGTCATGGCTTTTGGGTTAGTGACTTTCAGCCTCTTAGCCTATAAACGGCGAGCAGGGTGTATTTAACACTGTTCTGGGCGAGCATATTAGGCTCCATTCATGCCTATAATAGTCTTTTTACGATCAATATCGTTATTACTTCATGTGCCTATTTTACCTTCACTATGAAGATGGTAACCTGTAACAACAATAAAACTAGTGGCAATATCTTTTCTGGTCAAAATCGCGAATATACATGGAGCAGCCCATTCATGAATTATGTTCGTGCTAACTGTAGAAATCCAGTTGGGGTAGAGTTAAAAGCCTAATGCCCTGTTATAAAAAATTAGTGAACTTTGAAGACTTTAGCCTAACCCAACAATTACATTCCCTACCCAAGATTATGGGTGGGGCCCACATCCCCGCTGGTTGGGGAACTGTCCCCCCCCCCCCCAAACAAAAAATGCAATGAGGTTCACAACACTAGTGTGGCGGCGGACGTAAGTGAAAATAAGATCCTAGTGTTTATTACCTATTTTCCGGAAGTTTAAACATATGCAAACAATTGTTAATGTTATGTTTGCCATTACCCATTAAGATTGCGCTGCTAGTTGTGGTGAGGCATTTCATAAATGGTCCAAAATAATTGATAGCCTACCTTATGGCATGGGTCGAATAAAAGTGACTATGGTTGTCTCAACCAATGATGGCCTATCTATCCGAAGCCCTTATAACTAAACCTTGTATACATCGCCATCTGTATCAATGACTTGGCTATGTTAGGATCCTGGCGTAGTTTCGAAGGATTCAGTCTTCAATAGGAAGGGTTAATGTCCGGATCTGGCGTGGGTAATGTTAACTGGAGGTCCATGAAGCACGTCTTGACAGTGTAGGGGTATATTAGCTTCTGGTCGAAAAATGTATACTAATTTTGTTAAAAGGGTTTATTCCCTCTTTACTTTATCATATAAACTGAAGTAAGTCTTGAGTAAACCGATTATCCAAGAGTCCACGAAATTATAGCAAACCTGACTTGGATCCTCCGAAATAGTCCTGTGATAGCGGGAAATTCAAACTATCCAAAATGCAGTACCTCATTTTATTCAGAAGTTTTATAACTTAATTACCTTGGCCAAGGTAATTTAATTAAAATCTTATTATTCTTTACATTGCAGAAAGTAGAATTCATCAGAGCTGCGGAAAAGATTATTTTTGGAACTGTTCACTAGTGTGAACAGACTTGATTGGAAAACTATAATCTGGGCAATGAATGTGGCATGGACTAAGCAGTAGTTTGAGGTTTGGATAAAGCTATAGTTGCCTGAACTGGTAGAAGTCTAGGTCTACCAATGGTGTGTAATTAGGAAATCTATTTTAAACATGTGGAAGGAGTATTGTGGAACTTTCTAATAGTCTGTCTGGAATAAAAACTTATAGTAATAGATTGATGCCATTGACTAACTCTTTACACTAATATACCCATTACAAGTTTGGTACTGTATATGTTCTAGATTGGGTTAAAAACACCATCTGAGGAAGAGTACTTTATCGACGTTTCGCAGATAGCATCAGGTCACTAACTAATACTGGTATCTCCACTTCAATGTTCTCTATTGCTAGTACCACTAATTTGTATTGTCCGTATCACCACTGTATCATTAATTAAGATTATCATTTTATACTAGTGGTGTTACCTTGTATGCATGTTTATATTATAATTTAAAATAAAATTGGGACGACAAGATAAACTGACAAAGGAACTAATCAAAATCGCTATGAAAATAACTCTTAATAAAAGACCAGCGATGGGCTGGTCTATCAGAGTGAGACCTGAGCGATCTCTGCCATACCCATAGCTTACTCGGACTGTTCCTTTTACTTATATATTTTCTAAATCTCAAGTGATGGCGTCTCTTCCGTGGATTGACCTCCCAATCTACCAAGATTGGAAGCTAAAGCGTCACATTATTCCTTTGCCCCTCAACTTTCTCTTCATAATTGCTGAGGGGCACAGGGCCCTGGGTGGGGCTTTGGTTTCCCGGGCGTTTACGCACCCTCTCAGCTCCCCGCCATGGAGTGGCTTCGGTCACCCAGGCTTTATTGTGGTCGGCAGGGAGGGTTCTGTGGGGGCGCTCGTTTATGGCCTTGGCCTTACTCGGGGCCTTGGGGCTGTTCGGCCAGGCAGCTTGGGGAACAACAACAACAACAACACAACCACCACATAGGGTGGTTGAGCAAGTTAATTTGGTTCTCAAGCAAACTAGTCGCACGTAACTATGCACTATTGTCATGCTCAAGGAATATGTCAGTTTGGGACCTGGTAAATTTTACTAAATTTTGTATGAATAAAGAAACTGCAATTTATATCTATAGTCATTCCTCTATCTTCCAACAATTGTACTACACATTTTCTCAATCTCAATGGAAGTATTCCTTCCCCTCTACCTCCCCTTGTATCTGACTCACATTCTCTTTGGAAGCCTTTTATCTTCCATTTGCTGAACTCTCTTCATTCCTCAATCTGTCTACAAGTCACCCCAAACATATCCAGCAGCTCGCGTATACTTTTACGATTCAGATTATGCTCAATTGCTCAATAGTATGCTTGACGAAACCGCATATTTCTTATCCAATTAATATTAAATTTCACAGAAGGAAGTTCGTACCTTCTATTATTAAAAACCACACCTGCAAGCATAGGATATTAAATGAACAAAATATACATGTCAAATTTATTAATCTTACATCCTCCCACGACAATTTTTTGTTTAGCATTTCATTACCTTCTCAATTAGATGAGGCATGTTTTAGTTTCATTTTCTAGAAGACTACTTGGAATAGTCTTAAAAGACAATAATTTCATATCACCAACCCACCAATTAACTTACAAATACACCTAATTAATTAATACATGTGGTACTCCAAGGATTCAAACTTAAGATACTCACACCGAAATTCCGCGCACTAACCATTACTGAAATAATGGAAAAGCAAGCACCACCACCAAGCAATTTTGCTCCTATGACCACCAAACCTCAAGGCCACAAGGTAACAACTTGTCACAAAAGGCACCCAAGATACTACCATCGGGATAACATGTCCCCCAACACCAAGGAACAACTTATCCATCACCATAAGTGAAATAACAGGGAAACAGTTAACCAAGCATTCACCACCACCAAACAGTTTTCCCTCTCATCCTACCACACCTCCTCACCACAGTGGAAGAATGGGAAACAGTGGCCGAGTAGAGGAAAGAGCCGGGAACGAAAGGACATGGCTGAGCTTCCCGCCAGGAGACGCATCGTAGGCGGAGCTTCCTACCACACCGCCAGGGGGAAAAACAACTCAAGGTCACCTCCCTGTACCAACAATGATATATCCTACAAACCCAGAACACGAATTGCTACCATCAATATGACATGTCCTCTAACACCAGAAGAGGACTTACTCATCACCATCAACAATTCCAAAGTCCAGGAAAATAAAAGCAAGAAATGGAAAAGACTAAATTCTCCCACTAACCCTCAACTCAACAAGGGCACAACCCCCATCCCAGACAAACGTGCTCGAACCATTACCTACAAGAAGGACTGTCCTCCAACACCAGGAAAGGACATTGTCATCAACCAAGACAATGCCAAAGCACCAAGAAAGGAAAGAAGCGAGAAAAACAGGCGACACCAAGAATGGCGCCATCAAAACCGTACCTACCCTCGCCCTCGTTGCCCACCCCCGCGCCACCTCCGGGACAAAGGAAGCCGAGAAGTAGGGTCCAGACAGCCCACCCCACCTCAAAGCCACAGGGAATTATCACCACAAGATACCGGCTGCCAGGTGCCTTTCTGTCACCTAATCACTCCACCGACCTGGCAAGGTAAAAGGGAGATATATACTCCCGCCGATTTTCATTTAAGTATCTCGATTTAGAGCCGTTTCTTGTGGTCAATGGGCGTAAGGACAGCTTGAAGATTGAGGGCTCAGTTGAAGAATTGTTCTTGTGGTCGATGGACGGAAAAACAATTGCGATACTGAAGTCACTCACCAATAATAATTGTTTGAAGTGGGTATCAACTAGGCTGGTTTATTAGACTCTTTGAAGGAAGCTAACTAATATCCTCCCCTACCCCAACCCCGGCGCTATTGTGGATATAAGTACACTACCGAAGGGATAGTAGATTTATCCGGGATAGACCAAACCGCAAGAAACTCATCAACCCTCAGTTCTGCATCAAAGTTCTTTCAAAGACCAGAGTAGTCAGGAGTTCACTCCTGCGTTAACTCGATTCTATTTTACCTTTGCGATGGCTAGGTAGATAGTATTCAAGGTCCCAATTCAAGAACTCTAGTAAAACTGTGCTAACCCAGTTACGACAGGACAACCCCCCCCACGGCCAACGCATCTACCGAAGATTGGATTACTTATTCTACACATCTAAAGTGAAGTTGTTATACCTACAAGTTATAGAGGATATAACTGTGGAAAGAATATATACTTAGTGTCTTCTCATAGAAAGAGTATACAAAGATCAAAAAGTGGAAAGTAGTCAAAATATATCTACCGGGTATATACAGTATAAAGAAGTATTCTAGAAACATCGGATACTACAAGCTTATGCAAAAAGCAAGAGAAAGGAAGTACTAGTGAAACTCAAATAAATCAGGGAAGTACTGATAATAATTCTGGTAAAACAAATAGCAAATAAATTCAAGTTAACTTATGCGTAAGCACCATAGTGAATTAACACAGAGAAAATAATTACGTTCAGCTTCCAATCCAGAATAACTCTACGCAGGTAAAAACCAAAAGTTCACATATATAATTACTACGTAGCCTTTCTAAGCACAAGTGTCAATCCTCGAATGAAAGGAGTGCTATTCTTATCTCTGAAATAAATACAGGACCAGTGTAATCTTTCAATTAGAAAGCGGTCCCCCATACTCACTTAGATATTACATAGAATAATCCAGTCTTACGAGTCAGACATAGTGGAGCCTCGTTCGTGCATCTATTATTGTTGTTCTTGACCATTTTGTTCTAGCCTTACGTATGCGATATTCTTGTGCCAATAAATGGAATATGAATGCACGTCTTGTGATAATTATCCTCTATTTTCTTTCTGTGTCTGGTAAAACAATATTGACTTCTCCAGTTAGGAAGAACCCACTTAATCAAACCAATCAAACCCCAGTAAAAACCTGGCATAACAATTACACTATCAAGACAAAGCTGTCAGTGGCACAGTAACTTGTTGTTGATAATGCCGAGGTCCTAATTACATGATTGCATAGTAGTGGTGTACAGATATGTGCATATTAAAAGTGTTTTTATTTTCAAAGTTAAATTTCCAATAAATTTAAAAGCATTTTTCCACAAAGATTTTGTTTAGTGTGAGGTCGTTTTGATAGTTTTTAATTTTAATGAGTTCGTTATATTAATTTGAACAGTAACTTTTGAGTTAGCTTTAAAGTTTTATATGTTAACCCTTTGAGTACCAGCGACGCTTGTTATATTTTTTTCTAGCTGTATTTACACAACGAAAAGGAGCTAAAGGTCTTAAAATCGCCAAACTAAAAGGCCGAACGTCTTAAAATCTAAAACTAATGGTGCTAAACACGAGGGAGAAGGCGACCATAAAAAACAAGCATTACCTCATTAAGCTATCATGTCATAGCATACAAATTAAACTAATTCATTAGTCTTATCTTAAATCAAAGAACCTACAAGTGAGGCAGCTCTTAGCAGGGCTGCCTGGAGCACCGCCATTAGGACGTGAGACCAGAACCGCGCTTAGTGTGGAGCGTTTGGTTTTTAAATTTATGTATGTATGTTTGTATGTATGTATGTATGTTTGTTTGTATGTATGTATGGACCTTGGTGATCCCTGGTCTCTGGATCTTCTCCTGGGTGACCTAGATGTGTGTGAATTTGTGTTTTGTGTGTTCATTGTTTTCTGTTGTGTTGTGTAGTCCCTATTCGGGCTCTGTCTTGAGTCGGCCACACCATCTACACCAGTCAGGGCGGTTATTACCACCTGAAAAACAAGTATAACATCAACATCATCCCAATAACCACTAACTTATTTCTATACACAGTAAAATGTTCAGAATTGGATCTGCAGGATCATATTATTCACCAAATATAAAAAGGTTCATCATCTATATTATCTTAACTATTTTTTATCTTAAGCCCTCTGAACGTTGGTCCCTACATGCAGAGGGCACTTGGTCTGTAGATTTCTCTTACTATTTTTAAAATGTAAAGTTTTTAAAATGTAAGGATTTTAAAGTGGGAATATCCCACATTTGTCATATAGCAAAATGACTACCGTAGCAATTTTAATTCATTCTATTTGACAAGAAGGGGTGTATAGCTTATACTGGTAAAGTAATTATGATATTCATTGCCAGACGCCTTGATCCCCAAGGAGGTGGTTATGAAAGAACGGGGTGTTACTTATTACAATAAGCTATAAAATTAAATGTTTTTTATTATCATTTTGCTAAATCTTCAATGCGTTCTTTCCGCATGGTGATTTTGATGGGTTATTTTGGGTTGTATATCGTAGGCTTGTGCATAAACCTTTAACGGTCGTGATAGTGTAATGGTTAGTGCGCAGAATTTTGGTGCAAGTAACCTAGGTTCAAATCCATGGAGTACCACATGTATTCATAGTTTCATTAATTAGGTTTATTTGCAAGTTAATTGGTGGGTTGGTGATATGAATTTATATTGTGCACTTTCTGTTTTGGTTTGTTTGTTTTGCAAGTTATACTGTACATTATAATAGTGTTATCATCTAACATTTAATTTACAAGTGTCCCTCGATTTACGATGGGTTACGTTCCTTAATCCTTTCTCTGCGGGGTGTTTTGGGCTATTTAGGGCATATTCAGGCACTCCTGAATGATAAATCAAGCATCTGCATTAAATTAACTGTATTCTGCCAAAAACTAGGCAAAAATAGCTTCAAAATGAGACCAGAACGGGCCTCGTACGTGGCCTGGTTCACCCGCAGCTGTGCCATAGAAACGCAGGAAACCCGCTATTTGTTAGCACTCGCTCGCTCGGCAACACTGTTGTGAGAGGCAGTGAGAGACCCGCGCGAGACACAGTCTACCTCAGTGAGCCGCTCGCTGCTCTGAGGGTCGGAGGTGGGCCCCTCACGCTCCCGCCCACTGACACTCGATTTCTACGTTTTTTACAGGCTTTTAAAGCCTGGAAATTGCTGTAACTTGCCAAAACATTCCAGAACGTCACCAGCAGCAAAAGGGTTAGAACCCGATCTTAAATGGAAAAATTCCTATAGCGAACCCTAAAATAAATGGGGATGCGTTCTCGGACCAGCCAAAACTCAAACACCTAAAAACCTATAATGATACCGTAAATTGGGGCATCGGATAGTGAGGGAGACCTGTACCATTCTCTACTTGTGGGGCGACTCCCTCATCGACGACAACAGAGGAGACTTGATCGACCATAACTCCTGTACCGGAGACGCCTTTTTAATTAACTTTATTCTGGCTACTAATAGACAATTTTATTCTGTTTAAAAAGGGCCTCCAGCAAATAACAGGTTTCGAACTATCTCACTTAACCTTTTTTACTACCACAGATCCTTCTTAAGCAGCACAAAATTGTCTAAATATAGCTAGAATAATATTAAAAAGACGCTGCGGTACAGAAGGGGATAAGTATAACTGAACACTTCAGTGCAATGTGGTGGTTTTGTGTTCGATTATTTCCAAACCATATTTTACTAAAGCGTTATTTCCACATCGCGATTTTGACAAGTTCTTTTGTCTTTATATCATGTCATCCCTGTTTTAGTTTGTAAATTTTACAATAGAAGTTCTCAGCTTCTCAGAATTCGCCACCAACACTGTGTCATCAGCAAACAGAAATTGATTCAACTCCAAATCTCCACCATTCTTTCCTACTAAACCCAATCCCCCTACCCATAGTTCTCATATTTACGTCCCTCAGCACACCATCCATAAATAAGCTACATTAAACATCCACAGTGACATTACACAACCTTGTCGCTGCGTGTCTGCCTGCTGAGACCGGAACCTCTCCGGGAGATCTGGGACCTAGGAGTCTTTTGCTGGAGACCCTAAATGGGCTTAGGTCTATGGGTCTTCTTCTGGGTGACCTAGATGTGTGAATTTTTTACTAACTTTTTTTTTGGGGGGGGGGGGGGGGTTGAGTTGTGTTGTCCATGTTCGGGCTCTGTCTCGAGTCGGCCACCCCCAGCTATGGGGTATGTGCCTGATTATATACTGTACATACACGGATTCTTAACCCTCTCCGACATAAGACGCGATTTTGAGCCTAATGGGGATACTTTAAATTAAAGCCTTTGTTACTATTTAAAAGCCTTTGTCACCATCAGGGGTATTTAGAAACCTTTAGTTTAGTTACTTCAACCTCTGCAGTTGTCTTTGAGTTAGCTGTGGGCAGAAAACTAATTTTGGAGAAGTAATTATAAGAGTGAGAGAACTCTATTTCTTATTGCTAATCTGGCAACCTCTGCGTCATAAATGCGTGAAAGGGTTAATAATAAATACAGTAATGCAACTTACTTTACGTACCGGTACAGTATATGCGAGTGGTTTTCCATTCTCTTCTGCAAGCCACTCCAGTCAATCTGTAAAATAGAAGTATAAATGTAGCTTTTTGATAGTAAAAATTGTCTTAAATGATAAATAAACATAATCAGATACGGATCAATCAGTCACTTGTTCCTGATGGGGGATCACTTTGTCATCACTATCAAAGTATGTAGTACACTGCTAAAGTAATATACTCTTCAATCTGTACATGCACGATATAACTACACCCAATACGCCCCAAATAAACTTAGCCTCCTATGCAGATGACATAACACTCACATGCACACACCATGACCCAAAAAGAGCAACAGATCTCCTTCAACCCTATCTCAACACACTACATGGCTGGTGCACTACAAACAGACTTAATCTAGCCCCAGCCAAATCCACCGCAACCCTGCTCACAAGTTGGACAGGAGAACACGAATACATCCCTCAACTCACCATAAACAACACACCCCTAACACATACACACACACCCAAAATCCTAGGAGTAACATATGACATTCAAACAGCACACCACAAACATTAAAAAGAAACTGACACCCAGACTTAACGCCCTCAGGTCACTTGCTTTCACAAAATTTGGACACAACAAAGAAACTACCACCACAGTATATAAACAATACATAAGATCAGTGATGGAATACGCAAGCCCAGCCTGGGCTTCTAACCTAGCTGAAATACATCATAAGACCTTACAGACTATTCAAAACAAAGCCCTGAAGATCATTACAGGCTGTACAGCTACTGCACCCACAGATCACCTACATCAAGAAACCAAAATCCTCAAAGTCAAAGACCATCTGGACATGAGAGGCACTCAATTCCTGGCAGCAGCCTCCACGAACCAAGACCACCCACTAAACTACATGGCAACACACCCACAGACACCAAGAAATATCAAAACAACACCCAGCACACGGTATCACACACAATTATTGTCCTCTCTCCCTCCCTGCCCACCCCGAACCAACTTCCAGAAGCACATCCATACTCATATCTCTCACCGATCCATCCACTCACTCACAGACAACACGCAGCTGCATGCACGACCTCCCGAAATCCATCCTTCCGAATCCTCCCTTCCTCGCGAGGACAGAGTCCACCTGGCCAGGCTGAGATGCGGACACCATCCAGCTCTCCTGAGCTATCAGAAGAGACTGGATGACTCCGTTGTCGACGCCTGCCCGGGATGTAACACAGCACCCCATACCATTAAACACATCATAGAAGACTGCATTTCACACAACCACTTACGCCAACAACACAATCTACACTCAATGAGAGCTCTGTGGGAAAGCCCGATCGTGGCCATGGCCTTTCTCAGGGACTCGGGGCTGTTCGGCCAGGCAGCTTAGGGAACAACAACAACAACAACAACTAAAGTAAAGCCCAATCAGTTATACTATCTACAGTATATCTAACTTCAACATAGGCTACACTTGGTCATCATACAATACTGTATTTATAATGTAAAACTTGCAAAATAAACAAACCAAAACTGGGACGACACAAGATAAAGGCAAAAACGGACCAAAATTGCATGTGGAAATAACGCTTAAAAAAATCATATTTTGAAATCAAAGAACACAATCCACCATAGAAATTAACAAATTGTTAACAAGAGAAAATCAACTTACCTCAAAGTTACTGGTATCTTGCTCAACCATCCTCAAGTGATTACTCCACTTCTGCCAACCTGTCAATGAAAGTATAAACACGAGTCCTTTAACTGCATTATGGGAACAAGTACTGTATATACGGTATGTTAGAATATATCATCAGCTACGGATCAATCAGTCACATGTTCGTGTTGGGGGAACACTTTGTCATCAGGACTACTATAATTTCAAAGACAGAGGTAAACTAAAAAATATATTGCTCAAAAAGGGTACAAACAATGGAAGCCTCAATAATTAAACAAAAAATGTCATAAGACTCCAAACATTGGATGGGCTAGTGATAAATAGTTGTCTCCACTCCAGGCTGTCAAATCGGGACAATATAGTTTTATAACTGGAATCTGGAGCAGAGGACCACTGGTTCCTATCTTCAGAAAATTCCTGTGCTTGGTATGCTTCCAGCCAGGGCCCCACTGGGGTAAATAAAATAGCAAAACAGTGGATGTTCGGCCAGGCAGCTTGGGGAACGACAACAACAACAGTGGTGGAACTGCCATCCGGGTAAGGGACTGCTCTGGGTCTGCTCCTTCAGTGTTAATAGTCATAATCCACTTAGTGGAAAAGGCACTGTGGAGTGGGTCAGTGGGGGCATGTCTTGGTGCCTGAAGGCAGTTTCTGCCATGGCCATGCCTTTTGGGGCACTTCCTCTGGAAGCGATGTGTTAGATTGATGATGATGAATATGAGAAAGGTATCATCTGGGGGCTTTTCACCATCACCAAGCATCCACTGTGTTTAATTTTCAGTTAAGTACCTTCTGTCCGAATTGAAGCTAAATCTTTAGCACTGGTGAAACTGTAATAAACGGGCCTATCGCATTTTCCGGTTAAAAAAATACATGTACTGCATACAACGTACCTAAATTTTCACCTTGGAGTGTTTTATCCATCATAAACTGGTACCACTCCATTACTGCCAACCTGTTGATCAAAGTTTAATTAACGTCTGGATGTCAACAATGCAAGAATTTAAATTATTAAAGAAATATCAGCTATGGATCAATCAGTCACGTGTTTGTGTTGGGGGATCACTTTGTCATCATAACTAATAACCCCTTCTGTACCGGCGACGTCCTTTTAACTTCATTATGGCTGCTATTAGATGATTTTATTCAGTTTCAAAAGGGCCTCCAACAATTAACAGGCTTCGAACTATCTCACCTATCCCTTTTGACAACCACAGATCCTTCTTAAACTATACAATATCGTCTAAATATACCGGTAGCTAGAATAAAATTAAAAAGGCGTTGCGATACAGAAGACGATAAATAAATACTATAGGCACTAATTCACTTCTACTATTTCAATTGTATAACAGTAACCTTATGTAGCGGGGAGACCTGTGCTTATATCTCAAAACATTTGGTAATGTTACAATATAATTTACTAGATTAGGTTAGGTTTTGGTTAGGTTAAAGATATTGTTCAATGTTTCTTAGTAAATAGGCATCTAAAAAACAGTTCTCCCCGCTACACAGGATCTTGCCTTTCTAATTCATTGTATGTTTGATGCATTGATATTGTACATTATACAGTTCAGTAATTACCTTCCAGAAAGCAGTCCTCAACATCCATCCTTGTTCCCATTAGCAGTGGTGGTGGCAACTTGTATGTCAGCTTTTTTTTTTTTTTTTTTTTTTTTTTTTAAGAGACAATGAACGGAGGAAGGAAAAACACAGATAAAACAAAAAGGTCCATGTGCCTAAAGGCATCCTCCATTCATAAAATGTTTGTAACAACTGGATTTAAACATTTGTTGATTGTAAGTTTGTGGAAAGCAATTCGAGGGAAGTGAATTCCAAAGAGTAGTAGCTCTGGGGATAAATGAATTCTGATAAGCAGAAGTTCTGCATTGTGGAGGAGAAAGTGTAAATTCATGGGCGCTCTCAGCTGCCCTAGTTCTACGGGGAAAGATGTGGAGAGGCGGCACAATTGAAGCAAGTTCCTCGGAACAATTGCTGTGAAAATATCTGTAGAATAATGCAAGGGATGCAACGTTTCTTCGTATGGCTAATGTAGGAAGGTCCTGTGTGATTGCAGGGTTATTGATTAATCTAATAGCTTTATTTTGAATTTTGTCCAACTGCCTCAATGCAACCACTCCACTTCCACCCCACAGAGGTGAACAATAATCCATCTGAGAGCGCACATGACTTTTATATATTACGGCCAACTGCTCGTCAGTGAAGAATTCTCGAACTCTGTACAGGAGTCCCAGTTTTTTAGAGGCATTCTTAGCAATGCTTCTAACATAATGTGTCCAGCTCAAGTTAGTAGTTAATGTTACACCGAGAATGTCAATACTAGGGGAAGTGGGAATATTTACATCATTAAAAAATATATGGGAGTCAGTGAGATTCTGTCGGTTAGAAAATTGAATGTACTTGGTTTTCTGTGCATTAAAGGAAACTAGATTCTCTTGTCCCCATTCATTAATTCTAGAAAGGTCCTGGTTCAGAGAAATTGCAGTGTTTATTTTTGAATTTATAAGATCGGGTTGGGTGAAAGAATTGGTAAATGTGAAGGAACTGTGGAGTGTTGAGTCATCTGCGTAGGAATGTATTGGATTATGAGTGGTAGATATGAGATCATTGATATGAATGAGGAACAGAGTTGGGGCCAAAACTGATCCCTGGGGAACACCAGCATTTATTGAGTGAAATTGAGAATAAAGGCCATCTACCATTACACGTATTTTTCTGTTATGAAGATAAGAAGAAATTAGTGGAACTAATGATGCAAGGCCGTAGTGTGACATCTTCGACAATAAGGATTGATGCCAGACTCTATCAAATGCCTTTGATATATCCAGTGCTATTGTATGTGTTTCACCATGTTGGTCTGTAGCTTGGTTGATTTGATGCGTAAGAAGGCAAAGAATGTCTGCAGTTGATCGACATCGTCTAAAACCATATTGCCTATCACTGATTAATTTATTATTCTCCAGATGCTTAATTATGTGATTATTTAATATAATTTCAAAAACTTTGCCAAGAGTGGAAGTTATAGCTATTGGTCTGTAGTTTGATGGATCTGAAGAGGCACCTTTTTTAGGAACTGGATGGATGTTTGCTTCTTTCCAGGGTACTGGGAAGCATGAGGTATGAGTACACAGACGGAAAAATTTTGCCAATACATGAGCGAGCACCAAGGAGCAATTCTTAAGTACTATTGGAGGAATTTCATCTGGACCAGGAGCCTTATCTACTGAGAGATTCTGCAAAATAGTTTTGACATGTCTGGTGTGGATCTTAAGTGAGGGAATTTCAGGTGAATTAAAATTAAGTACAGGGACATCTTGATTTATGTCATCTAAGGTTGAGTTGGTGGAGAAAATATCTGCAAGAAGGTTAGCTTTACCTCGTGGGTCACTTACAAGATTGCCAGTCGGAGATTTTAATGGTGGAATGGATGAAGCAGTAGTGAAGTTGGATTTGAATGAGTTAAGAGTAGACCAAAATATTTTGTTATCATTTGGATTATTTAGAAGTTTATTTGCCTGCTTATGGAGAAAGTTTGATTTAGTAAGGTTTAATACAGTAACATATTGTTACTTGCTTAAGGGGAGCTGGGCCGGTTTTTATGGTCCCCTTTCTTCCTCGTGTTTACCCCCATGCCACACCTGAAACAGTAAGTACAGTATATTTATAATGTGTAAACAATATGTTAATGACTTAACACAACTTTTGAGTTTCAGAATTGGATCTGCAGGATCATTTGATTCACGGAAAAAAGTAAATATTCATCATAAGAATAATATTTAACTACAACCAGTAAGATGTATGAGCAGGCTAAATTAAAATGTAAATCTTTTATATACTCAGGCACAATACCCCATAACTGGGGTGGCCGACTCTAGACAGACTAGACAGAGTCCAAACGGGGGGGGGGGGAAAAAAAAAAAAAAAAAAAAAAAAAAAAAATATATATATATATATATATATATATATATATATATATATATATATATTATATATATATATATATATATATATATACAGGTATACAGTATACTATACAGTATACTATATTTCAAAACTGTTTACCATTATAAACCTCCATGGCTGCCATTTTGATGAACTAATTCAATTAACTCTTCTGACCAAATGTAACGAATTCAAATTATTGATTATTGAATCATCATCAGCTACGGATCAATTAGTCACGTCTTTGTGTTGGGGGATCACTTTGTCATCATAATAAACTAATACATCTATCTATCTATCTATCTATCTATTGCCTGACGCCGTGATCCCCGAAGGGGTGGCCACGAACGAACCGCCCCCATGCACCTCTGTCCCCAGTCAGTCGACGCCCCTCCCCCCAACCAGCACCGCCTTCGTTCATGTAGTTCCTCACTCCATCCTTCCACCTCATATTCGGTCTACCTCTCCCCCTCTGTCCCTCCACCTCGCTCTCGTACACCCTCTTAGTCATTCTCTCGCTTTCCATACGTTCCATATGGCCGAACCATCTCAAGTTGTTCCTTTTCACACTTTCCAGCACATCTACCTCCACACCACACCTCCTTCTTACTTCCTCATTAGTCTGTCTATCCCTCCATGTAACTCCGCACACACTCCTTAAGTAATTCATTTCCACTGCTCTCACTCTTGGTCTGAGTCTCTCAACCAACGTCCATGCTTCGCTTCCGTAAGTCAGTGTCGGGATTACCACACTGTCATGCAAGGACTTCTTCACTTCCATACTGACCACCCTATTTCTTGTTACTGCTTTTAGCGTTCCTACAACCCTCTTCCCCTGTTGTACCCTCTCCCGCACCTCTTCATCCATAGTCCCATCTTTACTCAACACACTGCCCAGATACTTAAAAGAGTTGACGATCTCCATAGCCTGACCGTTCAGCTTCACCTCACACTCTGTGACTTCACCCCTTTCGAAGACCATAACCTTGCTCTTCCCCGTATTTACCTTCAAATTCCGTTTTTCGCACACTGTTCCAAACTCATTTACCAGACCCTGCAACTCCCATTCATTATCACTCATCAGAACTGTATCATCCGCAAACAGCAGTATAGGTAGCTTCCACTCAATTCCCTCCCTTTTCAGCGATACACCAACATCCACTGCTCTTGATAGTATTTCTTTCATAACTCCATCCATATATACAGTAAACAACCACGGGGACATCACACACCCCTGTTTCAAACCAACATTCAGGTCAAAGAACTCGCTCTGCTCACTCTCCACACGTACTGCCGCCTTTGCACCCTCATACATGCTCTTCACTGCTTTCAGCAACTTGCCCTCTACTCCGTATATTCTAAGTACTTTCCACAAACCTTCTCTATCCACTCTGTCATAGGCCTTCTCTAAGTCCAAATAATACATAATACAATAATACAAATAATACAAATAATACATAAATACTATATATGTATGTAGGTATATACTCAGGCACATACCCTATAGCTGGGGTTGGCCAACTTGAGACAGAGCCCGAACAGAAACAAAATTTAAAGTTCCAATTCTTAGGGTCCGGGACCACTTTCATGTTCCCTCGCCCTGTACTCTGTCTCGTCTAGTAGGTGAGTTTTACAAGGGGAGGAGGATACCTATAGTCTATTCGCTGTAAGTAGGCGAGAAATCATGACTTCTACCCTCTGTAACTCAAAAAAGGCTAGAGCAAATTGGCTGTAAATTCCCACATTTATTCCTTGACCGACTTTTCCCAAATGGTAGAAATATTAGCTCGATTACTGTAGTCGTTTTTGAGTTACAGAATTTAGAGGTCATGATTACTCGCCTACTTACAGCGAATATACTATAGCCCCCTGCCCCCAATACTATAAGCTCTAATTCACTTTTATTATTTCTAATTGTATTGTTGATGCATTTATATTGTACATTACACTATTCAGTAATTACCTTCTCCACAGCATCAGAAATAAGTCTTCAAAATCCTTGTTCCCATCAGCAGTGGTGGTGGTGGTAACTTGTATGTCATCTCCAGTCAGTATTGGAAGACAATCCACCAAGATACTCCAGTCTTACCATGCCACACCTGAAACAGTTACAGTACTGTATATATATAATGTGTAAGCAATATTTTAATGACTTAACACAACTCAGAATTGGATCTGCAGGATCATTTATATGGTAAAATGGAGAGTGAGATCAAAGAGAGAAAAATGCAAGGGAGAAAGGTGATTGGAGAACTTGATAGTATTCTCAAAGGAAGAATGGTTAGTCAGGAAGTTAAAAAGTCACTGAGAAACAGTGTGATGCTCCCAACCCTCTCGTATGGAAATGAGACATGGACAGCAAGTGACGAGGACCTCTCCAAACTGAGAGCTGTAGAGATAAGCTTTTCAGAATGGCAGCTGGTGTGAATAGGCTAGATGGGCCAAGTAATAGGGAAGTGTACGAGTCCTTTGGAATGGAAGAGTAAGCTTTAGGCATTGATTGTGGAGTGGTTGAGTGGATAAAGAGAAGTACTTTGAGGTGGTATGGTCATGTTCAGAGAATGGATAAAGACAGAATGCCAAGAAAGATATATGGGAGTCAGGTGAGTGGAGCAGCTAGTAGTGGAAGACCACCTATGGTATGAGAAAAGAAAGTGGAAAAATATATTGAAGAAAAACTTCCACGTAGTGGAAGCGGCATTGTGGCACGGGCAAAGGAGGCATGTCTTGACAAAGTAGCTTGGAGACGTTTCTGTCATGGCCATCCTTTAGCGGGGGTTTCCCAGGGGATAACAAGGCGTCGGAGATGATGATGAGAGTACACTAACTAGCATTCTTATTTCTAAAGATACCCGGTAGTCATATTATTATTAACACCAATAACCCTCAAATTAAATTAATGAAAGCATGTGATTCTCCCAGGATTCAAAACTAGGATTTATCATAAAGAACTTACACGCTGTAACCATTACACTATCAATACAGTTAAAATTACAGCACATGCCTACGATAAATATCCAATTATTGAATACTGGATATTAATTTAATCATATTTCAAGTTACAGCATTTTGTACAGTACTTCCCACTTCGAAGGGAGACAATTGTCTAAAGAGTATTGAGAAATCATTTGCTAAAGAATTGAAATTACCATCAGCTAAAATAAAACAGATTAGGCTCCTGTATAAGTTTATAAAAATAAAGTCTGAAAAGTTGACAGAATGATGCGTTTTTTTAGCACCATGTACGGTCGCGCTAATAAGTCACGTCCCAGCTGTCATTACGTTAACCTTGCTTTGTGCTGTATTAATCTTTGTCAGATGTTGAATAGGGTGGGTAAGTGTATGAACATGGTTGTATATCTCGCTCAAAAAGAAGAAATCGTGTGTAAATATTGCTGATACCAATTATTGATCAAAACATAATTGGTGCCGGGACATCACTTATTAGCGCGACTGTACTCCCTGTTCAACAGTGGGGCTAAGGTGGGTACCCTTATGTTTCAGGGACTTCAGTGGACAAATGCCAGAGATTGCTAGATCGCACCATCTACTACAGCACTGTCTCGGTTCACAGGTAAGTGCTCTGCTAACCGTGCTATGGCCTGTGGCACCAACCATTCAAGGAGCATTTTCTTGATAACATTTCACAGATAGCTTCTTCAGGTCACTAAAGCCGGTATCACACGAGTGCTTTTTACCTCAACACTGGTCTGTCAGCTTATGAGGTCAACATATCTAATATTTCTGCCATTAAAATTCATCTACCATCAGCCTAATTTCCGATACCAGTGCAAAATATTCCAGGAATGTTGCCAGAAATTTTTTGAGCATCGAATGTTGACTATAAAAGGTCTCGTGTGATTCCGGCTTTACACTTTAGTAACCTGAACAAGCTCTCTGCAAAATGTTATCAATAAAGTGCTCCTCCACAAATGGTGTTTTTCTTCACAGTAAATTGAGTTATATATGAAAGCCATGGAAGTAATGTGGGTGGGCATTGTGGTGTGGTTCTGCTTTGTGCCTGTTTGCCAAGCGATCGTTGGTCTCTGGGTCTTCTCCTGTACGATCTAGATGTGTGTGTGTGTGTTATGTATTTTTGTTTATGTTAGGGCTCTGTCTTGAGTCGGCCACCCCCAGTTATGGGGTATGTGCCTGAGTATATACATACGTACAGAGTTAAACTATACGGTACCTTTTTACTGCTTCGTAGACTGTTTTCACCATCCAGGAGTTTACGTCGCCATCTTCTTAAAGATAATCGGACCCCTGTGATGAATTCTTGATAATCGTCTTCTTCAGCAGTTGTTCCTGTAATTATAATAGAAGATTAGTAAAGTATTAGTATTAGTAAAGTACTACTATTACAACTACTGTACTGATAAAAACAAATAATACTAATACAGAAGTTATTAACCCTTAACTGTCGGCGCGCAACTTATGTCGTGTGAAATAAATTTGGACTATGTGGCGGTTCACAACTTATGCCGTGCGCCATTTTCAGCACGTAATGTTGCTGAGAGAGAGAGCTGAGCGGTGTGAGGAGCCTAGCAACTGTATGACCGTCCCCCACCACCGCGGTGGACCAACTGAACTGAATCCCACCCTTCCCTCCCCTCTCACACTCGCTACACAAGGAATTATGTAGGGAAATTACCTAATTACAGGGTTTTTGCACTCGTGTTGCACGATCGTTGCAAGAGAACTAGTGGTCGTACAAGGATGGTTCGGGTGTCATTGGAAAGCTCTGTTTACGCCCTTTCAGGGATAGATACTGTACTTGTTTTACGCTCTGGATCTTATTTAGGCATGAAAATGATCACGTAAACAACCCTATTTAGGGTAAAACCCCCCCGCTGGGCGCTACGGTCAAATAGACCACCTAGCCCGCTAAATAAGGGTTAATGGCATACAAAAAGAAAGTAAATAAAAAAAAAATATAAAGGAAGACCCTCCGCGTAGAAGAAGGAGCCTTGTATCACAGGCAAAGGAAACATGTCTGCCATGGCCATCCTTTAGCAGGGGTTTCCCACAGAAAACAAGGCATCAGAGATTAAGATGAATGAGTTACTGTACTATCTACCTAATTCATATTTTTTCACTAACCAATTTTACTTCTAAACTCAATAACTGAAATCAACGAATACATGTGGCACTCCAAGGACTTGAACCTAGGATACTCACACCGAAATTCCGCGCAGTTATGCATCACACGATCAAGACAGTTTTAAAGAATTATGCACAAGCCTACGATTTATTTAATGCCAGGCGCCTTGATCCCCAAGGGGGCCCCGGGTAGCCACAAATTTATCACCGCCATATTACCAGATCTTCAGTAAATTATCTAGCTTGATTTTTGAGGCAGGTTAGTTTAGCCCAGCCGCCCATTAATAAAGCTCATACCTGTAGTACTACTACAATGATAATACAGTATTATTAGAGTAGCCTACAGTTACAATACCATTAACCCATTCTGTACCGGTGACGTATTATTTATTTGATTTCAGCTACATTTAGACAATTTTATCAAGTTTAGGAGGATACATGGTAGCTGAAAGGACGAATTGATAAAATGTGACGCCTTTTTATTGGTAAGGTATTTCTTAACCCATTGAGCCCCGGCTAGTTATAATATTTTGTTCACCACAGTCCCAAGCCATTTTCACTTCTTATTTTTGTTTGCTAAAATGGAAGACAAGGATGAGAAATGAAAAAAAAAAAAAAAAAAAAATCACCTCGGATTTTTTTTTTTGGGGGGGGGGGCCTCAAAAAAATTTGTTGAGCCAAAATGGAAGAGAATGGTGAGAAATGAAGAACAAAATAAAAAAAAACTCACCTTGGTCATTTGGGGGGGGGGGGGGGGGGTCGAAAGTTCGTCTCCCCCGCATGACCACCCGCCCGGGAGCACTAGGGTGAAAACTGAGTATGGCATTGTACGGCATACATCCTAAGGAGTGTCTCACATAAATCTCAAGCCTCTAGCTCCCATACGACCGGAGTAATGAAGGTTCAAAGTGGCGGTGAACTAAGGGTGTGAAGTATCCCCACTAAGCCCACCACCACCAGCCGCGCGGCTGTCTTGGCCCGCTCACACCTACCGGCCCGGCTCCCACACACACTACGGTACCTCCCCCTCCTATTCTCCCGCCATTTCCTACCTTACGAGCCACGTAACTGATTTTAATATGTCGGACGCACGTGATGCGTCGCTGGGAGTTGGTGATCAAACACTGCCGACGCATCACGTGCGACGCTGGGTCTCACTGGGTTAAGCTGAATAAAACCGTCTAAATATAGCTAGAAGGGGAGGTGTGGTGGAGTGGTCTTGCCACTTGCCTGGTAATCCAAAGGTCCCGGGTTCAAATCCCGATGTATCAATGGGAAGATATTATTGGGATGGAATTTGTGCTGTACCTAGTATCAGTGCATTACCACAAGCCCACCGAAACGTCAATAAAATACCCTCATTGTTCCCTGATTAAATAGCAGTGTATGAATATTCCCATATTCAAAATATGCTATAGGGGTGCAATGCCTGGTGAGTTATCTGCTCAACAGGTGGCGTTGTGTGTGTGTAAGTGTGAGAGTCCGAGTGTAGGGGGTGAAACAGTGAAGCACGGGAACGGGATGGCTTCAGAGATGGGGTCGTTTCGGGCCATGAGTGAGCACCGTGCCTCATGTGAAGGCAAGATGGCAGGTGCTCGTTGTACTCTACGTGCTTCACATGTCTCACTCCCTAGACTGGAACAAGACCTCACGGGCTTCACTGTTCATTGTAAAGCGGTGAATGTTAAGGCTCTCAGCCTATGCCCGAGAGGAAGTAAGTTGGAATATAGAAAAAAAAAAAAAAAAAAAAAAAAAAAAAAAAAAAATCGCCATTACAGAAGGGGTTAATTATAATAATATTAGTCTGTGATAAATCCTAGAGAGGGACATTGTCAATTTCAATGGCATGAAACAAACGGCACAATACTGGAGACAGGCTGTCAAGGAAAATATATAGAAACTTCAAACTGCCTGTACTGTAGGGTATACAATCGGCCCTCGGGTAACGCGGCTTTAGGTGCCGCGGTTTTGCTCTAACACGGGTACCCCAAATGTGCCGAGTCAGCATCTAGCACGGTTTTGTTTAGGTAACGCATGTGGCGGGTGGCGGCTGGTCGGCATCTCTCGGCCGGTGACGTCAGACTCGGCAGACCCGTATATACCGGCGTATAAGACACATTTCTAAGCCTCCACAACCCTCCAAAACCATGGGTGGTCTTATGCGACGAATATACTTTCAATGCAAGTGAATTTGAAGCTCCGAGATTCATGAGCTGATTTTCCGAGTGACCGAAATCGTGTGTGATATTGTTGTGTCAGTTTGTGTGTGTGTGTGTACTTGTTCTTGTGTGGCTATGTCGGCCGTATCAGTAGGGAGTCTCAACCAGAGTTCTTTCTGTATGCAGTAAAATGTTATTATAATTATACTCTATGGAATTTAATTTAATTTTACCAAATAATATTTATAATAGTAAAAGCCAAAGAAAAATCCACTAAACTATAACTCTAATGAAGGTGGTAGATTGTTGGCAAGTTTAGCAAAGCTGCCGCCGCCTGCCTCACTTGCAGACTTACAGTTTCTTACAGTAGATCCTCTGGAAAAAGGCAAACTAGGCCTGTGTATCCAGCTCAGTGCCAGTACTTGCACTGCTGCGGTCGTTCACGGTGTTGGCGGCGGCAGTAGCAGACGTAAAAATTTTACTATTCTGTATTTTTGCTTTATAATCAAACTTCAAATCTTGTCTTCCTCATGCTTTATCAAGATTACTTTCAAACTCCCTTATTGATTCGGAATCGACTACATACTGGGGCAGTGCGTTCCACTCATTTACCACTATCACAATATGAGTTCTTTGCCTTTTCAAGCCTATTTCTTTCTTTGTACATTTTCTTAGAGTGTCCTCTCGTTCTTGTTCCCTCCCGCATCAAGAAGATCCCTTCACACACATCCTCATCATACATTCCTGACACTATCTTAAAAGTCTCTATCATATCCCCTCTCTTTCTCCTATATGCCAGTGTCGGAAGCCCCAGTGTCCTCAACCTCTGCTCATAGCCCGCGTTCTTCAACGTTGGTACTAGCTTGCTAGCTCTCCTCTGCACTTTCTCCACTGCTTCTATATCCTTTACCATATATGGAGCCCACACCTGGTTCGAATATTCCAGGTGCGGCCTAACCAGCGCTGTATAGAGATTCCTGAATATTTTGTCGTCAAGTGACACAAATGTCCTCCTTATCAGCCCTACAATTCTATTGGCTTTGTTTATCTTTTCCGCTAAATGTTCTGAGAAATTTAACTTATTGTCTATCACTACTCCTATATCCTTTTCTGCATTCACTTCCTCCATCGCTTCATACATGTACTGTATCCTACCTTGTCTATCTTGCTTGTCCCAATCCGCATGTACTTGCATTTTTTTGGATGAAAAGGCATTAACCAATGTTCAGACCATCCCTTCATGCCCTCCACATCTTCCTTACTCCTCACTCTTCTATACAGCTTAGTGTCATCCGCATACAGGTATATCTCACTTCCATTAGTTATAACTTCAGGTAAGTCGTTGATAAATATAACGAACAGTAGTGGTCCCAACACAGATCCCTGAGGTACCCCACTTGTAATTTCCCTCCACCCCGAGCCTATTCCATTCACCAGTACCCTGTCTCCGATCTTTCAGGAAGGCTTCTATCCATTTCACACATTTCTCCCCTATATTATAGCTTCTAACTTTCTCTATTAACCTTTTATGTGGGACCTTATCGAAGGCCTTCATAAAATCGCAATATACAGTCAGGACCCCCAATTCGCGAGAATAGGGGTGACAGGAGGCATCGCGTATTGTGAATTCGGGTATTGTGGAACTAACTTTAAATGGGAATAATTAGATTGGGTGACATCTCTCAATTATGGCCTATTTTCGAAATTTTTGGCTCTACAGTACAGTCTATATCTTATATATAAGAAGAACAATGAATAAAAATATGAAACTATCCTTAAAATTAGTAGTAGATAGGCTAGGACTAGGACTAGGACCGTAGGACTTCACGATTTTCTCCAACTTCTCCCTCCCTAACCAAATCGTACGAACAGTTTACTCTGACAAGCCTATTGCACAGTTTCCTTCTCCTCTTTTCTTGCGAAACAACAATTCCACCTTCATTTTGTGTGTTATCTTCTTATATTGGCGTGGCATGGCGAAAAAAGTGGCAGGCACTACAAACGTTTGGTCACTCCGCACGGCTATGAGCGCTTGAGCGGGACTGTGGGAGGGAGGGAGGGAGGGTAAGCGGGAGGGAAGGCAGGCGTATGCCCGTCTTCTTCTTTTTTCAGAGCTACTCCTGGGCCTCGCGAAACGTAGACGTGCTCGGGTATCAAGCGGGAATAGCGGATTTGGCCCCTTCTTAGCTCTCGATTCGTGTATTGTGGTACCACCTCGCATAATTAATGCTTAATTAATTAATGTTATTTTCGAGGGGTAACTCGTGTATTAGGGTTTTCGCGAATTGTGGAATCGTGTATTGGGGGTCCTGACTGTACCACGTCTATAACATCACCATCCTCCAGAATTTGCATCCAATCATCTACCACCTTAATTAGCTGTAGTACCGTCGACCTCCCCGGCAAGAATCCGAACTGTCTCCCACTGAAAAGTTGGTTTGATTTCATATGCTCCATTATTCCTTCTCTAATTACCGTTTCCATTAGTTTACACACAACACTTGTCAAATTGACTGGTCTATAATTTCCTGGGTCATTTCTCTTTCCCTTCTTAAAAATAGCTGTTATGTTCGCCTCTCTGCAGTCCATCGGGATTTGTCCTGTATTAAAAGATATTTCAAATAAAAATTTAATGGCTCTACTAACATTTCACCTCCTTCCTTTATGATTCTTGGATGTATCCCATCCGGTCCCGGAGACTTACTTCTGTTCATTTTGTCTATAGCCCTTCTTATTCTAGCATGGGAAAACTCTATTAGTTTTAGTGCCGGTGCCTGTTTGATGGGAATAGTAGGCACTGCATCATCCGACTCCACTGTTAGTACCTCCCCAAAGTATTTCCACAGTACCTCTGCTTTCTCCTTATCAGTTTCTGCTCTATTCCTATCATCCAATTCTCCTATCAGTTCTGGGATACCTACTCTTCTTGTTAACTTTTCCTGAATGTACTTCCAGAATATTTTTGGATTATCCTTCACGTTTTTTGCAATCTCTCTCTCCCTCTCCTTCACCCCCCTCCTTGTCTCCCACCTTATTTTATTGTTTATTTGTCTACGTTCCAAATCCACTTCTTTAGCTTCTATACTAGACCCCCTGTTCTTTTTTAACACTTTTAGTCTATCCCACAATCATTTCTTTCTTCTCATCAATGTCCAAAGCTTTCTTTTCATTGGTAATTCTGGGTTTGTTCTTTTCCTCAATTTTGTTTTATCCTTATATTCCCTTACTGGTACACATTTGGATATAGCATTCTCCAGTTTGACTCAAATCTTCCTCCACATTCCTTCAGCGTCTTCACCGTTCAAGTATTCCCCCCCGTCAATGTCCAAACACCTTCTCAGCAGCTCATAATCTGCTCTATCATACATGTATATTTTTTTCTATTGCATCTATTATCCCTCTCTGTTTTAATATTGCAACTAAAACTTATACAGGCATGGTCACTACGACCTATAGGGCTATCCACATTGACATATTCCACTATATCCTCCTCATTGCTAAAAATCAAATCAAGTACACTCCCCTGCATCCCATCTCTATAATTATCTTGTCATCTCTGTAATATGTTGCGTTAAAAAACAATCTCTCACTTTCTCTATAAACTTGTTTTCCAGGCTACACTGTCCCGCTGGAGTACCGTAAAATGGGGTAACTTAGGAAATTTTTCGGTTTTTTAACAATTGCTCCCGAGTGTAAACACATTATAGATATTTAACTAGGTCAAGTGATGTATGGTGATAGTGCGCCGTAATCCAGGAAGCCTCCTAAAATTAACCCCTATAATAAGAGAGCTATCCTTATCCTAAATGATGTCCGAAGTTTGCTTGAAAAGTTGACAACTTCGGACATGTATGGATAACTTCGGACATAGGTGATATCTTATGGAAAATGATTGCCAAGAAAACTGGGCTAACTCCGGACAAACGGAGAACTTCGGACGTACGTTCGTGGCCTTATTTCATTAATTTTTCGGCTCCTACTATTTTATATTCTTAGTTTCTTACAGTAGATCCTCTGGAAAAAGGCAAACTATGCCTGTGTATCCAGCTCAGTACCAGTACTTGCACTGCTGCGGTCGTTCACGGTGTTGGCGGCGGCGGTAGCAGACGCAACATTTTTACTATTCTGTATTTTTGTTTTATAATCAAACTTCAAATCTTGTCTTCCCCATGCTTTATCAAGATTACTTTCAAACTCCCTTATTGATTCGGAATCGACTACATACTGGGGCAGTGCGTTCCACTCATTTACCACTCTATCACAAAATGAGTTCTTCGCCTTCTCAAGCCTATTTCTTTCTTTGTAAATTTTCTTAGAGTGTCCTCTCGTTCTTGTTCCCTCCCGCATCAAGAAGATACCTTCACACACATCCTCATCGTACTTTCCTGACACTATCTTAAAAGTCTCTATCATATCCCCTCTCTTTCTCCTATATGCCAGTGTCGGAAGTCCCAGTGTCCTCAACCTCTGCTCATAGCCCGCGTTCTTCAACGTTGGTACCAGCTTGCTAGCTCTTCTCTGCACTTTCTCCACTGCTTCTATATCCTTTACCATATATGGAGCCCACACCTGGTTTGCATATTCCAGGTGTGGCCTAACCAGCGCTGTATATAGATTCCTGAAGATTTCTTCGTCAAGTGACACAAATGTCCTCCTTATCAGCCCTACAATTCTATTGGCTTTGTTTATCTTTTCCGCTAAATGTTCTGAGAAATTTAACTTATTATCTATCACTACTCCTATATCCTTTTCTGCACTCACTTCCTCCATCGCTTCATACATACTGTATCCTACCTTGTCTATCTTGCTGGTCCCAATCCGCATGTACTTGCATTTTTTTGGATGAAAAGGCATTAACCAATGCTCAGACCATCCCTTCATGCCCTCCACATCTCCTTGAAGCAAACCCATATCTTCCTTACTCCTCACTCTTCTATACAGTTTAGTGTCATCCGCATACAGGTATACCTCACTTCCATTAGTTATAACTTCAGGCAAGTCGTTGATAAATATAACGAACAGCAGTGGTCCCAACACAGATCCCTGAGGTACCCCACTTGTAATTTCCCTCCACCCCGAGCCTATTCCATTCACCAATACCCTCTGTCTCCGATCTTTCAGGAAGGCTTCTATCCATTTCACACATTTCTCCCCTATATTATAGCTTCTAACTTTCTCTATTAACCTTTTATGTGGGACCTTATCGAAGGCCTTCATAAAATCGCAATATACCACGTCTATTACATCACCATCTTCTAGAATTTGCATCCAATCATCTACCACCTTAATTAGCTGTAGTACCGTCGACCTCCCCGGCAAGAATCCGAACTGTCTCCCACTGAAAAGTTGGTTTGACTTCATATGATCCATTATTCCTTCTCTAATTACCGTTTCCATTAGTTTACACACACCACTTGTCAAACTGACTGGTCTATAATTCCCTGGGTCATTTCTCTTTCCCTTCTTAAATATAGCTGTTATGTTCGCCTCTCTCCAGTCCATCGGGATTTGTCCTGTATTAAACGATACCTCAAATAACATTTTCAATGGCTCTACTAACATCTCCCCTCCTTCCTTTATGATTCTTGGGTGTATCCCATCCGGTCCCGGTGACTTACTTCTGTTCATTTTTTCTATAGCCATTCTTATTCTAGCATGGGAAAACTCTACTATGAATATTTTATTATTGCTGCTTATTCCTGTCCGATGTTTAAGTGGAAAATGCACAGTCAATACTTTTAGGCCTGTATAATCAGTATAGGAGGGGGATATATACGTTATAAACATTATAAACATTACTGTGTATGTTTTTTTACTGATGTTGGTATCAGTTTTTAGTTTTTCTTTTAGTATACTTTTGACAATCCGGCGCCCTGTTTGGAGGCATTATGTCCAGGCCCCAAGTCCTCCTGGGAAACAACTGTGCTCGGTATGCTGCCGGCCAGGACCCCCTCGGGGGTGGAGGAACAAAGCAGAAAAGTGGTGGAAACGTCGTTCGGGTGAAGGAAAGCGTGCTCCGTGTCTGTGCCTTCAATGCCAATGGCATACATGATTTTAGCAAGAGAGAGTGTCTGATGCGAGAGTTTAAAGATGGATGTGTGGATGTGTGTGGGGTAGGTGACACGCACCTGTTGGGTTCTGGAGTGTGGGATGGTGAGAGTGAGCATGATTTGTGGGGTGGGGAAGGATGGGTTGTCTGGTCTGGATTGGATGCAGGATATAAACGTAAGAAAAAGGAAGGGGTAGCAGTAATTTTGTCAGAAAGGTTGAGGAAGTGTGTGAAAAACTATGGATGCGTGGACTCAAGAATTGTATGGTGTGAGTGCAAGATTGGGATAGATAGGTATACTTTTATGTGTGTCTATGCACCAGTCAACCAAGAAACTGGGAAAGGTGCGGAAGAAAATAGAAAATTTTGGAATAAAGTCAATAAATGTATAAGAGAAAGGCAAGAGTGTACACAAGTAATATTAGTAGGCGACATGAATGGTAGAGTTGGAAACGAGGAGATAGAAGGTATAGTGGGTAAATGGGGTGTGGAGGGTAGGAATATGAATGGTGACTTCCTTTTAGAAGTGTGTGCGGAGAGAGAGATGTTTCTGGCTAACACATTTTTTGAACATCGTCACATTCATAGATATACATGGCACAGAGGTGAAGGTGAGCAGGAACAGAAATCTCTAATTGACTACGCCATGATGGACTCCGGACTAAAAGGAAGAATTTTAGATTCAAAAGCTGTAAGAGGTATGCTGACGGGATCAGACCACTATACAGTGCTGACAAAAGTTAGGATAAGGAAAGAGTGGAAATATGAGAGGAAAGAGAGAAAACTGACAGTAGAGAGAATAAATGTGAGAAAATTAAATGAAGAATGTAATGCAACAAAATACAAGGACATCCTGAAGGAGACTATAAAGGACATGGATGTTATGATAGATTTGGGAAATACTGTAGACGAAGTATGGAAAGGTACAAGAGACTCCATGATTAAAGCAGCTGAGAAAGTATGTGGGAAGAAAACCTTTAAAATGTGGAAGAAGAAAGGTAACGCATGGTTTAGTAAAGAGATAGAAGAAATAGTGAAAAAGAAGAAAGAGTTCAGAAAGAGTATGCTGCAAAAGAATATACCTAGAGAAACTAGAGATGCGAGGAAAGAAGAATATAAAAATTGAAACAAAGAGTGAAGAGGGCGATACAAGACGCTAAAAGGAAGACAGATGAGGCATATGGGAGAAAGATTAGTGAACAGTTTCTGAATGACAGGAAAGCATACTACAGAGCTGTGAAAGAAGCCAGAGGGAAGAAGACTGAGAGTGTCTCAGGTGGTAGGATGAGGGACATGAATGGGGAAGTGGTAGAGGGTGATGGTGTGGTGAAAGTATGGAAAGATCATTTTAGTAGCTTAGCTGTAAAGAGTAGGGGGAAGGCAAAGATCTCATCCATAGGAATGGAGAGAGGTAGAATAAACAGGGTAGTTGAAAGCCAGATAAGCAGAGAAGAAGTAAAAGAAGCAATCAATAGACTTAAAATGGGCAAAGCTGCTGGAGTAGATAACATCCCAGGTGAAATGCTGAGATATGGAGGAGAAGAAGCTGTTGACATAATGCATAGGTTATGTAAATTAGCATGGGAAAAGGAAAGTGTACCAGAGGACTGGAGGAAAGCAGTGATAGTACCCTTGTACAAAGGGAAGGGTAGTAAAGAAGAGTGTAAGAATTATAGGGGAATTAGCTTGCTTAGCATACCTGGAAAGGTACATGCAAGAGTAGTAACACAGAGGCTACAGAAGATAACGGATGACAAAATAGGCGAGGAACAGGGAGGTTTCAGAAAGGGCAGGGGCTGCGTTGACCAGATAGCCTCAATGCGATTGTTGGTAGAGAAGTATCTGGCCAAAAACAGAAAACTCTATGCAGCATTCATGGATTTGGAAAAAGCCTACGACAAAGTAGACTGGGAGGGCCTGTGGGATGTGTTAACAGTATATGGTGTGGGAGGAAAGTTGCTAATGGCAGTAAAATCTTTTTATAGGAATGCAATGGCAAATGTGAAGGTAGGGGATAAGTTAAGTGAAAGTTTTGAGGTCAATGTAGGTGTAAGACAGGGATGTGTCATGTCAGCTTGGTTGTTCAATATATACATGGATGGAGTGATTAGGGAATGTAGGGCTGTATCAATGGGTGTGGGAGCTAGACTGGAATCAGAGGGAAGAACATGGAAGATTTTAACATGCCTATATGCGGACGATGCAGTCCTGTTGGCGGAAAATGCTGAAGAACTTCAGAGAGTGGTCACTGACTTTGACAGGGTATGTGAAAAGAGAAAGTTAAAGGTCAATGTAGGGAAATGTAAGGTAATGGTATTTGAGAGAAGAATGCATGAAACTATAGATTTTAAGGAAAAATATAGAATCAAGAAAGAACACAAGAAAAGTTGTAAAATAAAATTGAAAAATGAAGTACTAGAAGAGGTTGAAAGTTTCAAGTATTTGGGAGCTGTACTATGCAAATATGGTAAAATGGAGAGTGAGATAAAAGAGAGAAAAATGCAAGGGAGAAAAGTGATTGGAGAACTTGATAGTATTCTCAAAGGAAGAATGGTTAGCCAGGAAGTCAAAAAGTCACTGAGAAACAGTGTGCTGCTCCCAACACTCTCGTATGGAAGCGAGACATGGACAGCAAGTGACGAGGACCTCTTCAAACTAAGAGCTGTGGAGATGAGCTTTTTCAGAATGGCAGCTGGCATGAATAGGCTAGATGGGCCAAGTAATAGGGAAGTGTACGAGTCCTTTGGAATGGAAGAGCAGGCTTTGGGCATTGATTGTGGTGTGGTTGAGTGGATAAAGAGAAGTACTTTGAGGTGGTATGGTCATGTTCAGAGAATGGATGAAGACAGAATGCCAAGAAAGATATATGGGAGTCAGGTGAGTGGAACCGCTAGTAGTGGAAGACCACCTATGGTATGGGAAAAGAAAGTGGAAAAATATATTGAAGAAAAACTTCCACGTAGTGGAAGGGGCATTGTGGCACGGGCAAGGGAGGCATGTCTTGACAAAGTAGCTTGGAGACGTTTCTGTCATGGCCATCCTCTAGTGGGGGTTTCCCAGGGGGAAGCAAGGCGTCGGAGATGATGATGATGATGATGATATATACGATGTTTAACATATATTCTGTTTGGATCTGTTCTCGTTAGGCATTGAGCTCACTTTTAGAAAATATTGAGCAGGAAAAATAACCAATGCTGTCTAATCAATAACTCGAAAATTAACTAGGCCTAGTGAAAATATATAGGTATGTATACTATATCACTGCATATACACTTTTATGAATTTGAGCATTTTTATAGGTATAACGTATTTGTTGATGTTTCTTTCGGCAGATAAAACAAAATTTGGACAAGATATATGCCTCTCCTAATTTATATATATTATATATCCAGAATTATCCGAAATACATAAATCGGTTAGCATATTATCATATTTTTATGGGTTTTTGGACTCGGAGAATGATTATTTGATCTTTTACCACCATGTTAATGATGGACAAGTATTATGAATGATTTTCATAGGGCAAATAATAACAAACGATTGTTTTGTTCCATGTCCGAAGTTAGCAAGTTTTTTTTTAAATACACAATCGGCTAAATGATAGTGTTCTAGCTAGAGCGTTATACAAGTGTAACAAGTATATGGCGGGTGCCCAACACCGAAAGGGGTTGAAATAGGGGAGCTATCCCCCCGCCAAAGGCGGCTTTCTAGGGCCTTTCCTAGCTGATGCTGAGAGGATTGGGTTCTAGTCATGTGGTGATGGGCTGCTCTATCAGTGTGAGAACTGAGCAATCTCTGCCATACCCATAGCTTACTCTGACTGTTCCTTTTACTTATATATTTTCTAGATCTCAAGTGACGGCGTCTCTTCCGTGGATTGACCTCCCAATCTACCAAGATTGGAAGCCAAAGCGTCACATTTTTCGTTTGCCCCTCAACTTTCTCTTCATAATTGCTGAGGGGCACAGGGCCCTGGGTGGGGCTTTGGTTTCCCAGGCGTTTCCGCACCTTCCTCAGCTCCCTGCCATGGAGTGGCTTCGGTCACCCAGGCTTTATTGTGGTCGGCAGGGAGGGTTCTGTTGGGGCGCTCGGTTATGGCCTTGGCCTTGCTCGGGGCCTTGGGGCTGTTTGGCCAGGCAGCTTGGGGAACAACAACAAGTGTAACAAATTTCCTTTGGTGGATGTTGTCTCTGGTAATGTTACTACAAAATTATATCAGTCACAACATCATTCATACAAACAAATTTCTTCAGGGCGATAGAAGTTTGGCAGGGTAGCGAAAAATGTACATATTTTCGTCATATATATAATATTTTTTTAGTGTACATATACTCATGTCAGTTTCCTAGGACTTTTACATGCTCTTCCTTTGCAATTTCTCTAAACGGACCCCACAAAAAAATAAAATAAAAAGCGTTTCCATTATATAATGACAATGTCTAATTACTTATTATCGCCGATGTCCGAAGTTCTCACCGCAGTACGAAGTTACCCCACTTTACGGTAGTACAATTTGCCCCGTTGATCCTTGGCAAATTGAAATCTCCAATCAAAATCTTATATTTTAATAGGGCCCCTCCATCATTGACGACTTCGCCTATTAATAGTAATAGTCTCCATTCAACATCCTGCGCCAGCATTTTGAATAGCCCGCGCGAAAGCATCATGGAGTACTCATCATAAGTGCACGCTTAATTCCCTTATGGACTCGTCATTTTTATTAGGTACCCTACAGAAAAAAACTCTGCAAAAAAATAAAAAATAATATTTAATTTAATATCTGTTATTATATGACTTGCCATATACGTGGATTTCTTATGCTTTGCTTCCCCGACACCAGGCCCCCTAGCGGCCATCTTCATCCTTCCTTCTTCCGCGTCCCTCCCGACAACAGGGCTCGCGCCGTGTCTGCTTCATTCGTCGTTCGCAGAGCTTCTAGTGAGTCCTTACTCATTTGTATACATCTGTGTTGCAGTAACAAGGTTTAGATTAGTAGCACGGCTGCCAGATTGGTCGGTCCGCAGGAAGAAGTGAAGTGTTAAAATAGGATACCATTGTAACAGGCATCTACGAGTCCCGGATGGGTGTACCGCGTGTGTTGTTTTGTTTTGCGATACGCCTTAGCTGTTGTGTTTACTTAGCTAGAAGGCGACCACTCTACAAGGCATGATACAGACTGTCAATATTGAGGATAGTACATGCCATTTTCTTCTATTATCAGCAAAAGCTCTGGTTAAGGGTGTCTGCACGTGGTGCTCCACCTTCCAGGGTTCGTGTTTTGCTTAGGCCCCTTGGGTGGCCTCCCTCTGCTTGGTGCGGCTGTTGGTTGCTGGGGCGTCGTCTGCTGGGATGTTCTTCAATCCATGTGGTCGGCCTAGTTAGGGGTCTCCAACGTAGGCTTCAGGTAATTTAGTGGTCTAAATTTTCTGTTGTTATTGTTACCTATGTATGCCCCTGATTCTGGTTCTTGCATGCGGTCTAGTTCCATCGGGGTAGGGGAGACGTCCCTTATCATTATTATTGCATTTATTTTATGTGCGTGGGACTGCGGTAAAAGGGGCTGTGCCAACCCTTTTTTTTCCAGCAGTTTTTGTTTTTTTCCGGCGGCCCCATGAGAGGGGCCCAGGTTATTAGTCTCCGACGGGTAGGAACATTCAAAAGATCCCGGCGTGGTTTGGCTGAACCATTCTTCCGGCGGAATTGCATTCCGAGCAAGGATATAAACTCGGCTCGCCGAGTTAACTCTCCCGGCCTGACCTAGTGACACGCCGCAGGCGGTACGCCTGCGGCACCCCCAGTCAAGTGTACACGAAGTGATAAGATGAGTTTTGCAAACTTGTTTAGTAGGATCACATCTTAACAAGGTCAGGGGACCTGTGAAATATCACAGGTGAGTTTTTGAAAGTCAGCTAGACAGATCCGGCGGAAGGTTAGCGTAGTGGTGCATTATAGCTAAGTTTCCGGCGGATTTGAGTTAGGATGTTTAATACCTCGCAGGTTATCCTTATGAGCATTGATTCCAAATACATGTGGCACTCCAAGGACTCTAACATAGGATACTCGCACAAAATTCTGCGCACTTATGCATTACCGCCATACAAAATAAATTTAGAAAATTTAGGATTTAGGCCTACAAAATATGACAGATCAAGTATGATTTTGAAAAAGTATACGGCCAGAAAAATACTAATGAAGTTTATGTTGAATCAAACTTAATATACTGCAAGGACAGATTGTTCAAAAGTTTAAGACTATTTCTGCATTAAATATTTAACACTATTTTACAATGCACTAGGAATGTATACTATTTACTTGTGTGTAGTAGCTTCAATGGTTTACATTAAGAAACTATTCCCCCTTCCAGAATAATTCTAGTACAATTATTTTAAGTTCTAGTGCCTCAAGGTTACGTAACAATTCATATTTTTTCACAAACCATCTTTACTTCTAAACTCAATGAAAACTAATACATGTGGCACTCCAGGACTCTAACCTAGGATACTCACACCGAAATTCCGCGCACTTATGCATTACGCTATCAAGGCAGCAGTGCCAGTTTGAAGAACTTTACATCTATGAGAGCATAGTACAGTCTGTGACCCATCCCCCTAGGGACAATCACTGTTCCGAGTTTCACAACTCTTTATAACTTTCCTGGCAAGTTCATTTTAGTGACCCAAAAGACTTTGGATATACGGAAATATGGTTTTACCACACTGTCCTACAGCGACACCTCCGGGGAATATATAAAAAGGTAGTATAAATCTACTTATCTTTGTGTGCACATGTGGCTGGTGGGTTAAGGGTTCCTGGTTGGCTGGTGTGGCCTGGTAGTGGTAGCTTGGTGTCGTCAGGTAGGTTGGTGTGGCCTGTTAGTGGTAGCTTGGTTGGAGTAGTCTGCACCACCTGATAAGGAAAAAGGGTTCGGTCAGGGTTGATCAAATCATTATAAAATGCTGGAAACATTGGCAAGCATATTTATTAAATGCTTAAAAATATCCACTAAGCAAATTTCTATCTATCTATCTATATGCTCAGGCCCAATCCCCATTTTGGGGGTAGCCGACTCAAGACAGAGCAAGAACAGGGAAAACACAAAAACAACATAAAACAAAAAATAAACACAGATAAAAAACACAAACTCTCGGACATCATACATCCTTCTTTCAAATAACCTTCCAATCCTCTCGCTTCTCATTCGTACTACAAATAAATTTGAAATTATTAAAACAAATATATAGCCTACTAAATATTGAACACTTTAATGCCACTTATAAACCTTTGCAATAATTATTTAGTACAACTAACTTTCTCAATGAACGTGGTCCCGGACCCTGAGAACTAGAACCCTTGAATGTGGTTTCTGTTTGGGCTGTCTCGAGTCGGCCACCCCCAGCAAGGAGGTATGTGCCATAGTAAATACATTCAAACTTTCTACCCCTAAGCTAACTAACAAGCCAGTTACTTTAGATTGAAGGACAATGATCAACTTTAATATCAACTAAGAGGTCGCAAAGCTTCTAAAACAGAAAATTAGTGTGATATTAATCTGATTTTGTGCAATTACATATAGAATTAAGATTACATTTTCTTTAATTTAGCATTTATTCTTAATTAACTTCAAAATATAACCCCTTACATACAGTATAGTTTGGGATATGAAAACCGATACAGGATTACAATATAAGTGTCTATCCCATTTAAGAAGTACAGTATCTAATAAATTCATATTTAGTCACCAACCAACCACTAACAAATATACCTAATTAATGAAATAAATTAAACTAATGAATAAGTGTGGTTCTCCAAGGACTCTAACCCTAGGATGATACTCTCACCTAAATTCGGTGCACTAAGCGCTATCAAGATCAAAATATTTAATTTACTTCTCTAAAGTGCATATTCTTCCAATTCCAACTGCACTAAAAAACTTTACAGCACAATTTTAATTTCAAAGCAAAAAAATATATTCTATTTTTATATTACACCCAACCCCTCCCAAAGAAATTAATGAAAGCAAGCATGTGATCCACCGGGATTCGAACCTGGGTTACCACATACAGATTTTAAACACTAACCATTACATCAAGGCAATTACTGTAATATAAATAAGGAACACCCGATTCTTAACATTAATCCTCAATTACAAACCCAATGCATTCTTATGAACTAATGAAAGCATATGGTCCTCCCAGGATTCAAACTCGGGACACCACACCCAGAACACAATTATCTAAACTATTACACCACCAACACAGCAGCACAAAGCTACTCGATCTAGGAAGCTTGCCGTGGGAGGAAGATCAGTTAAAAAGGCTGTTATTGGGCACCATGTTGTAACAGCGTTTGGATGGTCAAAATCGGCGATAGAGGCCGGGAGTTACATAACTTATGGCTGAGCCAGCCTGCCAGCCAGCCAGCCTGCCAGCCAGCCAGCCATCACGACGGCTGGAGAGACACTGTTGCGTGGTGGTCTCTCTCTCGCTCTTTCCCACACTTGGTAACACAGATGACCACACCCTGCTAGCAACTCGCTAATGTTAGCACAAATATATACCTAAGAATAAGGGAATAACAGGGAGAATAGGTGATAATTGAATGGGGGGGGGGGGGAGGGTGGAAGGAGGGGATGTGGAGGAGTGATATTTGGCATGGCCAAGGGGCAAAAAAAAAAAAAAAAATATATTATACTGGGCTGATTTAAAAAAAAAAAATTTAGGCCTTGGATTATATAAGGCTTCCCGCAGCCCACCGGTAGGCCTTATATAAGTCTTGCCGCACTTGCTGGGTTAAAAATATAAAAAAAATACTCAAGTACTCTTGAGGGGACTGGCACTCTGGGGACGTGGACGGCAATGGTGCGGTAGCTTGGAGTGGGAGTGGCAGCCCTGCAGACCCCATAGGCTGAGAGACCTGCGAAGTTGAAAAAAAGGTTAAAAAAAAATCCACCAAAAAATACGGTCATTTAGAAATATTCGGGAGGGTACCTAAATATTTTTGGATTCATACCAAATTCAACACAGTGCTTGCCACATGATCCTAGTATGACCCCAAAGTGTAATAATCTAAATCGGAGTAATATAAATACTACCAACAAATTCTTATATGGAGGTAACTGAAAAAGGGGCACAAATTTTTAGGAAAATTCGGAGGAAACAAAATCGTGGTGCACTTATTTATCAATGAATGTTGCCGATTTTCACTACAGTTATACTCTAGGGCCTTACAAACAAGATATAACCATCAAAAAGTGATAACCTGAACGTCAGACCGCCCAGGCGCCCATCTAGCGAGGGCGCTCCAGCGCCGGGTTTGGCTCGGGATCCCGAGAAGTCTCTCCTTGGCCTGTAACCACCTCTGGAAGCCTTAAATACTTATGGATTGCAACGAAATTTGAAATGGAGGTTCCTTTATGATGGCTTTCTAGCTAGTGTGAATAAAAATGAAATCTGAGTATAATAAATGCCTAAAATCTGTTGCAAACTAACAACTTTGCTGATTTTTACCTGTAAAAGTTGAAGAAATAAACACATAAGTCTCTGAAATTACACTGTATGTTACTTATTTTACCTGAGCTTGTACTAAGGAACCTCATAAACAATATACAACATATGGGAGGGGTCTCACCTTTATTAGTTGCAGTTGTCGCACACTGGAGTACTGTATAGTGGTTGTGGCAGACGGCCTTCCTGCAGGTGCCACACCCTGTCCGGGTCCGCCCATTAGCTGTCGTGGGGCACATGTAGCACCGTTGCCTCTTGTCAAGCTTGATGCGGCCTTCATCAAGCATCTCCTGGCCTGGGTGGGAGTCGTATGCGATGTTGAAGGCCTGGCCGACAAAAGTCCTGAGGCCTGTAGATAGGTTGTTGTGGTGGCTAATCCTGTAGGATGCCCAGGGCCGGCACAGTTCCTCAGCCACCTCATAGCCAAAGGTGACCCTGTTCATCTTCCTGTCGTGGTGCTTGCTGCTGTGAATGATGTGGGCGTTGGTCATGGCCAAGTTGATGATCCCATAAAAGTAGCACATGGGCCAGCGTCGGGTCTTCCTGTTGTTGTTGTTCCCCAGGCTGTCTGGCCGAACAGCCCCAAGGTCTCGAGCAAGGCCATGGCCATAAACGAGCGCCCCCACAAAATCCTCACCGCTTACCACTAACAAAGCCCGGGTGACCGAAGGCACTCCAAGGCAGGGAGCTGAGGAAGGTGCGGAAATGCCCGGGAAACAAAAGCCCCACCCAAGGCCCTGTGCCCCTCAGCAATTATGAAGGGAAAGTTGAGGGGTAAGGGAAAAATGTGACGCTTTGGCTCCCAATCTGCCAACTTCTAGGTTGGCAGTAGGGAGGTCAATCCATGGAAAAGACGCCGCCACTTGAGATCTAGAAGATATATAAGTAAAAGGAACAGTCAGAGTAAGCTATGGGTATGGCAGAGATCGCTCAGTTCTCACTCGGATAGACCAGCCCATCACCACATGACTAGAACCCAATCCTCTCAGCATCAGCTAGGAAAGGCCCTAGAAAGCCGCCTTTGGCGGGGGGATAGCTCCCCTATTTCAACTCCTTTCGGGGTTGGGCACCCGCCCAAGGTCTTCCTGTTGCAGGTGGTTGCGGCACAAAGCTGGTCGAAGGTGTCGGCCCCTCCCTTGGTGGCGTTATAAAACATTTGCAGGTCAGTCTTTTTTTTCTCTGTTATGGTGGGACTATGGTGTACCGTCGACATCAGCATGACTCGCTTGGTGGGCTTAGTACGGTTGGCCATGAGTGTTATGTTCTTCTCATAGTTGTAGCAAGCTATAATTCCACCTACAGGAATGTTGGTACCCAACAGTGCATCAGGAATGTATGATTTTTTCCTGATGGTGCCCACGAAGTCAAACCCGTCCTCCTTCAGCTTGGTAATGAGAGGTAGAGATGTGAACCAGTTGTCTGTAGTTACAGTTCGACCCCGACGCCCATGGCCCCACGTTAGTTCGATGGTGTAGTACTCCCCCATGGTGCGAGGCTTCTCCAGGGTCACCGTGCCCTTTCCCAGGTAGGGCATGCCGTTACACATATAGTGTGTATCTGCATCGCAGGCCATCACGATCTTCAAACCATACCTGTGGACAATAAACATTTTGTAATCATCGATAATCACAGGTAAATACAGGCAAAATGACTCATCAGCATGGTAATGTTCTCACAGGTAAGTAATGGTTAGGCAAATGAGTAGTCAGCATGGTCAGGTCCTCAAACCTCACAGGTAAGTACAGGTAAGTAAATGCTTAGGCACATCATGGTCAGGTCCTCAAACCTCACAGGTAGGTACAGGTAAGTAAATGGTTAGGCACATGAGTAATCAGCATGGTCAGGTTCTCAAACCTCACAGGTAGGTACAGGTAAGTAAATGGTTAGGCACAGGAGTAATCAGCATGATCAGGTCCTCAGTAATCAGCATGGTCAGGTCCTCAAACCTCACAGGTAGGTGCAGGTAAGTAAATGGTTAGGCACATGAGTAATCAGCATGGTCAGGTCCTCAAACCTCACAGGTAGGTGCAGGTACATAAATGGTTAGGCACATGAGTAATCAGCATGGTCAGGTCCTCAAACCTCACAGGTAAGTACAGGTAAGTATATGTAAATTATGGATTTATAACTTACTTGGCAGGTTTGTTGGGCATGTACATCCTGAAGACACAGTTGCCACGGAATGGAAGGAGCTGCTCGTCCACTGTAATGTGCTGTCCAGGCTTGTAGCAGCGCTTGCAGGCGTCTATCGTGGCATCCCAAATCTTCCTGACGGGGGCAAGACGGTCGACCTTCACCCTCTCCTCTCGTGTGGCCGATTCGTCAAAGCGTAGTGCCCTCATGAGAAAGGTGAAACGGCGTTCAGACATGGTGGCACGGTACAGGGACGCCCCACGGAGAAGGTGCCACATCTCCTTGGTCGCGACGTGGTTGTCCTTCCTGACGCCAGACATGATCAGAATGCCCAACAAAGCCTTCAGCTCCATTATGCCAATGGGTTGAATGGTGTGGAGTTCCTGGCATTTATATTTCTCCCTCAGGGCCTCCATTTTGACGTTTGTGTGGACACAGATCTCTGCCAGGGTGGAGTCCGTCAAGAATAGGGATAGTATTTGGGCAGGTGTTTTGGCATCTGCAGTCACCAATGTGGGCCCCCCCTTCTTCTATTCGTAACTTCCTGCCGAGTGAAGGTAGCTGTGGGTTAGGATCTCCGTGCCAAATTGTTCCGTCCCTGGCGGTAACTGTGGGTTGGTCGAGTGAAAGTATGGGTGTGCTCTCAGCAGGTTGTAGGGGACCCCTCCTCCTTTTGCGGCTTTTCACCTCGTTGGGTGACAGGTCACCTTCAGGAGAGGGTGTGGGTGACGGTGGGGGGTCGTCGCGCTCTTGGTCTGGCGTAGGGCGTCGAGAGGTGCCTGCAGACGTACCTGGGGTGTCAGGTAAGCCCGGGTCGTCAGGAGCTTCTTCAGTAGCATGTGGTGCTGGGTCTAGGTACTGAAGCTGTTGAGACGCTCCCTAACCCTGGTGAGGGAATGTGCGCGTGAGCAGGAGAGGTGGTAGGTGCAGTGCCTGGCGCCGGGCCGGTGGCGTCAGGCAAGTCGGGGCTCTCGGTGTTGCCATCCACCTCTGACGAATCGCTATGAATTTCATCCTCACCCCTCTCCTGACTCTCCCCATCACTTTCGTCTTCGTCACTCACCAAACAATAGGTTGCTGCCTCTTCGGCAGTCCAGGATCGGCGAGCCATGTGCAAATGAAGAAAAAACAAGATTTAGCAAAATATTCACCGACGCGCATATGACAACATGAGACAGCCTAGCTGGCGTGAGCACGTGGGTCCGTCATCTGGCTAAGTTGCCTATTAGTCTTAGATTAATATCTCAAACACATTCTTGACAAAGGCACAGTATACACAATTATCAACATTCAATAAAGTTACTTACGAGGTTAGGACGTTGCCTGTGGGCAACGTAGGTTGCCAGTTTCGCCCTGTTGCCGTAGAGCTAGAGCGTAGCAGCTCCGCTCACTGCTGGGGCTACCCGTAGACTGCCGCCCGGCAGGCCGATAACTCGGGCAACGGCCCTGTGGGCTGCGCGCCGACCAAATAACGCGTTTTGCGCAACCTTCGCTTGCGCATTTACAACGGCGTTTCCTATAAAAATATTGTTTTAACTATTATATAAGAATAGGACAACAACAACAACATAAGATAAAGTAAACCCAGATTAAATTATTTATTCAAAGTCCAAGCAAAAGCAAAAAAAATTCAAATATTTCATCAAACTCAAACCAAAACAAATATAAATATTTAATCAAAGTCAAAGCCAAATATATTTTTTTTAAATATTTAATAAAAGTCCAACAAAAACTAACAAACATTTAAATATTTAATCAAAGTCCAAGCCAAAGCCAAAAACATTACAATATTTAATCAAAGTCAAAGCCAAAGCGACAAAAATTATAATATTTCATCAGTCAAAGCCAAACAGATAATAATGAAATAATTTAATCAAAATTATTATATTTAATTAAACTCAAAGCCAAACCAACATTATTGCAAATATTTAATCACACTCCAAGCCAAACCAAATATATTGCAAATATTTAATCAAAGTCCAAGCCAAATTGACAAATATTATAATATTTAATCAAAGTCCAAGCCAAACACAAATTATTGACACATTTTATTCAAAGTCAAACCCAAAGCGAAAAAAAATTCAATATTTAATCAGTCAAACCCAAAGCAAAACAAATTACAATATTTTATCAGTCAAAGCCAAACCAAATATATTGCAAATATTTAATCAAAGTCAAAGCCACAAATATTACAATATTTAATCAAAGTCAAAGCCAAACCAAAAGTATTGAAAATATTTAATCTAAGTCAAACCAAAAGCGAAAACAATTTAATTATTTAATCAAAGTTAAACCCAAAGCAAAACAAATTATAATATTTAATAAAAGTCAAAGCCAAACAACAAATATTTTAAAATATTTATTCAAACTAAAATCCAAACCTAACAAAATACGCATATTTAATCAAAGTCAAAGCCAAACCGAACAAAATTAACATTAAAGCGTCTAATTATAGCCAGAAAAAAATGTCAAAATGCGTCAAGAGCCTGAAGGGGTTAATAGTAAAGTTGAGTTTGGGAGTTGCCATTAAGCGACGAAAACAAAAATGGGGTAAGCGCCTGAGTAGATATAGATTATGCCCTTCAAAATGGTGTAATACTCTTTGAATAGCTCCCAAGGCAACAACAGTAAATGAAAACAAAACTAACCTAACCTATGCAAACCTAACACCATGCCAAGTTTGTGTAAAAATTATGGAATAGCTCTTAAGGCCACAATAATAATATACAACTTGCAAAATAAACAAACCAAAACGTATACGAACACAGTAAAAAGACAAAATAACTAATCAAAATCGATGAAGTTAAAAACGCTTTGTGCTACAGTATTTGTGATTTTCGTAAATATATATACTAGTCCAACTCCGGGGATAATTTCCTGACACCCACTCTCCATGTCAAACACCTATTTCAAGGATACAATATAGAAACTACATTCAAGTCTTTCAAGATTTTATTTACAAACAATGAAAGGAAAATCTTATTACATAAATATCTGGGACTGTAAAACTCCACAACACAAGGCTAATGACAATATATGCAGCAACTCACCCAGCAATTCCATTGACTATACAGTATTGTGAAACTTGGCGATGAATAATTGCAAAGTAAGTTCAATACAAGTCATATATAATCCTTTTCATCGTAATAGTTTCATTATGAATCTCCATGTACACTCGACCAAAAAACAATTTTTACACTAAAGCTCTAAACATTCTGAAAGTGGGTCGAAATCTTATGATAATACGTACCTCGCAGACGTATGTTTCACCCCGATTCATTCCGTTCACACTAGACAGACACACAGCTCACCAGTGTAAAGATTTTTTTTTTTTGGGTTGAGTGTACTGTACAGTAATGATACAGTCCTCTTTCACTATCCAATGCCCCGATTTACAATATTATTATTCAATTTTGTGTGTTTGGGTTTGGCTGGTCTGAGAACGCATCCCCATTTACCACATTAATTTTAGGGTTCGCTATATTATTTTTCTATTTAAAATCAAATTTTCAGGAACGTAACCCAATCGTAAATCGAGGGAGACCGGTATATTCTGTCTTTTTATAAAGAAAATGTTTTGAACTTACAAAATACAGTAAAAGATCAAACTTTACAGAAATCCCTAAAACCAGTTAACACAAATAATACATAAGTACAACACTTGCTTCCTATGACAAATAAAGCTTCCCATTCAATTAAACATTTGCAAGGACAACTAATAAACAAAATGAGCTAATCTAAGTTTCATTAACAATCTAATAAGTGCCTCTTAAATTCTGTTGGAGTGAAATGACAGTTTATGATTAATTATTATGTTTTTTACACAATTAAAATGTAAAACTTGCAAACTATGAGATCACAATCGAATTCATCATCAGTAAAAAAAACAAAAAAACATCCTGATTACTAGTATACTGTATACTAATCGCTACAGTTGTGAGCCAATGATAAACTTAATGACACACCAATAAGAATGACATACAGGCCTCCCACACTATCCAATGCCCCGATTTACGATATTATTTAATTAATACTTTTTCATCAACCAACTTTTACTTCATAGGTTTTTATGGGTTTGGGTTTTGGCTGGTCCGAGAACGCATCCCCATTTACCACATAAATTTTAGGCTTCGCTATACAATTTTTCTATTTAAGATTGAGTTTTCAGGAACGTATAAAATGATAACTGAATTTTGATGTGAATATCCTAGGTTCGAGTGCCACATGTATTTGTTGATTTCATTATTTGAGTTAAGAGGTGAAGTTGGTTGGTGGAAAAACCATAATAAACCAAGGGAGGCCTGTATGTCATATCACCTAATGTATCAACCATTATTAGTTATGCCCATTAGGGGGACAGTTTCAAGAGTGGTTTTTATCTGGACCCCCTTCTCCCTCATATTTGGCCCCATTAGTTTTGAGGTTTTAAGACGCTCGCCCCATTATTTTGGCAATTTTAAGAGCTTTCGCTCCATTTCTGTCAATATTAAGACCTTTAGTGCCATTCCGGTGTCTATTTTTCTTGGCAAGCGATAGTGAGCCTATAATTTAGGAGAAACCGGCCTTTGACCGAGACATTTTTCTACCAAAATATTTCCAAATTTACCTCAAAAGGGGGGGGTCTTGGGGTATTTTCTTGAGCTAGATGGAAGTCTAGGGAGCAAACTAAAAACCTCCCCTTAAAACCGCCCCTTTGATCAACAGCCGACGCTCTACTGACTATGCCAGAACTCAATTTAGTATAGGCCGATGCATCTTGCCTTAGCTTCATCATTTTCTGCCTTCTACCTGCTCTCCTAAGCACAGTGCTTCTTGTACAAAATGACAACTAGTTTTATGATATACTGTAGTACGGTCGCGCTAATAAGTCATGTCCCAGCTGTCATTACGTTTGGCTTGCTCTGTGCTGTATTAATGTTTATCAGATGTTGAATAGGGTGGGTAAGTGTAGGAACATGTTTGTATATTTCACTCGATATGAAGCTTAGATATTGCTGATACCAATTATTCATCAAAACATACTTGGTGCCGAGATATCACTTATTAGCGCGACTGTACATACATTTCTAAAAGGAGATGCTTATATTAAACCCCCTTCAGCACCGTGATGTAATTTTCATCTTATTTAGGTTACCCTTATACGCTTTTCTTCAGCTTATATTACACCTCTAGGATTCAAAGGTGAAAATATGATCTAAATAAACCCTCTGAATAACATAGATCCTCCTTAAACTCCATAAAATCGTCTAACTTAAGCCAGCATCAAAGGAGTCACGGTGTTGAAAGGGTTAAAATTCTTTCTTCACAGCTGGCTTAATCTTCAGTAACAGTAACACTTGTGAGTTTCAGGCTATAAGGAAGTTGGAGCCGTATGCATACTGTAGATATTAAACAAATGCAATAATAATGTACAGTAAGTTTCTGATGTTAGAAAGTAGTGAATTATATTGTATGTATTTAGCGATGCACTAAAACTAGTAAACATATTTAAAACTAGTAATTCTGTTTATTATCAATGCATATACAGTAGTTCCAATTTCCTTATGCTAGTAGTAAATTCTCACTGGAGTGATGCAGTCAGTTGACCACTTGTGAGTTTCAGGCTATAAGGAAGTTGGAGCCGTACACATCGATATTAAACAGAAATGCAATAATAATGTAGGTTTCTGATGGATAAAAAGTATGATTAATTAATTTTATGTGTTCATATTATTATATGCACTACAACCGTCTTTTAACTGGTAATTCTGCTAAATATCGACGTCTACGACTCTACAGCTCCAACTTCCTTATAGCCTGAAACTCGCAAGTGCTCAATTTACTATTACCGTACATCCTGAGCAGCGATCTAAAGTGCGAGAAATTCCTAAAAAATTGCATGTGTAAAATATATTCTATCCTGTATGATTATCATCTGCATATACTCGCATATACTTTGCTTGAAATACACAACACCCGGTCGTCATGGGGATGTGTAGTTTTTTTTTTCCTGAGATTTTATATATAGAACAATTTTTTATTTCCAAATGTTTGAAAAGTATACTGTACTTGTAAGTTTATCTGACACTTTGCTCTGTGATGAAATATTCTGGTTTTAAAAGCTAAGGTGAATTTAATCAGTAGAATAGAATTATTTATGAATATTCTTCACACTAAACAATAACAATGAAAAAAATAATACATCCAAAAGATTACTAGCCACATTAGAGTACTTTTAATTGTTCTTTATAAGGATAATGTTTACCAGTCCAAGAGATTACAAGAGTTAGCAATAACCGAGTCTACGCCCAGCATTAATAGAAGTACTCTGTAGTAGGCCTATATCAACATTTTGCATCATTACAAATTTCACACTTAACCCTTTCAGGTCCGGGGGTTGCCGTTTAGCATTCAGAAATATAATTATCTTAATCTCATAATTACCTCTCCAAAATTAGTTTCCTGCCCACAACTCGCTCAAAGACAACTGCAAAGGTTGAAGTAATTAAACTAAAGGTTTATGAACACCCATGATGGTCACAAGGTTTTAAAGTATCCCTGTATGGACGCAATTGTGTCCAGAGGTGAGCAAAAGGGTTAAGGGGAGAATGGGCTGGGAGTTTTTCTGGTCCCCTTCTCCCTCGTGTTTAGCCCCATTGGTTTTTATATTTTAAGACGTTAGGCTCATTAGTTTGGCGATTTTAAGACTTTACCTACCACAGATCCTCCATAAGCTGCATAAAATGGTCTAATAGTTGTATAATTCTCCTACTTGAAGAGACAGAGAAACGAGTGAGGGAACGAGAAAGTCACCCGCGACTCTGAGAATAGGAACTTTATATGTAGTTTCTGTTCGGGCTCTGTCTCGTGTCGGCGACCCACAGCAATGTGGTTATCTGTCTGAGTATATACAGTACATACATGCATACATTTGCCAGAATATGATGAAAGGAACGTCACCAGTGCTGAATGGGTTAATATGGATGGGTTCATCGTGTGCCTATCAATATTCCCACTGTTCATTACATTTTCATATATCAAAGCAAACAAGACTGCATTTCACACAATCACTTAAGCCAACAACATAATCTACACTCCTTGAGAGCCCTGTGGGAAAGCCCAACCATGGCCATGGCCTTCCTTACGGACTCGGGGCTGTTCGGCCAGGCAGCTTAGGGAACAACAACAACAACACCGAGGATAAATAACACCATTGAGGAGCAGTACCGGTACTTTATTGACAATGTACAATAGCTTCTTTAAGGGGGGGATGGTCGTATTTATTTGCTTATTCATCTTTATTATTTTTTTTTGGGGGGGGGGGGGGCTAGGAATCCTCCTCCCCTTGTAATTTTCACAAACTAGACGAGACAAAGTAAGGGGCGAGGGAACGCGAAAGTGGTCCCGGATCGTAAGAACTAGAATATTAAATGTTGTTTCTGTTTGGGCTCTGTCTCTTTGTCTCGAGTCGGCCACCCCCAGCTATGGGGTAAGCGCCAGAGTATATATATATATACATCCATACATACATATTTTTTTAGTTTCCTCCCTAGATCTCAATCAAGCTTAAAATAACACCCCAAAGACCCCCCCCCCCCCAATCAAGATAAATTTGTAAATTTTTTGATAGAAAAATTTTCAGCCCGAAGGCCGGATAATACTATATTACGGGATCGCTATCGCTCGTCAGGAAAATAATCGACACCTAAATTGTACGAAAGGTCTAAATAGTGACAGCAATGAGGTGAAAGGTCTTAAAATTGCCAAACTAAAGGGGTGCACATCTTAAAATATCAAAAGTACTGGGGCTAAACATGAGGGAGAAGAGGGGTCAGAAAAAGCAACCATCCACCCGCTTTTAACTCCTAGTAACATGCTCCTCTTCAAATGGTGTGTTTTAATCCATCCTGTTAACCCGCTGAGACCCAGCGTCGCACGTGTTGCGTCGGCAATGTTCGATCACCAGAACCCAGCGACGCAACGTTTGCGTCCTGGCCGGTCCGGTCCTAATTACTCCGGTCCTATGGCACCCCGAGGGCTCAGATTTGTATGGGAACTATGTAAGTATCCCACGCGCCCATGCCGATGGTTGAAAACTCTCAAAGTCCAACTGCGTGCACGTGAGCGCGCAAAAACATGTTTTTTGGGGGAAATTGCCTTCAATTTTTTACTCTTGTAAAATCCGTTTTCGGGGGCTCTGTAGGACCATTTTTTGCACTTTATGACAATTTTTTTGTTTTTTTCCTTCATTCCTAACCCACTCGCTATTGTTTCTGGAATAAAAACAAATTTCAAACCCTGCTGGGCCCTGGTGGTACATTTATTAATAACTAGCTGGGGCTGAGCGGGTTAACTTGAATACTGTATATATTAACAAGAGTGAGGATCGTTAGCAATACCTTGATACACGGCACAGGCAGCCAGGTTTTCATAATTAGCGGCATATTTGAATATAAAAAGGTTGTTCTAGCTAAATAATCAAGAAAGAAGCAAGCCAATTTCTCGCCAACTTAGGGGGTGTCACCTGCTTTTTTATCTTTCTCTCCTTTTCTCTCTTTCCCTGGCTTGTATCCATTCGGCCCCATTCAGCCAACAGTTTAAGACGTTTATCCCCATCCAGATGTCGATTTCTTCCTGGCAAGCGATAGCGAGCCAGCATTGTATGGAGAAATCCGGCTTTGCCGGAGAAATTTTTCTATCGAAAAATGTACAAATTTAGCTTGTTGTCAAAAAAATATATATACCGGTATATATGCTGGCTCACTACTGCTCGCCAGGAAAATATTGACACCTGAATGGGAGTAAACGTCTTAAAACAGTGGGCTGAATGGGGTCGAATGGATACAAGCCAAAGAGAGAGGGACAGAAAGAGAAGAAAAGCGAGGTGGGCCCCCTTAAAGAAAATGGACTATAATTGGATGAGGGCCTACACATTGGCTATATAGTCTACCCTACTGTAACCCAAGTAACGTATGGACAGGAGCAGCAAGTAGTGTACGGGAGTGCTTACTTCAATATATACAATAAAGTAGAAGCTAAGAGAGTTCCGTATGGAGCTCAGTGGTCTGGTTAATCTGCTCTACATAACTAACTAAGTAGAAGCTAAGAAAGCAATGATAAGCCTTATATAAACATAGAAATATCCAGCACTGAATGAAAACTAGTATGTGAATCTGTTATGATATCCAGTATTCGATAAATGGATATATAATCGTAGTCATGTATTTAACCTTTGTCTTGATGGTGTAATGGTTAGAGCGTTTAAGTTCTGTATGTGATATCCTGGTTTTGAATCCTAGGAGAGTCACATGCTTTCATTAATTTCATTTGGGGTGTTATTGGTGTTAAGAACGATGTTAAAAGTAATGACTGTAAAAATCTATTATTTTCAACTCTCATCTTTTACCGTGGCGACGCGGAAGTGGTGTCTAATAGAGCAATGACATAATAGCTGAGGTGATATTAAAGGCTTAACCCGTTCAGTACCAGGGACGTCTTTTCCATCATATTCTGGCAACTATTAGACAATTTAACTCGGCTTAAAAAGGACCTCTAGCAATTAACAGGCTCCGAACTATCTCAACCAACCCATTTAACTACCACACATCCTTCCTAAGCTGCATAATATCGTCTAAATAGAGTAAAAATAATATATAAACACACGTCGCTGGTACTCAACGGGTTAATATACTCTAGTGTCTGTGTACTAACGCTATTTATTCTTTGCATGGGCACTAAAATAATTACAAAAGAGGAAGTCCTTTCTCCTTAAAGTAGGCCTATATATATATATAACCCTTTCCATTATTGGGGATAATTATTTGTGATAATTAAACTAACTGTGTGGGTCTTAAAATTCACACAAAAATATACTGCCTACTCAAAAAGGTTAAATTAATTCATTTTAGTTCACCAAGAATGATTTTGTCCTAAAGAGCTCCACGAGTAAACAAGGTAAATCATGAAGAGTAGAAGAAAAAAGAAGAGTGAGAAATAGGAGAATTAAGAGAGTATGAAGAATGAACAGTAGGAGGATAAGAATGAAAAGTAACAGTGTACGAAGGGAAAGTAGGAGAGTACGAAGATGAAAAAGTAGTGTAAAAGATGGAAAAGTAGTGTAAAAGTAGGAAAGAAGGTGTGTAAGAATGAGAAAGAAGGAGTGTAAGAATGAAAAATAAGAAGGTAAGAATGAAAAGCAAGAGTGCAAGAAGAAGAAAGTTGAAGCACAAGATTAATCCAGGTCATCATTACCCCCACTGGATGGCGGTGGCTTAGGTGGGCCCCCAGGGAAGCCACCCATGCCACCCATACCAGGGAACCCACCCATGCCACCCATACCAGGGAAGCCTCCGGGCATACCTCCGGGCATACCTCCACCTTCGCCGCCGCCACCACCACCGCCCAGCTTGGAGATGAGCTTGTTGATGATAGAGGCCACTTTAGGGTTGGACTGGTACTTGAAGATGTTGGAAGGGTTGGAGGACACGTCTTGGAAGGCTGCGGCAACTTCAGGGTCCTGGAACAACATATTAAATTGTAAAACTTGCAAAATAAACAAACCAAAACTGGGACGACACAAGATAAAGACTTATGAAAAGAACTTATGAAAATTGCTATGTCAACAGTACTTTCCGACATAGCATTGGTCTCCCAGCCTTATTAGTGGCTTTAGCTTAGTAGGCTAGTATAAAAATTTACATCATCATCTTAAACAATACTTTCTTTATACGTTAACTCCCTTACTCTGTGCACGATATTGTACACATCCTTTAACACCACTTGCTATATACTGTATATCGCTCACAGCACAATACATATCTTTCACCACTAATTGTTATATCTCTCTCAGCAAAATACAGAATCACTAATTGAATGAATAAACAAGTCAGTTTATATACATTATTATACGGTACTGTATATGCTCTGTATATATGTTACAGTCAGACTGTGAAACGTAGTCATTTCGTGAAATAACTTAACATGTTAGTCAGTCTGAAATGACTGGTTACTAACTGAATTGGGTTAGGTTAGGTAGGTTAGGTTAGGTTATGTTATATTGATTTCCACCTATCAGTTAGATAGGTTAGGTTAGGCTATATTGATCTCCACCTATCATTTGATAGGTAGAGATCAATATAACCTAACCTAACCCAGTTCAGTTAGTAACCAGTCATTTCACAGACTGACTAAAATGTTAAGTTATTTCACGAAATGACTAAGTTTCAGTCTGACTAACATAATTATATACATATATAGTTCAGCATATTGTTGTGGTGCAGAGCAATGAACCTAGGTGGTGATAATACTGACCTGCATGGCTGTAAGTATCTCTGGGTCCTTGAAGATATCTCCCAGACCACCGGCTCCTTCTGGCATCTCTCCTCCCGGCATCCCTCCGCCTGACATCCCTCCGCCTGGCATACCTCCGCCTGGCATACCTCCGCCTGGCATTCCCCCTGCACCAGGGAACCCACCGGAGAATGGACTACCACCGGAGAATGGACCACCACCACCACCAGAGAAGGGGTTGTCATTTGCCTTCTGCTCCTCCTGGGCCTGAAACAAGTATATTTAGATAAACAGTAATCTAATAATATACCTTGAAGGGGAGTTTATTTAGATATTTTTAATTTTTCCTGGACCCCCTTCTCCCTCATGTTTAGTCCCATTAAGTTTTGAGATTTTAAGACTTTAGCTCCATTAGTAGTTTGACGATTTCAAGACCTTTCATCCCATTTCTTTGCAAATATTAAGACCTTTCGTGCCATTTAGGTTTAGATTATATACTGTACTGCTGAACGATAGTGAGCCTGTAATTAGACGCGCCACGCTCAAGCTTCTTGTGGTGACCACCGTCGGAAAATTGTCGTATTGTCGCAGGACCCTAGGACAAGTGGTAATTTACTTGGTAACTCAACAATATAATAAGCTTCGTTTAAAAGACACTCCATTCACAAATGGTATTTTGTTGGTAGTAACATATCTGTTTGTTCACACACAATTAATATATGTATCAACTATAACCCTATAATCATTACACATGGCAAAAAAAAATAAATATGAGAATCCACAAATTGCTTGCAAAGTATGAATGTTAACTTGCTAAGCACCAAATCCTTATAGAAATAGTTTATATAATAAACACGTTATAGTAGAATTGTTTACAGTGGAATAAGCTACTGTCAGTAAGTTAAACTATCGTTAAAACTCACTAAACGTATGGACGCGTATTTATATGAGGATATGGCAGGAGGGAGGCCATGGAGGCCTGTCCTTGGCCCCGCCCCTCAAATGTACAGTCACGAGCATAAATGCTGCGACAACAACCAGATAACGTCAACTCTTTCATCACGAGAGGTTTATAATGAGCTGAATAAAGTCGTCTGACGGTAGCTAGAATGAAATAAAGAAATCATTGTGAGTTTGAATATAAAGTTTAGCAATACCTTTGGAGACGAAAGGGCGAACATAATCTGGTTGGTGTCGCAGTATTTATGCTTGTGACTGTACAACTATTATATTATATTATATTATACTATATTATATTATATTAGATTAGATTAGATTAACCTAACCTAACCTAACCTTAAAATATAAAAAAAAATATAAAAAATAACAAATACAGTATAACAAAATAAAAAACATAAAATACTGTAAACTGAATTTGAGTGGGATCGAACACTGGTTTACCGAGTGGAAAGCGAGAGCTATACCGATTGGGCTATGGGGAGGTCTGGCAGTAACGGTTTGAAGGCTTTATTTAAACGCAGGGCGGGCCAAGGGAGGTGAGGGATGGGGCCAAGGGGCCTAAGATTCTCACGCATGCCGTCTAACTTTATGGACTATTATAATATTCTACTCTACGTGAGGATTAAGCGCTAATGTCAAACACTTCTAAGAAACTTACATTGGATGAAGTATTTACTTCATAAACCTCTGAATAGAGGAACTGAAGCGATAATATATTTTGTACAAAGGTTTGAGACATTCAGAGAAATCTAGTTTTATATTTACAAAGAGCGAATATGCTACAAATTAAATACACGAAAACTGCTTCAAAAATCATACTAATAGCTGCTAATATTATATACGGTAATGCATAATCTTGGTAGATTTCTTTTTGACCTAAAAAATATTATGGTTCGTCCCCAAAACGACCATTCTCCATCTCGTGGCCAACCCAAGAAGCTCCTCCGTGGCGTGTCTAATTTAGGAGGAACTGTCCTTTGGTCGGAACATTTTTCTACCGAAAAATGTACAAATTAATCTCGAAGGCGGGTCTTTTTTAAAGCTTGATAAGAGTCTAGGGCAGTGGTGTCAAACATGCGGCCCCCCTCCCTCTAGGATGCGGCCCGCGAACCAGTTAGGCCAAGTAGTGTCAAATATTGTATTTTTATTCTATAAATAATTATATATTATATGTTGGTACTATATTAACTTCAAGTTCTAAATCTAGGAAGTATTTGTGAGAGTAAGAAGCTTAAAGGAGATTAAATACTCTTGCACCCTTAGACATTCTTCTCAAGCTGAAACAATCGTCAACGTGTTTATGATATGCTCAATTCGGAGCCAGTGTGACGGTTCTTGCAATCATTTTCAGTATGAGGCCCAACGCTACTGGGATAAAATACAACTAGTGCGACAGGTGCCACAGTTGCCGTAAATTCATATTTAAATATAGTTTTGTGTTTTGAATATTTTCTGAAATTGTTAAATCTGGATAATATGAAGCATTTATATTAATTTATATTAGGACGGATGGAGGCATTACCGGTATATTATATTTGGCCTGCTACATTAACCCCTTCTGTACCGGCAACGTCTTTTTAACTAATTTTGATACTATTTGACTATTTTATTCAGTTTCAAAAGGGCCTGGAGGGACAAACAGACGAATGAGGAAGTAAGAAGAAGGTGTGGTGTGGAGGTAGATGTGCTGGAAAGTGTGAAAAGGAACACCTTGAGATGGTTCGGCCATATGGAACGTATGGGAAGCAAGAGAATGACTATAAGAGGGTGTACGAGAGTGAGGTGGAGGAACAGAGAGGGAGAGGTAAACTGAAAGAGGTGGAAGGATGGAGTGAGGAAGTATATGGATGAAGGCGGTGCTGGTTGGGAGGAGGGGCATCGACTGACTTTGAACAGAGGTGCATGGGCGCGGTTCATTCGTGGCCACCCCTTCGGGGATCACGGAGTCAGGCAATAGATAGATAGATAGAAAAGGGCCTCCAGCAATTGATAAGCTTCGAACTATCTCACTTATTCCTTTTTACTACCACAGATCCTTCTTAAACTGCACAAAATCATCTAAACATAGCTACAATAAAATATAAAAGACATCGCCGTTACAGAAGGGGTTAATGCGGCCCTACAATATTGTAGTGTCAAATTTGGCCCGCCAGAGCAAATGAGTTTGACACCCCTGGTCTAGGGAGCAAACTACAAACCCCCCCTAAATTTATATATTTGTTTGGTGTCATCAAACTGTGGTAGCTCTTAATATACTTACAGTTGTATAGTATAAAGGTAATCCTATGATTCAACTGCAGAAAAGTGGGATTCTACTGTGATAAAAATACAGTAACTTTATTTGTTAAGGGGAGATAGGTCATTATTTTGGTCTATTAATTCATTTATTTCTTAGTTTCCTCGCTAGACCTCCATCAAGCTTAGAAAAACACTCCTAGACCCCCCCCTTCAAGATAAATTTGTACATTTTTCGGTAGAAAAATTTCCGGCCAAAGGACGGTTCCTCTTACAATTTCAGGCCCGCTTTCGCTCGCCAGGAAATTGTTTACACCTTAATGGCACTGAAGGTCTTAAAATTGACAACTAGGCTAAATGGGGCAAAAGGTGTTAAAACCTTCAAACTAATGGTCCGAACATCTTATAATCTCAAAACAAATGGGGGTTAACACGATGGAGAAAAGAGACCAGAAAAACAATCCATCTCCCCTTAATACAATAAATAAATAACCAGCTACTCTCACAATGTATGCTAAAACGTGGAATGTGCTGGCATGAGGAAAACGACAAGTTGTTCAGGAAACACTCTTACACTTGTACAGGTCTCCCTCGCTATCCGATGCCCTGATTTACGATATTATTCTAGGTTTTAAGATGATTGTGTTTGTGTTTTGGCTGGTCCGAGAACGCATCCCCATTTACTCCATTAATATTAGGGTTTGATATGATTTTTTTTATCTAAGATCGTGTTTTCAGGAACGTAACCCAATCATAAATCGAAGGAGACCTGTATTCTTAAACATTTCTCTCCCTTCGCAGGGCCGATAATGGACGAAATAAGCTAGAAAACTGCGTTATCTATAGAAATGGGCATGCTAATCTGTGTGCTCTCTGTAAACAACGCCCATTCCCACAGCATTCGTTCGGTATCAGGCGCTGCGAATGGAAAGCAAAGCATTGTTTAACCCTCTCTCAACCGGTGACGTCTGTTATGTTTATATTCTAGCTACATTTAGACTATTTTATGCAGCTTAAGAAGGATCTGTGGCCGTATAAAGGGTAAATTAGGATATATCAAAGCCAGGTAACGGCTGGAGGCCCCTTTTATACTGAATAAAATCTTCGAATAGTAGCCAGAATAAAGAGCTTAAAAAGACGTCGCTGGTACAGTTGGCGGGGGGGGGGAAATGTAAAATAGTCATGGTTGAAGTCTAAAAAACTCACCACATGTTCGAAGGTATAGTCCTCCACGAGACTATAACCTGGTTCTACAAATAAGAACTAAGGTGGCTTCCGCTTCCCTCATATCCGCTCATGGCCGAGTGGTTACACTGCCCGACTCTCCCAAATATACCTGGAGTGAGTGGGTTCGATCAGGATACCTCTCTCCCAAGAATACAAGGGTTAGTGTTTTCCTGAACAATAGTCTACTTCACCAAACCTATAACAAAATATTCACAGTACCTTTCTTGCTGCCTCCTGCGCTTTTCTGATCCGCTCTCTCTTCTCTTGCAGTTCTTTGTCCTTCCTTTCACGCTCATACTTGCGGTTGTGTTCCTCTAGCTTGGAAGCCTGCTCAGTGGGGAAAACAAAACAAAGGTGACAATTTATGGGAGAGCAGGCTGGTTTGGATTTTTTTTTTATAATTACATAAACATAAACCGGTGTCACACGAGCCCTTTTTCGAGCAATTTTTACGGGCAAATATGATCTGGAAGCTTAAAAAATTACACTTTATCAGAATTCAGCCACCTAACATAATCTACCTTCAGTCTAGTTGCCGATACCAGTGCGAAAAAGTCCCCCAAAAGTACGAGAAAAAACTTGCTCATGGAAAATTGACGGAAAAAGCGCTCGTGTGACAGCGGCTTAAAGATAGTGGAAGCAGTTTAAGTTTTCTAGGCCACACTACAGTAAGCATTTTGCCTGTAAGGTTTGAAGCTAAATCTCGGATATTTAAAAGAAATTTGTGTGAAAAGAAAGTTAATTTGCATTTGAATTATATAAATAATGTTTTACCAATTCCCATATACTGTAGGTTATTGGATCAAACATAATTGTTTTCCCCTGTATCATTTACCAAGCGTATTAAAATGGCTAAGAGTTGCCTTTTCATACAGAACTATACTACACGGTCCCCTGCCACGGCTCTGTTGTTCTTCACTCCATATCTATACTATTACCCTGCTTCATTCAATCAGCCTCAAACCATTCTTGCTACACTGCCAAACTACCCCTAGTATACATCACTATACTATTACCCAGCTTCATCCATTATCATCAAACCATTCTTGCTACTATTACCCAGCTTCATCCATTATCATCAAACCATTCTTTCCACACGGCCAATCCACCCCTAGTATACATCACAATACTTTTACCCTGCTTCATCCATCATTTCAACATGGCCAAACCAACCCCAAGTATACATCACTATACTATTACTCTGCTTCATCCATTCATGCCATACGGCCAAACCACCCCTAGTATACATCACTATACTATTACCCTGCTTCATCTATCATCCTCATCCATTTTTTCCACACGGGCAAACCAACCCCAGTATACATTATATTTTTACCTTGCTTCATCCATCATCATCCATTCTTTCAACATGGCCAAACCAACCCCTAGTCTTAAGTATACATCACTATACTTTTAACTTGCTTCATCCAATCAACCTCAAACCATTCTTGATACACGGCCAAACCACCCCTAGTCTTCCAGTATATATCACTATACTTTTACCCTGCTTCATCCAATCATCCTCAAACCATTCTTGATACACAGCTAAACCACCCCTAGTATACATCACTATACTATTACCCTGCTTCATTCATTATCATCATGCATTCTTTCCACACTGCCAAACCACCCCTAGTCTTCCCATATACATCACTATACTTTAACCCTGCTTCATCAAATCATTCTCATCCCTTCTTTCCACATGGCCAATCCACTCCTAGTATACATCACTATACTTTTACCCTGCTTCATCCATTCCCTCCACATGGCCAATCCACTTCTAGTATACATCACTATACTTTCACCCAGCTTCATCCATACTCTCTACATGGCCAATCCACCCCTAGTATACATCATTATATTTTTACCCTGCTTCACCCATAACCATCATCCATAGTCTTCCCGTATACATCACTATACTTTTACCCTGCTTCATCCAATCACCCGCATTCATTCTTTCAACATGGCCAAATAACCCTAGTCTTCCAATACAATATACATAACCTTTTAAATAATTAAAATATACACAAATATATAAGATAAAATAGTATAAACAAAAAGTACTCTTACACTAATAATATTCATAAAGAACAAACATTAAATCTTCTCCAAAAAACAGGAAGCCAAAGACAAAATCTTACATTTGGCAGGACTTCTTTGAGCCATTCATCAGTCTGTTCATCAAAGTCTAGTTTACAAGCCAGCCTCAGGTCTCGCACCGCCTCCAACCAGTTACCCAACAACCTGAAAATCACAATATTGTCTCATTAGTATTTTAACCACTTCTTTACCGGCGGCATCTTATTAATTTATTCTAGTTATATTTAAACAACTTTATGCAGTTTAAGAAAAATCTGCAGTAGTAAACAGGGTTAATTAAGATAGTTTGAAGCCTAGTATTTGCTGGAGGCCCTTTATAAATTGAATAAAATAGTCTAATAGTAGCCAGAGTAAAATGATAAATTTGTTATGGTACAGAAGGGGTTAAACATATACTCCTCAAGCAGTTTATCTCCATCACACCCAGCTTTCTTCTCTCCTTTGCCTTCAGAGCCCATGTCTCAGCCCCATACACCACTGCTGGTACAACTATCCCTTGCTAAATTGCACTTTTAGCTTTAATTCAGAGATTTCTCACCTTTCACATGCTTCCCATTGCTATAACTTTCCTTCCTTCACATACTCTCTGTTTTACCCCCATTTCCATACCTCCGTTCCTGCTGATCATTCCTCCTAGATATTTAACCCCTTATTGGCGGCGCTGGACTTACGTCGTGCACCAATTTGCAGCAAGTTAGGAGCATTATTAAGGCTTTTAAAGGGTTAAAATAGAGTGCAAATGGCCGGGAGCGCAGCGGGCCAGACAGCCGACTCCCAGGGCTTACCGCCGCCCATTAACTCATGTTCCCTGTGTTCTCGAGAGGCCGGCAGTGTAGCCAGTAGTGAGCATAGCTGGGAAAAATATACCGCTATACACTAAACTCCCATGTTCGTGGCACCACTGCAAGAGAACCACGAGTGCTACGTAGCTCGTTCTGGTCTCATTTTGAAGCTTTTAGCGCCTAGTTTTTTGCTGAATACATTTATTTTCATGCAGATACTTGATTGATCATTCAAGAGGGCCTGAATATGCCCAAATGAGCCCAAAACACCCCGCTAGTCAAAGGTTAAAACACTCCACTTGTTCCAGTATTTCCCCATCCAGCCGTACATCTAGATTCACCCAACGAGCACCTCTATTACACACCATCACTTTACTTTTATTGACATTCACCCTCAGCTTCCTCCTTCAACAAACCACACCAAACTCATTGACTACTCGCTGCACTAGTGGTGATGGGCTGGTCTATCAGAGTGAGAACTGAGCGATCTCTGCCATACCCATAGCTTACTCTGCCATACCCATAGCTTACTCTGACTGTTCCTTTTACTTATATATTTTCTAGATCTCAAGTGACAGCATCTCTTCCGTGGATTGACCTCCCAGTCTACCAAGATTGGAAGCCAAAGCGTCACATTTTTCCTTTGCCCCTCAACTTTCTTTTCATAATTTCTGAGGGGCACAGGGCCCTGGGTGGGGCTTTGGTTTCTCGGGTGTTTCTGCACCCTCCTCAGCTCCCCGCCATGGAGTGGCTTCGGTCACCCAGGCTTTATTGTGGTCGGCAGGGAGGGTTCTGTGGGGGCGCTCGGTTATGGCCTTGGCCTTGGGGCTGTTCGGCCAGGCAGCTTGGGGAACAACAACTACTCGCTGCAGTTTCTCCTCAGAATCCGCCACCAACACTGTGTCATTAGCAAACCGCAACAGGTTCAACTCCCAATCTCTACCATTCTTTTCTACTAAACTTAATACTCTACCCATAGTTCTCATTTTCACCTCCCTCACCACACCATCCAAATATACATTAACCCATTGGCTGCGGGTGACGTTCCTGAATGTCCTGGCAATTTACAGCAATTTCGAGGCTTTAAAAGCCTGTACAAGCCGTAGAAATTGAGTGTCAGTGGGCGGGAGCGTGAGGGACCCACCTCCGACCCTCAGAGCAGCAAGCCGCTCACTGAGGGAGACTGTGTCTCGCGCGGGTGGCTCACAACAGTGTTGCCGAGCGAGCGAGAGCTAATAATTAGCGGTTTTCACGCATGTCTATGGCACCGCTGCGGGTGAACCCCGCCACCTACGAAGCCCGTTCTGGTCTCATTTTGAAGCTATTTTCGCCTAGTTTTCGGCAGAATACATTTAATTTAATGCAGATGTTTGATTAATCTTGCCTGAATATGCCCTAAATATCCCAAATATGCCCGCAGCGTAAGTGTTAAACAGCCACGGTGACATTACAGAAACTTGTAGCAGACATACATTTACCTCGCTCAACTCAGTATTTCCTACTGTAATACATGCTTTGCTCTATTATATTAAAAACTATACTATATTAAAAATATATTAAAAACTCTTGACTGCTAACAAATTTCCTCCAATTACATAAATCCTTAGCACCTTCTACATAGTTTCTTGATCCACACAATCATACACCATTTCCAAATCCATAAAAGCCCAAAATATCTCCTTATGCTTCTTTAACCCTTCCTACCCGGTCTGCCTTAGGTAAGGACAGCTCGAAAGAAGGGCCGCTACCCGGTATGCCTTACCTAAGGCAGCAGCTTAATAGCCTAATTAAGCTTGGTCTGAACGCCGTGCGTACGACGTATGTCAACAAACCCAAGCGTTGCGTCACCGCACCTCCGAAAACAAGAAGGAGAAGACTCTTCAATGTTATTGTTCTGACGTCAGACGAAATTAGTGTCTGAAAAGCCCCCATATTGGCAACATCTCTGCAATATTTGCTCCACTGAAATCGTCATCACAACTGAACCAGTTGACTAACAGAGCTCTACTCAACGCCAAAATACAGATTGAAACCCGCACTACGATTATAGACGAGTGGGAAAGTTCTAGCAGTGAAAATAAACATATATACGGTAGCCTAGGCCTAGACGTGTTTCAGCCATTTCGCCCGGGTAGGGGCGACTGTCAATGGGTAAGACAGCCCGGGTAGGAAGAGTTAACCAACGGCGCACATCTGTCGAGTTAAATAAATTTGGACTATGTGGCGGTGCACGACAGCTGTCGAGTGCCATTTTCAACACGTAATGTTGCTGAGAGAGAGAGCTGAGCGGTGGGACGAGCGTAGTAACCTTATGACCGCTCCCCACGACCACCGTGGACGTACTGAACTGTATTCCACCTTCCTCTCCCATCTCTCACTCGCTACACAGGGAATTATGTACGGAAATTACCTTATTTTAGGTTTTTTGCACTCGTGTTGCACGATCGTTGCAAGAGAACCAGTGGTCGTACTAGGATGGTTCAGGTATCATTGGAAAGCTCTGTTTACACCCTTTCAGGGATAGATACTTGTTTTACACTCTGGGTCTTGTTTATGCATGAAAATGAGCACGTTAACAACCCTATATAGGGTAAAAAAAAAAACGCTGGGCGGCACAGTGTAAAATACCCCACCACCCGCTCTTTGTGTGTTAAATACTTCTCGCAATAGCTGTCTTACTGCAAAAATCTGATCCACACACCCTCTTCCCCTCCTAAAACCGCACTGCTCTTCTCCTATTGCACCTTCTGTACTGATAAAAATTAATATTATTTTTATTCCTATGGGACACCTGTGGTGAAATGTGTATAGTAGTACCTGTGAGCGCGGCCTCTGAACTTGTAAGCTATGGCAGAGTCTGGGTTGTGTTTGAGAGCTTCATCACAGTCACGGATGGCAGCATTGACTCTCTTCTGCTTCAACAGGATGCTGGCACGTTTGGCAAACAGCATTGCAGACTCTGTACAAACAATGTATTTAATTAATTAACCAGTTTCCAGTAATAACTCTGGCCATTATTTGACCATGACAAGTGGTAAGCATAAATTATAAGGTGCAAGTAAGGGTAAGCTATTTTCATCAACTGGAAAATCAGCGGAGGAACTGTGTCACTCCAAAACCAGTCACTTTGCAATTATTACTAACTCCCCATTTAAAAATTAGATGTACAGTAGATGTACAGTACTGTACTGGGTATAATGTTTTTATAATGCTCTATATCTCTAGATTCTATTCATCATATCTTTCTCCTTTCATTTTTCACATTTGGTCCCTATATTCAGTTGGAGCTTGCTAGTAAAGTCAATGTCTTGTCAGAAAGAGAGTTTATAATGCTGATACTGTATAGGGGTTTTATAGGATGAACCATACTGTTTTGGAGGTTCAACTACAGTGAGGCAACGGGTCCTCGTTTATCAGAGACTATGAAGTTTGGACTTTAACCCCTTCAGCACGGCGACACCTTTTACCTTTGATTCTGACTAAAATTGAACGATATAATGCAGTTTAATAAGGACCTATTTTATTCAGAGGGTTTACTGAGATTGTATTTACCCTTTTGAGTCCTAGAGGTTGATCATAAACTAATAAAAAATTTATAATATTAACCAGGATATTCTGAAACTTTTATCATTGTGATGAAGGGGATATAGCCTCAGAAACAGTAATTGTTTACCCTAACGTCACTGGTCCGAGACAAACTTTCTTTGTGCATGGACATAATACTACACTGTGCTTCAAATACATGAAGCATACATATTTCCCTTCAATGGGAATGGATGTCCTCTCATGTTAATCAGCAGGATCAGCAGAATATTTTACCATACATAAAGTATAGTTTGACTTTTTATTAAATTTGGGTTACGGCCTGAAATTCTGCGGTTGAATTGTCTAAGAATAACAAGTTTAAAGCGATTGAAATTGTAATTGATAAACTTACTCCGAAATCATATACAGTACTGTATAACTAAAGTATAGGTACTTGACCAGAAACCTGGCTTCCTTAATAGTGGTATTACTGTACCTGAAAACCGACTTTTTCATGGAAAGAAATTTACTACACAGTATTATTTAGCTTTAAGAAAAAAAAATCCCACCATCCATACAATTTCTTTGACACCTGATACTGTTTTGGTCGGTTTGACTCGGTCAGATGGTTGGGAGGACTCTCCTCCCCTTCATGTGGTGAAAGGGGTAACTTGTTTATTTTACATTATTTCACTATGAGTTTCTATGTTGTTGTTGTTGCTGTTCCTCAGGCTGTCTGGCCGAGCAGCCCCAAGGTCCCGAGCAAGGCCAAGGCCATAACCGAGCGCTCCCACAGAACCCTCCCTGCTTACCACTAATAATGCCCAGGTGACCAAAGCCACTCAAAGGCGTGGAGCTGAGGAGGGTGCGGAAACGCCCGGGAAACAAAAACCCCACCCAAGGCCCTGTGCCCCTCAGCAATTATAAAGGGAAAGATGAGGGGCAAAGGAAAAATGTGACGCTTTGGCTCCCAATCTACCAGGGTTGGCAGTAGGGTCAATCCACGGAAAAGACGCCGTCACTTGAGATCTAGAAAATATATAAGTAAAAGGAACAGTCAGAGTAAGCTATGGGTATGGCAGAGAATGCTCAACTCTCATTCTGATAGACCAGCCCATCACTATGAGTTTCTATTATTTAGGATACTATCTATCTATTGATCTATCAACCTATCTACTGTACATCCATCCACACCTCTCCCTGTAACAGGGACACTCCCTAGCCCTGTCAATTGAATTAAGGGAGTGTAGTGTTAAAAACTGTATCATCTCCTCCTCCTCCAACTACATACACACACATGCATATACATTATACATATACAGTATTATACACACATATAAAAATATACTTATAGAGAGAAAGAGAAAGATACACAGACATAAGAGATAAAAGGTGAATCAATCCAGTCAAGAAGAATGGTACCTGTCTGCCATACAAGATGTCAAACCGGGGTAATTTTGTTAGAAGACCTTAATGAATGCGAGAAAGAATACATGAAAAATAACATGAAATAGCATTGTTTGGCCAGGTTTTAATTTCCAAAGCCATAATTTGAACTATAAACCACAATTTTTATCTTTGCATATACTGTATAATAATAAAGACTAAAAAGAAAGGACTTGGCTTTCGTTTGGCACCCTGCTGCCATACAACGCTCAGGATCGCATGTTACTCGTGGACCATGAACTTTGGGTTGTCACATATTAAATGTATTTGTTGCCTTTTCGTCTAAGGTGTAATGCCTTGAATACCATGACTGGAGGTGGACATCCAGTGCATCAGACAAAGTAACAAAAGGACCAACCAATATGTGCCAAGATTATACCAAACAATACGTTCAAGACTATATAAAAATAGGATACGAGAAACGCACTCGATAAGGTATTAACCTTTTAATTATAAAAATGTGTACAATCACAGAAGTAACATACATCAGATATTCACCTTTGTAAGAGAAGCATTTTCATAAGAGAAGCAGGTACTGTATAGTGAAGTAACATACATCAGATATTCACCTTTGTAAAAGAGAAGTATTTTCATAAAAGAAGCAGGTACTGTATAGTATCTTAAAATGACCCTGTAAGCTCTCTCTCGAGTCGGCCACCCCCAGCTAAGGGGTATGTGCCTGAGTATATACATACACACATTCATACGGTACATAAAATATATATATCTAGAAGAAAAGTTAAAATAAAATATGTGAAAAGATTATATCATTGAATCATTCGCCTGTTTGTACATAACAGATCAATGTTTTACATTGAGGTCGGGGAGCCTGTGTTACTTCAAAATACTCCCTCTCCCTTTCTTTTCTTAACTACTGGTATATCATATAAACCATATAAAACTTCAATCCAATGCCTCTGAGCAAATCAAAACTAATATTGTTAGCATAAAGTAGTACTGTGGGCTTAATGGGCACCTGGTATTACAATTTAAATACCATTGGCCAATACAATCTGTACACAAAATTCATTATACAAGTTCATATAAGGCAAGACATTGTGGGTTCTCAAAAAATAAAATAAAATATTAAATAGCTCTTAACCTATGAGTTATAGGATATTTACAGTTTCTATTACTTCCTGCATGTTAACCCTTTCCGTGCGGGAGACGTTCCCGAACGCCATGGCAATTTACAGGCTTTTAAAGCCTCTAAAATCCTGTAAAATAGAGTGCAAGGGAGCAGGAGCGCGACAGGCCACACGTCCGTCTCCCAGTCAGGCGGCCGTGGCACTGAAGGCTCTGAGTCAGAGTCTCGCGAGATATAGAGTGCTGCCAAAGGCAAATATAGCAAGACATTAGCGAGAATTGCTAATTTTAGCGAATGTCTATGGTAGCGCTGTGGGTGAACCCTGCGAGCTATGAAGCTCGTTTTGGTGTAATTTTTAATCTATTTTCTTCTAGTTTTTGGCTGAATACATTTAATTTCATTCAGACACTTGCCTAATCAATCAGGAGTGCCTGAATGAGCCCTAATATGGCAGAAATATGCCACAGAGAAAGTGTTAAAGCATAATACCATACAGTGAACCCTCAAATTACTGCGCTGTCGGCGCATAGTTTTATTTGCGCGTACATGGAAGTTAAAGATAAATGGGGAAAACAGGCATTTGTTCTGGCACCAACCGAAAGTTGTACTATTTCTACCTTTCATCACCTAAAAAACAGAACATATATAACATATTTCTGTACAAAGATGTTGTTATACCCTAAACTACCACAAAATACATTTAATGGGTAAGACAAACGTAAATGAACTCACATTGGTAGTGGTTGAGTGACGCTGATGTTATGGATCTGCGCCATCGATCGATAGCGATGCACCCGAGACGGATCGACCGAAATAATAGGCCTAGTGGTAAAGTTGTAAGTCAAAATGTAATATATAGTTTCATACATAATATCAAGTGAGATAGTTCAATAGCTCATATACATACAGTACTGTATTATGGAATTAGCTTAACCCTTAATGAGCGGCGCTCGACTTAAGTCGTGCACCAATTTGCAGCAAGTTAGGAGCATTATTAAGGCATTTAAAGGGTTAAAATAGAGTGCAAATGGCCGGGAGATCAGCGGGCCAGACAGCCGACTCTCAGGGCTTACTGCCGCCCATTAACTCATGTTCCCTGTGTTCTCGAGAGGCTGGCAGTGTAGCCAGTAGTGAGCATAGCTGGGAAAAATATACCGATATATGCTAAACTTCCATGTTCGTGGCACCACTGCAAGAGAACCACGAGTGCTACGTAGCTCGTTCTGGTCTCATTTTGAAGCTTTTAGGGCCTAGTTTTTGCTAAATATTTTTTTTTCATGCAGATGCTTGATTTATCATGCAGGAGGGCCTGAATATGCCCAAATGAGCCCAAAACACCCCGCTAGACAAGGGTTAACATCATTTAGCCAAGGGAGAGCACTGAGCAGTAAGCTTTGAAACTACTTCCGAGAGAAGTGTAAACAATCTCACCTAACTCCTGAACAGACAGATTTTCCATTTCCGATTTTGTTTGGTCAACAAAAGATACATGCAATGAAAAACGAAGAACAGTCTTTTAGTAGATTCACAATATCCTGCTGTGCTTTATAGATACATAGTATCACATAATAGTTTGGTACAACGGGAAATGTGTGTCTGTCCACAGTCAACGGCGACGACGACGGAGGGCCCGGCGTCATCGCGTCACGCCAATATGGCCGCCCGACACGCTCGAACAGATACGAATCAACTCTCGCTCGGTGCAGAACCGCGTACAGTACATTTGTATAATTGAGCGTATCTTTCTATTTTTTGCCTAAATTGTGGTTCAAGCATAGTTTTTATTGCGCGTAGATAAATTGCGTGTATTTTGAGGGTTCACTGTATCACAAATGAAGACATTGAAATATAAAACAAATTATAGGAATCAGTATCTTCTAATAAATGCACCTTTTGTCTTAGGACTACAAATGGCAAAAGAGGTTTCTACAACTGAACGGATAAGTAACAGCAGAGAAATGTGTGAGGTGGTCGTAGCTTAGTTTCTTGAATATCATCAATTTAGTAATTATGCACGAAGCAGATGGATATGGCCCTCTTACATAGATCATGAGCCCTGCCCACAACCCCCAGATTAATCTCTTTAATTACATCTACAATTAATGCTGCCACCTGACGCTTCCCCAAGTGTCCGATCAGTTGTAATGACCCATGACAAAGGTATATATGAAAAAAAAAGTCAATGCAAAGATATAAAGTGTTCCGAGTGTTCATCATGCATCTACCCTCTAGTGTTAATGAGGGCTTGCACTAATCAAACCAGTGTGTAACAATGTCCCATTGACATGTCTTGAGGGTTTAAGTGATTATATATTTATTACTCCAGCGTGCATTCGAAGGTAAAGGAGATCTGTGCTAACAGAGTGTTACCCTAGTTTTGTATTAAAGATAAAGAATCCTCCCCTATTTTACTAACACATGTACCAAATTAGTCTAGACCACATGGGACCCTCCCCGCCCTTAACACTCGTAGCCCGGCGGGGTTTGAACATGGGTTAAAGAAGTCATGTGACAACTGACACCCCCTATTCCTTGCGTTTCTTTGATTTCCTGACGCTCGTCTTGGTTCTGAATCTCTTCCGGTGCTTGTTATGCACGTGAACCATGGTGTCCACTGATGGCAGAGCTGGGCATGGGTTGGCAACCAGATTTTTCTCGTTCATGACCTAAAACACGGAAATTATAGATTAACCCTTTGAAGAACATAGTGCGTTTCTACATTTATTCTAGCTACCCACAGACGATATTATCCAGCATACAAGGGATTCTTAAGAGGTAAATGGATACAAGAATGGTCTCCTATACCCATAGATCAATAGAGATCTTCCCTAACTTGATAAAATCACCTGCAAGTAGCCAAAACACAATGCACAAATACGTAATTTGCTGTTAAACTCTATGTTAAAAAATGGTCATATACAGTAAATGTCCGATAATCCGACGACCGATAATTGGAATCTCCCAATAGTCCAAATTTTTGAAAATGAGGCCAAATCCGAATTCACCCGAGTCCGAATTTCAAAAAGTCCCAGTCCCCTTTTTGAGGCATTAGGCCACCCAAAACCCACCTAAATAACACATAATGGTACACACATATCATATGTTCATGAAATCACTTTAAAAGTTTACCATTACGTGTCATATTGGATGTATAGCGTTATATTGTGCATATGCATAGCCTATATTGTGTTCAGGTTTTCGTCAGGCCATTAATACACAGGTTCATAGGGGTAAATTCCAATAATCCGAAAAATCCGGTAATCGGAACGAGGCCCGGTCCCCTGCTATTCGGATTACAGGACTTTTACTGTAATTCTATTTTGACATTAAACTATTACCATGCTATTAGAATTCCAAAATATCGTACTTCTTGAATAATGGCGATGGCACTTTTTTCTGGTTCTTCAACGGTCCTTTTTCTAATGTTCATCTTCACCTTTGTCGCTGTAAGAAGACCAACCTTAGGTGGGTGAATATGCTCCTGGCCAGCACTTTTAAATGACTCTCCTACTTGTTTGACAGAAGCTGGGCAGTAAGGAACGTCTCTGTTTCGTATTGGACATCTCCAGTTCTTACTACCATCTGCATTAAAAACACACAATATCACATAATTATATAATTGTTACTTACAATCAAATATTGCCATCTGCAATGAACAAAACGATATACTGTACTTTATTACTGATAATAGTTCAGTTATAGTAGAATTATGTTTAATAGTGGCTCCTCCATTAATGACGCACTGTCAATATTCATATTTGGCGCCAATTGCTGCCAGCAAGTCTTTCATAGGGACATCACGCTGGTCCACAAAAGGAGTACAAATCTTCATAGGCAGACACCGTTAAAGTAACTAAGTAACGTCATTTGAATCGGATACTGCAATGAATAACAAAATTAAATTAAATAAAACTCCAGAAAAATAAGCATTGCCCTTCCCATTTCTTAACCGAGGCGCTCGGTCACCCTCCCTTGAACACGCTTCAACACCCCCTCCCTCCTGTCCTCCGGTGTATCCTCCAGTCGCTCTCACTTCTTTTCTATTAAGGGGACATGGGCCGGTTTTCTGGACCACTTTCTCCCTCATGTTTAGCCCTATTAGTTTTCAGATGTTAAGATGTTTGCCCCATTAGTTAGTCGATTTTAAGACCTTTCGCCCCATTTCTTCGTAAATATTTAGACCTTTCGTGCTATTAAGTGTCAATTTTTTTCCCTGGCAAACGATAGTGAGCCTGTAATGTTGAAAGAACCGGCCTTTGGCCGGTACTTTTTTCTACTGAAAAAAGTAAAAATTAATCTAGAAGGGATGTTTTTTTTTTTAATTTGATGGAGGTCTAGGGAGGAAACTAGAAAAATAATGAATACATGTAAAAATGACCCAAAAAGTGAACCATCTCCCCTTAAGTCTTTGGTCTATTCAAGGTGTGTTGAAGCAACTAGGAAGTATTTCAGTACCAATTTTTAGGACACCTGAGTCTGGCCCGTGGTGAATAAATTGGCCTCGTAGACCATTTTTAGATGTTATTTTTGTTTTCATATTTCTTGGCTACTTTTTGCTTGTGGGAGGATTGTGTTAGCTCAGCCATTCAGTTTTATTCCACAAGGGCTGCACACGTCAGCATGTAGAGTCGTGTGAAAGCTATTAAGGGGGGATGGGCCGGTTTTCTGGACCACTTTCTCCCTCATGTTTAGCCCCATAGTTTTCAGATGTTAAGATGTTTGCCCCATTAGTTAGTCGATTTTAAGACATTTCGCCCCATTTCTTCATCAATATTTAGACCTTTCGTGCTATTTAGGTGTTGATTTTTTCCTTGGCGAACGATAGTGAGCCTGTACAGTAATGTTGGAATGGCCTTCGGCCGGAACATTTTTCTACAGAAATATTTACAAATTAATCTAGAAGGGGGATCTAATGGATGTTTTTTTAAATTTGATTAATGTCTAGGGAGGAAACTAGATATATGAATAAATGCAAAAATCGGCCAAAAAGTGAACCATCCCCCTTCATGAGAGTTAGGGTTGATTTTCGTGTTAACTTCATTTGGCGAGTAGGGTTGATTTTCGTGTTAACTACCTCATTTGGTGAGGGGTTTGTCGATTCTCCATCTTTATTGAGGCCATTCTCCGCTAGTGTTGTTGTTGCTGTTCCTCAGGCTGTCTGGCCGAGCAGCCCCAAGGTCCCGAGCAAGGCCAAGGCCATAACTGAGCGCCCCCACAGAACCCTCCCAGCTTACCACTAATAATGCCCAGGTGACCGAAGCCACTCAAAGGCGGGGAGCTGAGGAGGGTGCGGAAACGCCCGGGAAACAAAAGCCCCACCCAAGGCCCTGTGCCCCTCAGCAATTATAAAGGGAAAGTTGAGGGGCAAAGGAAAAATGTGACTCTTTGGCTCCCAATCTGCCAGGGTTGGCAGTAGGGAGGTCAATCCACGGAAAAGATGCCGTCACTTGAGATCTAGAAAATATATAAGTAAAAGGAACAGTCAGAGTAAGCTATGGGTATGGCAGAGAACGCTCAACTCTCATTCTGATAGACCAGCCCATCACCAGCTAGTGTTATGCTGTTTGATGTCCAGGGGAAGTTCTGTGCTGCCGGGTGCCATATGGATCATCATTTTAATTCTATTTACTACTGATTTCGCCCCTGCCCTGAGTTAGCCTGCCTGTAGTACCTCTCCACTAGGTTATTTTGTGTTACAGTATAAGCATATGTTTTTTTTACCTTCTCGCAATAAACATATTTATATACAGTATTTATTAATTGATACCATGCCCTATTCAAGTGCCACAAGTGACGCTTAAGCCCCTTTCCCACATTCACGAATGAATCACGATTATCATCGGCGATCCCACACAACTGCCCATACTCTCATGAAGTCGTGTATAATCTCATGCATCGCACAAGATGTCACATGAGTCTTGTCAAACTTTGGAAACTTCAAAAGAACTCACGACTGGTTACGATGCTCACGATTCATCTTAACCCCTTCAGTACCGGTGCCGTACTTTCACCATTATTCTGGCTACTATTAGACAATTTTATTCAGTTTAAAAAGAGCCTCCAGCAATTAACAGGCTTCAAACTACAGTATCTCGCTTAACCATTTACTTTCCGTGGATTGACCTCCCAATCTACCAAGATTTTTTTTTTTTTTTTTTTTTTTTTAAGCCAAAGCGTCACATTTTTCCCTTGCCCCTCAACTTTCTCTTCATAATTGCTGAGGGGCACAGGGCTCTGGGTGGGGCTTTGGTTTCCCGGGCGTTTCTGCACCCTCCTCAGCTCCCCGCCATGGAGTGGCTTCGGTCACCCAGGCTTTATTGTGGTCGGCAGGGAGGGTTCTGTGGGGGCGCTCGGTTATGGCCTTGGAATTGCTCGGGGCCTTGGGGCTGTTCGGCCAGGCAGCTTGGGGAACAACAACAACAACAACCATTTTTACTAAGTCAAAGACCATTTTTACTAAGTCAAAGATCATCTGGACATGAGAGGCACTCAATTCCTGGCAGCAGCCTCCATGAACCAAAACCCCCCACTACACTACATGGCAACACACCCACAGACACCAAGAAATATCAAAACAACACCCAGCACACGGTATCACACACAAATACTGTCCTCTCTCCCTCCCTGCCCACCCCAAACCAACTTCCAGAAATACATCTATACTGTACTGTACTCATATCTCTCGCCGATCCATCCACTCACTCATAGACAACACGCAGCTGCAAGCACGACCTCCCGAAATCCATCCTTCCGAATCCTCCCTTCCTCGCGAGGACATCGTCCACCTGGCCAGGCTGAGATGCGGACACCATCCAGCTCTTCTGAGCTATCAGAAGAGACTGGATGACTCCGTCGTCGACACCTGCCCTGGATGTAATACAGCACCCGATACCATCAAACACATCATAGAAAACTGCATTTCACACAACCACTTATGCCAACAACACAATCTACACTCAATGAGAGCTCTGTGGGAAAGCCCGATCGTAGCCATGGCCTTCCTCAGGGACTCGGGGCTGTTCGGCCAGGCAGCTTAGGGAACAACAACAATCATTTTTACTACCACAGATTCTTCTTAAACTACACAAAATTGTCTATCCATAGCTATAATTAAATTTAAAAGACTTTCGCTGGTACAGAAGGGGTTAAGTCATGGCGACATGTTGCCAAATATTTTCTGATGCATCGGCGATGGCCTCGCATGAAATTGTTTTTTTACGTTGATACGACCCGTCATACGACTACTGTATTTGCCGAGACATAAGATTAGTGCAACGCTTAATAATCTTGAGTATTATTATTTATTTTATTTCTTCATAGTGGTATCCGATTCAAATAAAGTTCCTTGGGTATTTTAACGGTGTTGCCATACTGGTAGACCTTCTGTGGACCAGTGTGATGTCCATAGGGCTTGCTGGCAGCAATTGGCGCCAAATATTAATATTGGCAGTGGGTTATTATTATTCCAGAACCACTAATAAATACTAGGTATTTAGGTTTTCATACATCCCTTCGGGAATCAAACTTATAATATTGCAATCTGTAATAAATAACACACGATATAACATAGATTACATCTTAGTTATGGTAAATTCACAATGTACATTAAGTAACGTAATGGTGCATAACATCACACACAACACACCTTTATTTACCCGCCTCATAATGTATGAATAACCCAAGTTATCATACAGTTTGTCATTCATTCTGCTGGACGAAGCTCGGACTAAGTGATATGTCGTGATATCGGGCCACTCGAGCTCCTCAATCGGCAGCCGGTCATATAACACTTTTTTTTTGGTATCTTCTGGTCTCTCAGGTTCTGGATACTGTATGGAAAATTACATGCATGTCAAACTTGTTACTATTGCAGGAATAAGCATGAAAAGTGTAATACAATAGCTTCATTAAATATCATCACAGTACTGGTAGTCTGGTACAACTTTAGCCTACAACTTACATCTTTTGCTTCTTCTTGGTCTTCAAAATGGATCCCTATTTTACTAACATCGGGCAATGGTGAAGCGGTGAACTGCAGTGATTCTTCAAGGTGTGTGTCCTCAAGGCTATGTTCATGGACATAAATTATTTTTGGTGGCGCAGCATCCTCCGGACAATACCGAACACACTTCCAGAGGAATTTCATATCAGACCCCACAAGGTCTACGTAGATTCCTTGTGATAAACCTGCAATATAATATATTTGGCAATAGAAACTTCTCAGGGGAGGTATCCCCCGGGGTGGAGTCTGAGATTTACTGCCAATATGCTTTGATATTGATGTATTGATTGAACATTGCATTTACTTACAGAGTATCAGTAAAAGAACATTACTGCAAACAAACAAAACATACTGCCTGTCGTTATGAAGATATATTTCAATGTACGAATGTTGTCTGCATTACATCAAATTCATAGTCAACAATAAATCCAAGAGTGTAGGCTACTTACCTATTTGGCAATGAGGGTGAACCCAGCTCAGTCATTCATCGCAATCCAAACCATCATCTCCATGCTTAACAATTTTCTTGCATTCTGGGCACCTAGTTTTTTATCTGTGCCCAGGCGTTTGAAACTTGTATGGAATATAATGACAGGTCTCTGCGTTATTTATAGCACTGTTCTAGGGTAGATCTTTGGGATTGACTATTTGCCTAATAAAACGAGACTTCAAAATTGTCATGTACTTTGAAGCAAATAATACATTTACTGTAGGGTGGATGGGACTCATCAGCCTTGGTCGGCAACCTGTCTAAGGGAATAAACCTTATACAAATCCTTTTACCCTGCTGCTTTATAAGTTAAGGCCTTTGGGCAAAGTCTTGGCCCACAGCCAACAACTGTGGCTGGGGGATAGCTAGAGCAGGCACCCCGCATAGAAATTCTTAAATTCTACCTAATGGCGGCTTGCTGGCGTGGAGGGACCAATCTTGGCCAGGAGGACCTAGATGATACAGACTGGCACTTTTTGCTTAGTAGCACAGAGGTCTGAACCCGGAGGTAGCGCACCAGGAGGCTGCCCTATCACTAGGCGCATAGTGCCGGGCCAGCCGTAGTGCTATGTGCACGCACGGATTGCGTCCCTACGGTTGGTTCTGGTGGGGTGCCCCAAGGTCCCACCGCTAAAAAGAACTTTGGATGGCCTCCGTGCGACAATCACCCGGGGGAGTCTAGAACTGGATACCTAGGGAAGCTGAACTCCAATGCTGGTAATTTAAACAGAACATGACAAGTCTAACAAAGAATTGCAGCAAGCCTGAAAAAATAGCAAAGGGACATTACTGCGGAGAAACTTTACATCCCAAGCCCACTTCGTCTTTCCTGTTCATTAAGAAGTAATCAATCTGGCTGCTGGAGCTCACAGACCTGTATAATTATGTGATCAGACGACTCAACATTTTCTTGTACAGTAGACCCCCGCCCTTTCGGACTAATTGGGGGAGACCCCTGTCCGAAAGTGTCAAAAGTCCGAAAGGGCCAAGTCCGAACTTCACACTTCAGCCATTCGGATTTGTCTGAATGGCTGAAATAATGTCCGAAGTTTATAAGTCCGAAACTCAGCTCTTCGGTCCGAATGCGATTTAATTTTCTCAGCCTTTCAAACAAATCCGAAAGGCTGAAATAATGCCCGAAGTTTATAAGTCCGAATACACATTCACCTACCGTATACCGGCGTATAAGACACATTTCTAAGCCTTTACTAATCCCACCAAAATCATGGGTGGTCTCATATGACGAATAGGCCTACAGTATACAGGTACTTTCAATATTGGCAAGTGCATTTGGAGCGCCGAGATTCATCAGCTCATTTTCCGAGTGACCGAAATAGTCTAAATACGATAATTTAACCATAAGTACAGTACTATATATCTCTTATATACTTACCTTAATTTTGTAAAACATTTCATAATAAACTTATATAAAACGAGTTATAAGTTCAAATGAAAAATCAGTGTACCGGCGGTACCATTACCGAAACACGTGTGTGTGTGTGTGTTATTGGTGTTTGGCTATGTCGAGTGAGTGAGTGTACTTACACTAGTTGTACTTACACTAGTTGTATTTGCGGGAGTGAGCATGCTCGTTAATTCCCGCCTCCTAAGATATGTTTGTCATACTGTGCTTTGAAACTATGCACTGATGGTGCAGACACTATTTCGGCTGGCAATTTGTTCCACCCACTAATCGAGTTGGTAGGAAATCTTTTACTTTTCAGATCAGATTTACTATTAAGCACTTTTAGTTTGTAGCTGTGTCCTCTTGTTCTCTCACCTTCATCCCTCTCTATGAAGTTTTCTTGGTCGATTTTGTCAATACCTCTAACACATTTGTATATCTGAATTTGCTGTCCTCGTTTCCTTCTCTGTTCCAGTGTAGGTAGATTCAATCTCTCGAGCCTCTCTTGGTACTCCAAATTTTCCAAACCTGGGATCATCCTCGTAGCTGCTCTCTGTACCCTCTCAATTTTGTGGATATGTTTCTTCATGTGAGGGGACTACACTACAGATGCATATTCCATCCTGGGTCTTATTATTGCCGTTATTATTTGTTTCATGATGTTTTCATTAAGATAATTGAAAGACATCCTGATATTTGCCAATAGTGCTAGTGATTCTCTCACTATCTTATTTACGTGGCTTTCTGGAGACATGTTATCCTTAAATTCTATCCCCAAGTCTTTTTCTTTTTCTGCTTTGGGAATCACTTCGTTGTGTGTGTGTGTGTTCTTGTGTGTGTGTGTGTTCAACTTAAGATGTGCGGCATTGTTTTTGTGTCAAATAAATGTCATTTCATAGTACCAATGGACTTATTTGGATATATTATTGACCCCTGGTATGAAGGTATGTTGCCACTGTAATAATACTGACAAATAAATAGATAAATGACTAATAAAGTAGGCCTGGGCTTACATGGCGAATATATCACTAGAACCTATTTCCTAGGGTGAAAATAATTACTGGTCTTCATACCAGGGGTCAATCATATATCCAATTAAGTCCATTGGTACTATGAAATGCCATTTATTTTACACAAAAACAATGCCGCTCATCTTTAGTTGAACAATAACGTGTTGTCTACAAGTGTGGCTACAAGTTGTTGTTGTTACTAGGCTGGCCAACAATATACCGCCTTCAATAAAGTTACAGATTAATGGATTTTTCTTTGGCTTTTACTATTATAAATCTTATTTGGTAAAATGAAATTCAATTGCATAGAGTATAATTATAATAAAATTTTATTGCATACAGAAATAACTCCCTACCTAGACCGATCAATACGACCGACATAGCCACACAAGAACACACACACACACTCGAAATAGCCACACAACAATAACACACACGTGTGTGTTACAAGTTGTTGTTGTTGTTGCTAGGCTGGCCAACAATCTACTGCTTTCAATAAAGTTCCAGTTTAATGGAGTTTTCTTTTGCTTTTACTATTAGCCTATAAATATTATTAGGTAAAATTAAATTCAATTCCAAAGAGAATAATTATAACATTTATTGCATACCGTATATCAGTGGCGACCGACATAACCACACAAGAACACACACGCCGACCGACCTCCGAGCTGTCAACACCTCGCAGCTGCTCTCTGACAATGAGTTACCTTGTTTGAAGTGCATAGGAGTGTCTAAGTGTTGTCCCGAATAGTTATACGAGTATTTCATAAGTAATAAGACGTTTTATGAGCATGTAATAAGTAATTAGATATTCCAAGTAGTTGAAAATATGGATTAATTAAAACAGTTCCTGGAGTGAGAAGGGATTCGTGGGGCGATTGTTTTGTTTATAGGCTAGCAGACGACCACCTCGCGATGGCGGGAAGGCGTGAAAGCCTAGCTGGTGATGAGAACTTCGAGTTCAAAGGCTTTACCACCGAGGACAAGGATGATCAGTTGGCATGTATGAAAAAACAGTTGATGGGTCTTGTGAGATGGAGGGGAGTGATGGAAAATTGGAGTAAGGAGTTAGGGGCAAAAGCAGAAGTTTTGTCCAATATGTGCGGCGCTGGTAGCAGGGTGGATAGGCCTAGGCCAGTAAGTGACAGCCTTGAGGCCGTGATGGCCAGAGTAGACGAGTTAGCGGCGGAAAATGTGGCACTCAAGGCTCAGCTTAAGGAATATGAAGGCCACCTGAGTGAGGAAGTAAAAGTAATTAGTGAGGTGAAAAATTAGTGGACAAGGGTAGAGAGTGCAAAGGTGGTAGCCCTTGAAGAAATTGTGAAGGAGAAGAAGGAAGAGAGAGAAAAGGAAAAGAAAGAGTTTAAAAAAATGTAGTGCAAGTTTTAAAGAAGAAAGAGAAGGTAGGGAGAGAGACAATAGATAGAGGTAAGTGTGTAATGATCTTTGGAGATGTGGAAGAGCACCTGGCAGATATGAAGGTAAGAAAGGAAAGTGATGATGAGAAACTCAAGGGGATACTGGAATACTAGACGAGGGTTATGGATGGGTAAAAGAACTGGAGGAGGTGAGAAGGTTAGGAAAATATAAGAAGGGTGAGATGAGACCACTAAGAGTAGAACTTAAGTCTAGGTCAACAGCAGAAGCAGTAGCCAATGTAAGCTGGAAATTAAATGTTACAGAGATGAAGCATATAAGGGTAAAAAAGGACCTAAGTGTAGAAGAACGAGAACAGTTAAGGGAACTACAAGCTATGGCTGATGAAGAGAATGGAAAGTTGTCTGAAGAGCAAAAGAAGATTTTTTTTTTGGAGAATAAGGGAAGGGCAATTAAGGAAGTGGTACACCAGGAGCCACCAAGAACCAAAAGTAAGAGGAGTGATAGTGAATGAGGCAGAGAGACAAGTACGAAGTCGAAGCAAGGAGTCGGAGCGAGAGATAATGCAGGGAGCAGGGGACCGGAGAGAGAGTCAGGACATGGTGGAGAAGGTGGAACAGGGGGAGAGAGAGGGGGTACAGGAGATTGTGGAGGGGAGGGGGGGAGAATAGAACTAGCAGGGAATGTGGAGTTGGGTCAGGGAAGGGATGGAGGAGGTGAACCTGGTAGGAGGCAGAGGGAAAAGAAACAAGGAGGATTCCAATATACTGTGCTACTACACTAATATAGATGGAATAAACAGTAAAAAGGTAGGGTCAGATAATATATTAAGAAAGGATCAACCACAGATAGACTGTTTGACGGAGACAAAGCTGAACCAGGACTTTGACAGCAATATAGTGTTTAGTGAAGGATATAATATATGGAGATATGATAGAAAGTGAAAAAGGGGAGGTGGAGTGGCAGTATTAGTTAAGAACCCTATGACAGCAAAACAAGTAGAGTTAAATAATGACAAGGCAGAAATAATGGCAGTTGAACTCAATGATATAGAAGGAAAAAAACTAGACATAGCAGTAGTTTACATGCCACCAAAGACCAGAGGATGGAGGGAGTTAGAGTTTGAGGAGATGGTCGAGGATATGATTCAGTCGTTGAGAAGATTACTTTTAAGAAAGAATAGATTGATCTTGGTGGGAGATTTCAACTGTGGTGAGGTTAATTGGGAATCGGGAGATGCAGGGACAAATCAGAGATCGTGGGGAAGTCGGCTATTAGAGTTGGTTACGGAGAATGTACTTGCACATGTGAAGGAGAATACTAGAATGAGGGGTAATAACGAATCTTCTAAACTCGATCTGATTTTTACAAAAGATCCTCACGAAATTAGTGATATAAACTATCTATGTCTTGTAGGCAAAAGTGATCACCTATTACTGAAATGGAAGTTAATCTCGAGTAATGCCAATAGATTAGACAATAGCTATATAAATGACAGACTAAATTATAGTAAAGCTGATTATGTATCCTTGAAAAGATATTTAGAGGGAGTAGATTGGGATCTTATTTTGAAGGAACAAGATGTACTAGGTAAATATATGGTGATGGGCTGGTCTATCAGAGTGAGAACTGAGCAATCTCTGCCATACCCATAGCTTACTCTGACTGTTCCTTTTACTTATATATTTTCTAGATCTCAAGTGACGGCGTCTCTAACGTGGATTGACCTCCCAATCTACCAAGATTGGAAGCCAAAGCGTCACATTTTTCCCTTGCCCCTCAACTTTCTCTTCATAATTGCTGAGGGGCACAGGGCCCTGGGTGGGGCTTTGGTTTCCCGGGCGTTTCCGCACCCTCCTCAAGCTCCCCGCCATAGAGTGGCTTCGGTCACCCAGGCTTTATTGTGGTCGGCGGGGAGGGTTCTGTGGGGGCGCTCGGTTATGGCCTTGGCCTTGCTCGGGGCCTTGGGGCTGTTCGGCCAGGCAGCTTGGGGAATAACAACAACAACTAGGTAAATATAGTAGGTTCCTCAAAATGTATAGAGAAGGAACCAATCTGTTTGTCCCAAGATATAAAACTGGAAATTTTACTAAGCAGAAAGAATGGTTTAATTTGAAATGCAAAAGCGTTTTGGATAGGCGTGATGCAGCTTGGGCTAGATTAACCCGCTGAGTGCCAGGGACGTATATATACGTCCTAGGGTGTTGTCACGCCCAGTGCCAGGGACGTATATATACGTCCTCGCCGAACAAAAATTGTAGCAGCGAAACGACTGCACCTATGGATTTCATATTTTTACCACATGTACCTTACCCTTTTGGCTACCCACCACAAAAATCCCAAATCCCTCCTCCCACCCACTCGCTGACTGTCGGTCCCGTCAGAAGGAAAAAAAAGGAAAATCTGTGGCGGCGAAACAACTGCACCAATCGGTTCCATATTTGTGTGACAAGTCCCTTACCCTTCTGCCTTCCCCCCACCACACCCCCAACCGCCTCCCACCACCCACTTCCAGCGTATCCGTACGAAGATAAGGAAAAAAAGGAAAATCCGTGGTGGCGAAACTACCTCACCAATCGGCTTCATATTTGTAACATGAGTCAATTAAGCTTCTACCTTCCCCCCACCATCCCCCAAACCACCCTCCTACCCATACATTCCAATACCATAAAAGTCTCTGTAGTCTATACTGTAGTGTCTTTTCAGCTACTTTCGGGACCATCGGGGACCTGATTTCTGGCGAAAATGGACAAGGTGAGTGTTTTTTTTACCATTATCCTTCCTTTGTCTCCCAACTTGATAGATTTAGCCAAAAAAAAAAAAAAAAAAAAAAAAAAAAAAAAAAATCTGGCACTGGCAGAAGCACACCGTCAAAATTGGCTGGCACTCAGCGGGTTAAGAAGAAGGAACACTGAGAGTAATCGGAATAAATATAAACAGGAGAGAAATAGATATGTTAACATAATTAGGCAAGTTAAAATGAAAAATGAGAAGAACATAGTAAATAAATGTGAAAGTGACCCTAAATTGTTTTATAAATATATAAACAGTAAGTTGAAGGTAAAGAAACAAATTACTAAATTAACCCACAGAACCCCAGCGACGCAAACCATGCGTCCTCAATGTATGTAACGCTAAACCCCAGCAACGCAAACCATGCATCCTGGCTGGTCCAGTCCCAATTACTCCGATCCTATGGCACCTAGAGGGCTCAGATTTGTATGGGAACTGTGTAAGTATCCCACACAACCTTGACGATGGTTGAAAACTCTCAAAGTCCAACCGCGTGCGCGTGAGCGCGCAAAAACCGGTATTTTGCGTGTATTTGCCTTCAATTTTTTACTCTTGTAAAATCGACTTTCGGGGGCTCCGTAGGACCATTTTTTGAGCTTTTTGATAGTTTTTTTTTTTTTTTTTTTTTCCTTCATTCCTAACCCATTCGCTATTGTTTCTGGGAAAACAAAAAAAATCAAAACAGTCGGTCCCTGGTGGTACATTTATTATAAACTAGCTGGTCCTCAGCGTGTTAAGAGTAGATGCTAGGACGTATGAAAATGTATCGGACATGTGCGAGGTAATGAATAACAAATTGGGGTCGGTTTTTGATAAAGATGAAAGTTTTGACGAACCACAGGCGGGAGTACTGGAGAGTGGTCTTAGCAAGATTGAAATAACTAGAGATGAGGTGTTATCTGCGATGAGAGGACTTGAAGTAAGGAAAGCTATGGGACCGGATGAAATGTCTGCCTGGGTTTTAACCCCTCTTTGGCGGCGACCAACTTAAGGCGGTCAAGAGAACCTAGGACTAAAGAACGGGGCCCGACTTAAGTCCAATGCGATGTTGAGCACATAATCGGCTCTGAGAGAGAGTCCGAGCGGTGGGAGGAGCGAGGGTGTGCTCTGACCGTTCGGCACGGCTCCCGTACCGCCACTGGTCCCACCTCCACACTCGCCCACATCCACTGCCTCCCTAGACAGGGAATTATGTAAGGAAATTACCGTATTTTAGGGTTTTTGTACTCGCGTTGCAACATCGTTGCAAGACAACCAGTGGTCGTACAAGGATGGTTCAGGTGTCATTGGAAAGCTCAATTATCGCCCTTTCACGGATACATAATTATATTACGCTCTGGCTCTTGTTTATGCATGAAAAAGAGCATGGAATGAAGCTCGTTTAGGGTAAATCTGCTCGCTTGGCAGGTAGTAATGTTACAAACGGCCCCGTTTTTAGGGTGTTAAAGGAGTGTGCAGAGCAATTAGTGGAGCCAGTGAGGGACATAATTCAAGCTTCCTTAGATAAAGGTAAGCTTCCTGTTGAATGGAAAAGAGCTAATATCATTCCGCTATACAAGAATGGAAGCCCTGAGGACCCTTTAAACTAGACCAGTTTCACTTACTAGTATTGTATGCAAGATTTGTGAAAAGCTAATTAAGAAGAGATGGATGAAAATGTTGGAGAGAAAGACGATAATAACCCCAAAGCAATTTGGATTCAGAGAAGGGACATCTTGTGTTACCAGTCTGCTATGTTACTACAGTAGGGTGATAGATGTACTGCAAGAAAGAGGCGGATGGGTGGACTGCGTCTACTTAGACCTTTACAAAGCATTCGATAAGGTACCACATAAGAGATTATTATCTAAGCTTGAGACGATAGGATGTGTCAGGGGGGGGTTTGCTGAAATGGATGGGGACCTATTTAACAGATAGAGAAATGAGGACCAACATTAGAGGAACTTACTCATCGTGGCGGAAAGTTGAGAGTGGTGTGCCACAGGGATCTGTGTTGCCACCTCTCATGTTCCTTATGTACGTGAATGACCTGCCGATAGGCATAAACTCCCCCTCCCTGGGGGCACGGGTCCTTGGAGCGGCTTCGGTCGTGCCGGGAATTTCCACACCTCTCACACCACACACACACACATCACACAGTTTTTCCGACACCGAGAAATGACTCTCCGGCTGTCATTTCTCGAAGACTTCTTCTAGCCGGAGACAATGAGAGCAACCCAGGACCCACGTACACATACATATGTCCAACTTGCTCAAAACCCCATCACTTCGAGTCGCCACACTAAGGGTTCAGTTCTCTGCAATTCATGCAGGAACTGGACCCACTTCACCTGTACAACACTTGCCTCCAAGAAACACTACACGAACACCTGGACCTGTTCCTCATGCCCCTCCCTCTCCCAGTCAAATCCCTCGCCTAAAACCCGTCCACCTCTCCTACCCAACCCACCTAGCCTTCCCATATCATCCACTCCCCCCCCCCCCCCCCCCCCCTAAAACCCGTCCACCTCTCCTCCCTAACCCACCTAAACTTCCCATACCATCCACATCCTCAACTCAACACACCACACACCATCTCCTGCTCCCCAATCCCCACCTCACCCATCCCTCACCCCCACCCCATCCTCGTGCAGCAGCACCCAACATACATCGTGCACATAACATTAACATTCTTCAATTGAACATAGATGGCATCAACACAAAGAAACACAAACTCACACTTCATCAAACAACAACAACATAAACATTGCCATCTTACAAGAAACAAAACTCTGCACAACACAAAAAACACCCACATTTCATAATTTCACCACCATCAGACAAGACCGGGCTGTCGGCGGGGGCGGTGGACTCATCACCCTGGTACACAAGGAAATATCATACATAGTAACCAGCGTACAAACCAAATCCCTCCTCCCCCTAAATAATAACACAACAGAAATACAATCAATTAAAATACGCATTGGCAACAACTCCAACACAACCATCATAAACACATACATCCCTCCCCAAACATCCCCTACAGTAAGTACCAAATGAATACAGACCACACTTACAACACATCACAAACACCCCACACATCATCCTGGGTGGTGACTTCAACGCCAAGACGTCGGCCTGGTTTGTCGACAACCCCTACACAGACAGAGGGCTGGAACTACAAAACCAAACCGATAACCTCATCATCCTGAACAACATCCATCAACATACCCATATTCCTCACCAAGCCCTCTATAACCCATCATCTCCAGACATCACCTTTTGCTCCCCAGAACTCACCCCCACAACATCCTGGAGGGTGGTCAGAACCTTAGGCTCTGACCACCTCCCGATCATTATCACCACCAAAACCAGACTCACCCCAGCTAGCCACAAACACACATACACCAATTATAAAAGAGCTAACTGGGAAGCATTCACAAATGAGACAGAACAACACTTCACAACTATAAACAGTACACCCATCACTAACATCAACAATGCTGTACACATACTCAATAAAACTATCCAAAATGCTGACAAGAAACACATTCCAAGAGGTAACAGAAAAAGACACAACCCCAACTTCACACCAGAAATTCAAAACCTCATCAGACAACGCGACATACTGAATCACTCCCCAGCACCCCACACACAAGACCTCACATAACAAATTCAAGCACTCAACACCCAAATTAACAACAAAATACAAGAACAACAAAAAATAAATTGGAATAACTTCCTACAAACACTTGATCACAAAACAAACCCCAAAAAACTCTACAAAACACTAAACAGCATCACACTTTCCAACAGCAACACAACAAAATCACAACAACAGACTCTACTCCTTCATGTAAACAACAAGCAAACACTCTCATCAATCACTTCTCACATGTCAGCCACCTAAAACCTCACAAAGACGACCGACGTGTCATCCGACGTAAGAGACAATTCCCCACAGACCCTGACTATACACCCTTCACCAATCACCAGACAAAGCATATCATCAAAAATCTCAAGCACTCCCCCGCCTGTGGCCTAGACAACATAAGCAACATACACCTCAGACACCTGGGACCACAAGGCATACAAGCACTCACTAACATATCAAACTACAGCTATTCACACAACACAATACCAGACATTTGGAAGCATGGTATCATCATCACATTCCCCAAACCCAACAAAGATCCCACGCTACCCTCCTCGCACCGCCCCATCACACTCCTTTGCTCCCCCTCCAAAGTCATGGAACGCCTAGTATTACAACTAATTACACCAAACCTACCCCTAGCTCCAACACAACATGGCTTTAGGCCACTGCACTCCACAAACACTCTTCTCACAGACCTTACACAAAGAGCTTTTGACGGCATCAACTCAGCTAGACCACTACACAGATCACTATTAGCCACACTCGACATTAGTAAAGCCTTCGATGCCATCCCCCGCCACAACCTAACAAACAAAATCTACAACACAAACATGCACAACAACACAAAAAGGTGGCTGGCCAACTTCCTAGCAGGCAGATGTGCACACGTATCTTTTGCCGGTCAGTCATCTAAAATCAGAAACTTTCCAAACGGAGTCCCACAAGGATCCGTCCTATCGCTCGCACTCTTCAATCTGTACATGCACGATATAACTACACCCAATACGCCCCAAATAAACTTAGCCTCCTATGCAGATGACATAACACTCGCATGCACACACCATGACCCAAAAAGAGCAACAGATCTCCTTCAACCCTATCTCAACACACTACATGGCTGGTGCACTACAAACAGACTTAATCTAGCCCCAGCCAAATCCACCGCAACCCTGCTCACAAGCTCGACAGAACACGAATACATCCCTCAACTCACCATAAACAACACACCCCTAACACACACACACGCCCAAAATCCTAGGAGTAACATATGATGCTCATATGACATTCAAACAGCACACCACAAACATTAAAAAGAAACTGACACCCAGACTTAACGTCCTCAGGTCACTTACTCACACAAAATTTGGACACAACAAAGAAACTACCACCACAGTATATAAACAATACATAAGATCAGTGATGGAATACGCAAGCCCAGCCTGGGCTTCTAACCTAGCTGAAACACATCATAAGACCTTACAGACTATTCAAAACAAAGCCCTGAAGATCATTACAGGCTGCACAGCTACTGCACCCACAGATCACCTACATCAAGAAACCCAAATCCTCAAAGTCAAAGACCATCTGGACATGAGAGGCACTCAATTCCTGGCAGCAGCCTCCACAAACCAAGACCACCCACTAAACTACATGGCAACACACCCACAGACACCAAGAAATATCAAAACAACACCCAGCACACGGTATTACACACAATTATTGTCCTCTCTCCCTCCCTGCCCACCCCGAACCAACTTCCAGAAGCACATCCATACTCATATCTCTCACCGATCCATCCACTCACTCACAGACAACACGCAGCTGCATGCACGACCTCCCGAAATCCATCCTTTCGAATCCTCCCTTCCTCGCGAGGATAGAGTCCACCTGGCCAGGCTGAGATGCGGACACCATCCAGCTCTCCTGAGCTATCAGAAGAGACTGGATGACTCCGTTGTCGACGCCTGCCCGGGATGTAACACAGCACCTCATACCATTAAACACATCATAGAAGAAATTTCACACAACCACTTATGCCAACAACACAATCTACACTCAATGAGAGCTCTGTGGGAAAGCCCGATCGTGGCCATGGCCTTCCTCAGGGACTCGGGGCTGTTCGGCCAGGCAGCTTAGGGAACAACAACTCCTACATGTCAATGTTTGCAGATGACGTACAAATTATGAGACAAATAACAAATAAAAGTAGTTGTGAGGAGCTGCAAGGGGATTTAGATAAAATATACGAATGGAGCACCAAGTGGAAAATGAAATTTAATATAAGTAAATGTCATGTGTTAAATATGGGAAGAAGTGTGAATAGACCAAATTGGGAGTACAGGATGGGAGACAATATAATTAGCAAGGCCGAAAAAGAAAAGGATTTAGGGTTGATTATACAAGATAACTTGTCGCCAGAGAAACATATTAACAAGCTCTTTAGCGGAATGTATGCAATGGCCACTGGCCAGGAATATGAAAGTTGCTCTGAACTACTGGATGAGAACATGTTAGCGAAAATTATAAAAAGTATGATTAGACCAAGATTGGAGTATGCAGCAGTGGTGTGGTCCCCGCATCTTAAGAAGCATATTCACATTAATTTCACAAGTTAGAAAGAATCCAGAGAGCAGTTACTAGATTGGTTCCAAGTCTCAGAGAACTGCCATATGAAGGGAGGCTAGACAAATTAAATCTACCGAGTCTAAAAGAGAGGAGAGAGAGAGGGGAGACATGATAATGATGTACAAATGCACCCTAGGGCTGGAGAGGCTGGATAGGGAGGATATAATAATTATGGATACAGGAATAACTAGAGGCCACAGCTACAAAGTAAAAAGACCTATCTGCAAGAACGATATCAGGAAATTTAGCTTCCCCTATAGATGTATTGACAAATGGAATAGGCTGGAGGAGGAGGTGGTAGGGGCAAGGAACATCCATATTTTCAAGAAAAAATTGGATGAAAGTAGACTGAGAGACGGGACAACACGAGCTTAGCGCAACTCCTGTAAACAACAATTAGGTAAATACACACACACAAGGTTGAGGGGACCACTTATGATGACGACCAGAATATGTGTGAAATTATGAACAATACACTACACTCAGTACAGTATATACTAAAGATGATAACTTTGAAGAAGTACCGGTAGGTGAAATTGGTGAAAAACTGGGAGAGATTAATTTTCTCCCAGAGGAGCTAGTAGAAATAATGAAAGGACTAGATGTGAAAAAAGCAGTGGGACCTGACAATGTAGCGGGATGGATTTTGAAAGAATGTGCTGACGAACTAGTGAAACCCTTATATGAGATAATGAAATACTCTCTGGAAGTGGGAAAATTACCAATGGACTGGAAGAGAGCCAATATTGTACCGATTTATAAAGGTGGGAACAGGGAACATCCATTGAATTATCGACCTGTGTCACTTACTAGTATAGTGTGCAAAATCTGTGAGAAAATAATTAAGAAAAGATGGATGATTTACTTGGAAAAGAATAATCTACTATCTAACAGGCAATTTGGATTCAGGGAGGGTACCTCATGTGTTACAAATCTACTCAGTTTTTATGACAGAGTGGTTGACATATTACAAGAGAGAGATGGATGGGTGGATTGCGTATATATTGACATGAAGAAAGCTTTTGACAGAGTATCGCATAGCAGGCTGAAGTGGAAATTAAAAGAGTATGGAGGGATTCAGGGTAGTTTGTTAAATTGGATGGAGGACTATCTTTCAGGGAGACAGATGAGGACTGCTATCAGAGATAAATTTTCTACGTGGAAAGATGTCACAAGTGGAGTTCCGCAGGGAGCGGTGTTGGCTCCCATAATGTTTCTAATATACATTAACGACATGCCAAAGGATATAAATGCATATGTTTGCAGATGATGCCAAGATCATGAAGCGTATAGAAGATGAAAACAGTGGTAGGGAATTACAGAGGGATTTGGATAGGATAGATCAATGGAGCAAGAAGTGGAAAATGGAATTTAACACAAATAAATGTCATGTAGTGGAAATGGGAGTAAGTAAAAGAAGGCCTCATACGGAATATAAGTTAGGAGAAAACACTATTAACCCATCAGAGAAAGAAAAGGACTTAGGGATAACTGTTAGGAGTGATCTTTCACCTGAGAATCATATTAATAAGATAGTGGGAGAAACATATGGACTGCTAAACAGAATAAAAATAGCCTTTAACTATATAAACGAGGAGATGCTGGAGAAAATAATAAAAACATTGGTGAGACCAAGACTGGAGTATGCGGCAGTGGTGTGGGCACCACATCTAAAAAAGCATATAAAGAAGCTGGAGAAGGTTCAGAGAGCTGCAACTAGGATGATACCAGAACTGAGAGAATTACCATATGAGGAGAGATTAAAGAAATTAGATTTACCATCTCTAATGGATAGGAGGGAGAGAGGCGATATGATTATGATGTACAAATGTGTGAGAGGACTCGAAAAGGTGGACAAGAAGGGTTATATTGTGAAAGATAATGGTAGAACTAGGGGGCATAGATATAAATTAATGAAAGGAAGATGTAAAGGAGATGTGAGAAAGTATAGTTTCCCTTACAGAAGTATAAGTAAGTGGAATCAGTTGGAAGAGGAAGTGGTGTGTGCCAAAAACATTCATATTTTTAAGGCAAAGTTAGATAATTGTAACTCAGGAAGCGGGACAATACGAGCCTAAAAAGCTCAACTCCTGTATACTACAAATAGGTAAATACAAATAGGTAAATACACATACACTCACTCGACATAGCCAAACACCAATAACATACACACACGTTTCGGTAATGGTACCGCCGGTACACTAATTTTTCATTTGAACTTATAATTCGTGCTATATAAGTTTATTATGTAATATATTAAAGAATTAAGGTAAGTATATAAGAGATATATATAGTACTTATAATTAAATTATCGTATTTCGACGATTTCGGTCACTCGGAAAATCAAGTAGTCCGAAAAGGACGGAGGTATTTTCTCAGCGTGAACCATGAGTCCGAATTGAAATGCTAGTCCGAAAGTCTTGGAATTCCGAAAGAGCAGAGTCCGAAAGAGCGGGGGTTTACTGTACTTATTGTTACACACAACCATGTTGAGTGCAACACAGGACTCAATGTCTTAATTCAATTGTCACCCATACACAGAAGGTTAGATACAATCACGAATTCTATCTATCTATTGCCGGATGTCTTACCCTCCTTTATGAGGGTGATCTTTTTAGCACTATTTGTATAACAGTGGTGGGTGGCAAGTCTATTCACCAACCTGTTTCACCATTACATGAACAGTAAGGATTTTTATGAGGTTTACTCCCCTAGATGGGCTGCCTGCCATAGCTGACGAATCCCATCTACCCGGATTTTTATAAGGTTGCCTTACCATATATTCATTGTGCATTTGGGTAAAAACAGTTGAGGGCAGTATCGTCTAGTCGGGAACATATACGGGTGGTCAAGTCCAAGTAGTGTACCGTACAAATATAGTAATTTTAGAGATATGCTCTAAAGTTAATTTTGTCACTGCTTGTCTGGCAATTCAACGTGCAGGCATATCTAATCGAAAATGAGAGAATTCATTCACCTTTAGTCATTCCTTCTGTGACGATTTTCACAATCAATATTTGATCGAGTAAAATAATTATTCCTTATTAACTACCGGTATATTTATACAGCAGTACAAAATCTCTACATATTGTTTACATGTGAATGCCGCACTGCCGATAATTGCTATGAACTGCAAAATACAGGATTATTATTTCTTAACGAAGCAGTTTTACCACTTTGGCTGTGGGCATATTTCCGCCTATTTCTGCCATAGTCGGGCTCATTCAGGCACTCCTGATTGATTAGGCAAGTGTCTGAATGAAATTAAATTTATTCAGCCAAAAACTATAAGAAAATAGATTCAAAATTACACCAAAACTTGCTTCGTAACTCGCGGGTTTCACCCGCAGCGCTACCATAGACATTCGCTAAAATTACCAATTATCGCTAATGCCGCGCTACATTTGCCTTAGGCAGCACTGTATATCTCGCGAGACTCTAATTCACAGCCCTCAGTGCCACGGCCGCCTGGCTACATACATACATACATAACATTTTAAGACTGAGTGTTCCACACATAAGTGCAGTTTCAGTCTCTTGTCCTAATGGCGGCGTTCCAGGCAACCCTGTTAAGGGCTGCTTCACTTGTCAAGTTCTTGGATTTGAGATCGGCGCGTATAGTCCGATCCCAGGTCTTCCTCGGTCCACCCCTTGGTGCAGCTCCCTCCACAATCACAGACCTGCATTTTGTCACCCAATTTTGTTCATCCATTCTCTCCACATGTCCATACCATCCCAGTCTACTGGGAGAAAAACGTGTGGCCAGCCACGCTCCCGCTCCCTCACACTCTATTCTAAATGGCTGTAAATTGCAATGACGTTCGCGAACGTCTCCCGCAGGCAATGGGTTAATCTATAGTTTGGTAATATTAAATTAATTTGCTTTGTTTGCAAGTTTTACATTTTAATTAATTAATCTCTATATTTATATAGAAGTATGAAATCTTTACATGTTTATAAATGAATGTGGCAACGCCAACAAGTGCTATGAAGTGCAAAATATATTAATTTCTTACCAATGCAGGCTTAACCTATAGTTTGTTAGTGGTAGCGCGGTCATACAGTGATCTATGGCTATATTTGTACTCTGCATATAATATTTTATTATAGTAACTAAAATTACATCAAAACGTGTTAGAAAAGTGCTCTGTATCTACGAGTTTTCGATTGATTGAACATAACTTTGGTTTATGCTCTCTTGTTTTTTTTTGCATTCTACAGTACCCTATATACTGTATATATGTTAGATGCAATATTTATATTCATACTATAAAATGTAATAGTCTTGAAATTTACATGTTTGTGGAGCTTCATATGCGAAATATATATACTGCAGAAATCAGCTTGCTCCTCTGTATTTGTCTTTGGTTGGTTATTGGCACAAGACTAATTGATGAGCTAACTGATGCAGAAGAAAGAAGCTTTTAATTATTTTTCTTGGGATTTAAGAGTTGCTTTATATTCAAGATACAGACTAATGATACAGTTTTTACCACCATATACTCCCTACTAAAGAGCAAGGCTAGGGTTAGTGCCCGGATGTCTCAGAGACTTCGGTGGACACTTGCCACCGATTGCTAGACCACCAACAGCACTGTCTCTCGTCTGCCAATAACGCACACTGGCTGGCCCGACACACGAACCAAACTTTAAGGTCACCTTATGCACAAAGTAGCATAATCTTCAGGAATATATGGTACTACAGCAGCAGTTCTTTGAACATTATCCAACTACAGCTAACTCTGGCAGCTACGGCCTCACCATTGGCAGAGATGGTATCTCCCAAATCAATGAACAGTGTAATGATGAAAGAGATGATGATTGGTAGATATAAAAATAACCTGTAGTGCACTAACCTGGATTAATTTTGATAGCCTCTGTGAAGAGGTCAACGGCTTTCTGCAGGTCACCATCAGACATGGCTGACATGGCTTCTGACCGCTTCTCTTGAGATGCTTCAATGTCTTCCTCCGTCACCACCTTCTCAGAATCTCCAAGCTCGGGGAAAGGCACAGTTTCTGCCTCTGTAAAGTAGATAATATAAGATTAGGTCAGGATTCTAACAGTTTCAGTATAACATAGGTAAGATTTAGGTCATGATAGGAGGGATTCTAGGTTAGCTGTAAGATCAGGTAATGTATGGTAGCTAGGTCACAATGGGAAAAATTATTTCGTAGCTTAGGTACCGTACGGATTTGGGGTTTTTCCGGCAGGAGGCCTTCTGCAGATTTCCATATTCTTACGTCCTTATGTCTGATTTTTCAATATAGTGCTGTACTGTAAGTAAATGTGTCTATCTATTGCCAGATGCCTTGATCCTCGAGGGGGTGGCTATGAACGAATTTCCTTCATTGAGTTAATTAATTTGATTCTCTAGCTTGTTACAGAGGAGGGTTGTAAGCCCAACCACCCATTGTTGTGTATGGAGGGTGGTGGGTGAGGAGTAGGAGGTGGTGGGTGAAGGGGTTGGAGGGTGGTGGGTGAAGGGTTGGAGGGTGGTGGGTGAGGAGTAGGAGGGTGGTGGTGGGTGAGGGGTTGGAGGGTGGTGGTGGGTGAGGGGTTGGAGGGTGGTGGTGGGTGAGGAGTAAGGGTGGTGGTGGGTGAGGAGTAAGGGTGGTGGTGGGTGAGGAGTAGGGGTGGTGGTGGGAGAGGGGTTGGAGGGTGGTGGTGGGTGAGGGGTTGGAGGGTGGTGGTGGGTGAGGGGTTGGAGGGTGGTGGTGGGTGAGGGGTTGGAGGGTGGTGGTGGGTGAGGGGTTGGAGGGTGGTGGTGGGTGAGGGGTTGGAGGGTGGTGGTGGGTGAGGGGTTGGAGGGTGGTGGGTAAGGGGTTATTGTAATGTTGGAATGGCTTGTAAATATAACACTGGTCTACTTCAAATTATGTATTTGGAAGTGATAAAATAGCCAAAACAAAGATATTTCATGTAAATTTCCTTCTATTTCATCTCATATTCATTCAAGTCTTCTAACATTATTGCTGCGGCTTGACAATCTGGTTGTGAGACCATGGGGGGAAGTGTTAAATAATCATTACGCGGTGTACGGTTTACCTTTATAACCATACAGTACAGTATATAGTTTTATAATACTGGTGGTCCTGTAACCAGTGTGTTAGTTCTGCTTCTACAGGTTTAAGTTCTGCTTCACTGAATACCTGGTAAAAAGAGTACTGTACTGTCTTACACCAAAAATATATCCTACATTTAATCACAGTACAGTAAACCAATCGGACAAAATTCTTAAGGTGACTTTATTTGGCTAGTCGGATCGGACTTTGCGGTCTGATCTTAAATCAAAGAACCTGACAAGTGAGGCAGCTCTTAATAGAGCTGCCTTGAACGCCGCCATTAGGATGAGACCAGAATCGCATTTTTGTGGAAAACTCAGTCTTTAAATTTGTGTATGTATATATTAGTAATGCTGCATTTTTTTAAGTGGCTGGGGAAAGCTTCGATAGCTGTTGCCACTCATGACCATGAGAGGGCTCCCACTTCACCTTAAAGGGAAGGTGTATACCTCGTGTGTTAGGAGTGTGATGAACTATGCCTCGGAAACGAGGCCGGTTCAAGCGGAGGATATTAATAGAATGGAATTATGGAACGGAATGAAAAGAGAATGGGGAGATGGATATGTGGGATTAACCTCAGGGATGGGGTATCGAGCGAGGAATTAAGAAGGCGTCTGGGCATTATGGGTGTCAGTGAAGTGATGCGCACGAGCCGACTTGGTTGGTTTGGACACTTAATAGAGAGAATGGATGATCAGAACTGGGTGAAGAAATACCAGACTGTGAACTGGGGGGAGCTGCGCGTAGGGGTAGACCTATAATTATGTGGGATCAGGTACTCCGGTCCGATCTCAAAATAAAGAATTTGACAACAGAGGCAGCCTTTGACAAGGCCACCTGGAAAGTCGTTATTTAGGATGTGAGACCGTAACCACATACTGTGGACAAAACGGTCATTAAACTTGTATGTATGAAAGTATGTACTAATGGTGATATATGACAACAATAGTAATGGTGGGATAGTGGTGTTATATAAAACATGATGGTAGTATAATGCTTGAAATAAAAGGTGGCAATATGATACAACACTATGATAAATGTATGTACTATATGTACTGTATGTATGTCGCGAGCCGTGGCATAGTCAGTAGATCGTCGGCTGCTGAGCAAAGGGTCGACGGATCGAGCCCACAGTGTCAAAATGTTATTGGTAGATTTCAAGCCCGGGCAACTTGACCTAGTGATTAGTGACAATCGCCTAATATTCATGGCCACCTATTCTCGGGTAATACGGCATCTGGCAAAAAGAGAATATACAGTATATACTCAGGCACATATCCCATAGATGGGGGTAGCCGACTCGACACAGAAACTAACAAACGCAAAAAAAAAAAAAAAAAAAAAAAAAAAAAAAAAAAGCTAAACAAAACAAAACCTAATAAATACTGACCAATAACCCCTTCATTATCCAAATCCACATCACTCTCGTCTTCCTCCTCTGGCTGTGGTTCCTGCATGGGCTCGTCTTTGGGGGGCGCTGAGGGCTGCCTGGTGGGTTTACTGCTGCCGCCTTCCTCGGGTAACGCAGCCCCCAGGCTTAGTAGGTAGTCTCTGCAGGAGGAGTGGGACATTTAACAGGGCGTCAAACCGGAGCCATTTGGTTTGAAAACTTGAATATGAGAAGGAATACAAGCGAATTAATATGAAATAGCCTTGTTTTGGCAATTTTATCACTTTCAAAGACGTAAATTGAACTATAAACTATAATTTGATTTTTACATAATTATACAATAATAAAGACCCAAAATAATGAACTCGGCTTTCGTTTGACACCCTGGGACTACACCTTGAAGGGGGTACGGGTTGGTTTGCCAATTTAGCCACTTTCCCGCTAGATCTAGAGGTATTTACTTCGATCTCTAGACCTATTATTACATCTAGCAACATGAATTCTAACGATATTCTGTAGATATGAGCCAAATCATCTGAAGGTAGATAGATTAAAGCAAAAATTTAGGTGTCTCTAATTGAACAAGTTAACCCATTCAGTACTAGGAAAGTCTTTGTCATCATATTCTGGCAGCTATTATACGATTTTATTAAGCTTAGGAAGGATCCTTCGCAATAATAAGGCTTCAAACTATCTCAACCAACCCCTTGAACTACCACACATCCTTCCGAAGCTCCACAATATCGTCTAAATATAGCTAGCATAAAAAATAACACGTCGCTGTCCGACTCACTGGTACTCAAAGGGTTAAGGGGATAGTGGTTATTTTTTGGTTATATTTTTCTTCATTCATTGTTTAGTTTCCTCGCTAGACCTTCATCAAGCTTAAAAAAACACCACTAAGACCCCCTCTTCAAGATAAAATTAAACATATTTTGGTAGAAAAAGACAATTCCTCTTAAAATTACAGGCTTGCCAGGAAAAATTTGACACCTAAAAAGCACGAAAGGTCTTAAAATTGACAATGAAATAGGGCGAAAGATGTTTAAATCGACAAACTAATGGGCCAAACTTTTTAAAATCTAAAAACGAATGGGGCTAAACACGAGGTAGAAGGGGGTAAAAAAAAAAAAAAAAAAATCCCCTTTAACCCGTTCAGTACCGGTGACATCCTTTTCCTTATATTTTGGCAACTCTTAGACGATATTATTCAGTTGAAAAAGGGCCTCCAACAATTAACAAGCTTTGAACAATCTCACTAAACCCTCTTTACTACCACGGGCCAAATGTGTCATCAAGATTGAACCCATCGGAGGCTTCTCTTATGAATACTCTCTTGAGGGCGAGTTTGTGGATGATGGTACGGAGACACACTTTGATCTAGGCGGCCACCCAGCGTACATCAAGGCCATCAGCAGTGGCAACCGGCGGGAAGGCATCATACACGCATTGGTAGTCGATAATGTAGAAATTGCCGAGTCTGCCGAGTGATGTATGAATGTGTGGCTGTGAAAGGGAGGGAACGGGATGAAAGGGCTAGAACGAGGACATACAGTATGTGGTGATGGGCTGGCCTATCAGAGTGAGAACTGAGCGATCTCTGCCATACCCATAGCTTACTCTGACTGTTCCTTTTACTTATATATTTTCTAGATCTCAAGTGACGGCGTCTCTTCCGTAGATTGACCTCCCAATCTACCAAGATTGGAAGCCAAAGCGTCACATTTTTCCTTTGCCCCTCAACTTTCTCTTCATAATTGCTGAGGGGCACAGGGCCCTGTGTGGGGCTTTGGTTTCCCGGGCGTTTCTGCACCCTCCTCAGCTCCCCGCCATGAGTGGCTTCGGTCACCCAGGCTTTATTGTGGTCGGCGGGGAGGGTTCTGTGGGGGCGCTCGGTTATGGCCTTGACCTTGCTCGGGGCCTTGGGGCTGTTCGGCCAGGCAGCTTGGGGAACAACAACTACCACAGATCCTTTTCAAACTGCAGAAAATCGTCTAAATATAGATAGAATAAAATACCAAAGACGTTGCCAGTACAGAAGGGGTTAAGAGAAGAAGCTGCTACGAGACCCACTTGAAGAATGCGAGCTGTGGGTGGTGTAGTATTTCCGGCTTGTCACGACAGGCCTTGATGAACGCCTCCAACCTCTGTACATCCTCTGGTTTGAGTGAGTCCATGTTTGATTCACAAGCCGACTGGACCTGCAAGTAACATCAAACACATTAGTTAAAAATACCGTTAGTTAGAATCTACCAAACAAGGCAAATTAAAGGGGCAGAGTTCAATAGTCAAGTAATGAAGTTGGCGTTACGCAACTCTACCGAGAATGCGACGTAAACAAAGCGATAATTTTTGGTGAAAAACGCGGTGAGGATGGTTGTAGCGGGCGTATGACTACGCGTCGTCTTGCTCACATAAGTTGTACAGTCAGTTATGTTTGGTGTATGTGTATGTGTGTGTGTGTTTTTTTGTTTTTTTTTTTTTTTTTTTACAAAATTATCCCATGGTTATTTGCCTCCTACTGATAATATATATGATAGTGACAATAAGTCATGGCAGGCAAAGCCCCCCCTCAAGTTCAACCCATTATTGTATCCCACGGCCAGCTGTTGGGTACGGTAAATTGTTTTGTTACCAGCCGTGGGATACAATAATATGCTTTGCCCCTCTCACCCCTCCTCAATTCAGGGTGTCAAACGAAAGCCAAATCTTGTCTTTTTGCTCTTCATAATTGCATAATTATGCACAGATAAAATTGGGGTTTATAGTTCATATTATGTCTTTGCAAGTAATAAAATGGCCAATGCAATGCTATTTCATGTTAATTTCCTTGTATTCCTTCTCATATTCATTCAAGTCTTCAAACAAAATTGCTCCGGTTTTACAACCTGCTCATGACGTATTGTTATCATCAGCAGGGCGCAAATATAAGCTAGCCGTGGGATATTTTTGTATAAAATAAAGTCAAATTAGATGCGAATGCAACTGGAACTGTAAGACTTATGAAAAAAATTTGCACGCTTGCGCCTCGCGGTCACGACCATTACATGTGTCCTCATTATTTTAGACCTGGAATTAATATACGCACATGAAATTGATTTGGGTTGTTTATTTTATCATTACCCAAAATGTAAAAAGAACTGCAAACCATAATGACAATTTATATGAAAACATATAATTATGAAATGTCTTACTGAAAGCCTGGTCACAACCCCCTTTTTATATAAATATATTCAGTAATTACAATTAGCAAATCTATCTTAAACATAATATACTAAATAGTCAACAAATAAAGTTGAAAAATAGATTATCAGTACACTATAAAAAGTATAATACTGTATAAATAAAAGAAGTTTCGACTGAGGTTTGACCGTACCGCCGAACCGTCCAATTAGCACCAGCGAACTGGCACACCATCGAAACGTCATGTATTCAGGTGAGGACCGTGGTCCCAGCGGCAGGGTGTTAAACCAGGTCAATTTGTTTTCAAGATAGGATTGAATGTAGCACGAATTACAGGAAAATCATCGTGAAATTGCATCTCGTAGGCCATTTTAAATTATGTAAATTTAATAATAGTGACTAAAACAAAGGGATTTTGTTTTAGGACTGCCTCTGAATAGTCCCTAGTTTGACAGTGACACCCTGCAGCAGTGTGGTCCGTGAGCCCTCAACCCAAAGCAGTAAAATTAGAAGCGAATATAGCCTATCGGTCGTGACTCAGACTCCCAGAGTGTGCGACTTGCCGCGATAGGTTGCTTGAATAAAACAAAAACAGAATTAGATTATTCCCACTACCATTAGTGAATTAAAAAGGTTGAAGCTCCGTGTTGGAATAGTTAGATAAGCCTATGTGGAAAACTCGGGAAGGATGTAGTATTCAAGCGTACGGTCGTCGTGTTTACATAGGTCGATCGCTCGCGGTTAAATTTCCGTCTAATTTGACATATTGTTTCTGCCCACTGCTGGCAACATATATGATGATGGGGGGGTGAGGGGAGGCTTTTCCCCCCTTAACCTATTATTGTATCCCATGGCAGTCAAATTAGACGGGCACATGATTGCGAGCGTCCGCGCAGTGTAAACAAGGCGGGCACCGGGCGATACGCCCGAATACTACATCCTTGCTGAAAACTCTAGATACAGTACTCTATAATAAGTCTGTGGTGGTAGCCTACCTGCGAAGTTAGCGACACGTCAATATAATTTCACACAGACTCTCCGACATTTGGACAATAACCCTAGGACCTGAGGAGTATCGTAGGTAAGGATGTAGTTATTCAGGCATACCGCCCGCCTTGTTTACACTACACGCACGCTTGCGATCTTGTTCCCGTCTATTTTGACTGCCGTGGGATACAACAACAGGTTGAGGGGGGGGCTTTCACCCTCTCACCCCCCAAGGATTTATTCACATCATCATAGGCTATATAGGCCTATTGCCAGCAGGGGGTAAATAACAGAACAAATTTAGCCGTCAAAGTAGACGGGAACATAACCGCGAGCGCATGATCTATGTAAAGATGACAACCGTACGCCCGGATACTAAATCTTTTCCAAAAAGTCTAGCTCATGTGTATGAGAACCATCAATTGACCACTTGCGAGTTTCATTCTATAAGGAAGTTGGAGCTGTAGATATTGATATTCTTTTTTTTTCTTCTTTTTTTTTCTATGAGAGTGAGAGACAAAAGCCAGAACTACCTTTATCGAGTGTCTCCCCCAGAGTTGAAAGTGATAGGGCTAAAATCAAGAGACGTTCGAGCCAAAATGCCTGGACACATGGAGTTTGAAGCAATTTAAGTCATAGGAAGAGAGAAAGACTAATTCTGGGAGAGTTCCATAGCTCAGCAGTTGAATAGAAGAAAATCTGAGACTAACGTTTCACTCTTGGGTTGGAGAGTTGCAGAGAGTAGGGGTGGGATTGTGTTGCAAGACGGGTACTACGTAGCCTACGTAGAGGAGGTGGTATACACTGGGAAAGCTCTGAGGAACATTATAGTAGCGATAGAATAGTGAGAAAATATTACCGAAACTACCACTAATTTTCCCATGTTTTTTTTTGTTTGGTTTAATGGGAAAGCTCTGAGGAACATTATAGTAGCGATAGAATAGTGAGAAAATATTACCGAAACTACCACTAATTTTCCTATGTTTTTTTTTGTTTGGTTTAAGTAAGGTAGTTTTCATTATTATACAGTAGTTACAATCCCCGGAAAATTATTTGGCAAGAGTTGTGTTATCGGGCATATAACATACCTCTGACCGGGTATATCCTAGTGTTTACTAGGCTATACCGCTTTGAAAGGACATTAGCCTAACCTATCCTAGTACAATATGTACTCCAATTTTGCAAGAAATTGGTCGACATTGCAGGCCGCAAAAGTGGAATTCGCAAAATTAAAAAAGATTAACTAATCTTATGGGGAAAAAAGACAGTGGTGGAACGAAAGTCATTGATTGATTATGTATGTGTGGATGAACGAATGAAGAAATCTGTGGTGGATGCTAGGGTGTATAGGGGTATTGGAGGGGGTCTGTCTGATCATTATGTAGTGGTAGCTAAGGTTAGGATACAAAAGAAGTGGGTGAGGAGAGTGGGAGGGAGGCGAGAGGAGGGTGGAATGGTGAGGAGGGTGGAGAGGTTGCAGGAGGAGGAAGTCAGGGAGGAGTACAGGAGAGCAGTGGAAAGACGACTAGGTGGGTTCGACCTGGAAGTTATGGAGGAAGTGGAGGAGATGAGCAAGGTGTTTAAGGATGAGATCTGTGCAGCATGTGAGGAGGTGTGTGGAGTGAGGAGAAGAGGGAGGGGAGTGAAAGGTACAGCATGGTGGACAGAAGAGGTAAGAATAGCTGTGGAAGAAAAGAAGAAAGCATATAGAGAGTGGTTGGGTAGTAGAGGGAATGAAGATTCCGAGAGGCAGAAACGAGCGAGGTACGTGGAGAGTAAGAGGGTGGTGAAGAGAGTAGTGAAGGAAAGTAAGAGAAGAGTAGATGAGGAATTTGGAAGGAATCTGAGTGTAAAATGGAGGGAGAGTAAGAAACTGTTCTGGAAAGAAGTCAAGAAAGTTAGGGAAGGTAGCAAGGGAAACAGTAAGGGTGTGAAAGATAAGAATGGGAGAATGCTAGCCGAGAAGCAAGAGAGAGTCGAAAGATGGAGGGAGTACTTCAGTGAGTTGCTAAATGAAAGGAATGAAGAGCCAGCAAACATAGCTGGATATGGTATGGGAGGGAGAAGAAGAGAAGTAGTGGAGGAGGAGGTGGGGATCAGGAGGTCAGAAGTGTGGGAAGCCATGAAAAGAGTGAAGTTGGGGAAAGCACCAGGAACAGATGGAGTGTGTGGGGAAATGTTGAGGTATGGTGGTGAGATAGTGATAGAATGGGTATGGAAAATGTGCAAACTAGCATGGGAGAAGGGGAGTGCACCCGATGACTGGAAGACTGGCATAATAGTCCCCCTATATAAGGGCAAAGGGGAAAGAGGAGTGTGTGGTAACCACCGAGGAATATGTCTTCTAAGCGTAGTAGGGAAGGTATACAGTAGGGTAGTGATTGAGAGAGTGAGAGTGAGAACGGAGAAATGGATAGGCGACGAGCAGGGAGGTTTTAGGAAGGGAAGAGGATGTGTAGATCAGATTTTTACCCTGAATTGTGTTGTGGAGAAGTATCTGGAGAAGAAACAAAAGGTGTATGTTGCCTTTATGGACTTAGAGAAGGCCTATGATAGAGTGGATAGAGAAGGTTTGTGGAAAGTACTTAGAATATACGGAGTAGAGGGCAAGTTGCTGAAAGCAGTGAAGAGCATGTATGAGGGTGCAAAGGCGGCAGTACGTGTGGAGAGTGAGCAGAGCGAGTTCTTTGACCTGAATGTTGGTTTGAAACAGGGGTGTGTGATGTCCCCGTGGTTGTTTACTGTATATATGGATGGAGTTATGAAAGAAATACTATCAAGAGCAGTGGATGTTGGTGTATCGCTGAAAAGGGAGGGAATTGAGTGGAAGCTACCTATACTGCTGTTTGCGGATGATACAGTTCTGATGAGTGATAATGAATGGGAGTTGCAGGGTCTGGTAAATGAGTTTGGAACAGTGTGCGAAAAACGGAATTTGAAGGTAAATACGGGGAAGAGCAAGGTTATGGTCTTCGAAAGGGGTGAAGTCACAGAGTGTGAGGTGAAGCTGAACGGTCAGGCTATGGAGATCGTCAACTCTTTTAAGTATCTGGGCAGTGTGTTGAGTAAAGATGGGACTATGGATGAAGAGGTGCGGGAGAGGGTACAACAGGGGAAGAGGGTTGTAGGAACGCTAAAAGCAGTAACAAGAAATAGGGTGGTCAGTATGGAAGTGAAGAAGTCCTTGCATGACAGTGTGGTAATCCCGACACTGACTTACGGAAGCGAAGCATGGACGTTGGTTGAGAGACTCAGACCAAGAGTGAGAGCAGTGGAAATGAATTACTTAAGGAGTGCGTGCGGAGTTACATGGAGGGATAGACAGACTAATGAGGAAGTAAGAAGGAGGTGTGGTGTGGAGGTAGATGTGCTGGAAAGTGTGAAAAGGAACAACTTGAGATGGTTCGGCCATATGGAACGTATGGAAAGCGAGAGAATGACTAAGAGGGTGTACGAGAGCAAGGTGGAGGGACAGAGGGGGAGAGGTAGACCGAATATGAGGTGGAAGGATGGAGTGAGGAACTACATGAACGAAGGCGTCGACTGACTGGGGACAGAGGTGCATGGGGGCGGTTCGTTCGTGGCCACCCCTTCGGCGATCACGGCGTCAGGCAATAGATAGATAGATAGATGGGGAAAAATAAATATGGTCGACATTTCATCAGTGACTGCCCAATTTTTCGTGATTTCCGTCATTTATTTGCTTTGTTTGTAAACACATACATGTAATTATACATCCCACAATAAAGAAAAATACAGAAAAAACATAAGACATTATCATTATCCTTGAGAAAATCAAATTAAATGAGCAATTGAGCATTTACCTAGACTCGAAAGATGGCTGGGCTTGCGGGGATGGAGGGAGGGTGTCCGAGGCTTGGGTGGCCCGGCCACCCCCCCCCTAAGTGGGTTAGTGGGATTAACAAAGGGGACATGACAAATGTACTAAAGCTCAGTGATAGCGAAAGAACTCGTACCAATGGTTTCAAATTAGATAAATTTCGTTTCAGAAAAGATATAGGCAAATATTGGTTTGGTAACAGAGTTATAGATGGGTGGAATGGACTACCAAGTGCTATGGTGGGATCTAAAACTGTAGGGAGCTTTAAGATAAAATTGGATAAGCATATGGACGAGAAGGATTGGGTGTGAAGGGGGATCAGCCGAGTTGGGCCAATCAGCGCTCTGCAGACCCCCATAATCCTGCGTTAATCTCTAACCGTTTTGGTAAGATGATCCTCAGGGTATTAGAGTGTGAAGCCTATAATTGGGCTTTGTAATTGTATTGGGGTTGTGTGGGACAGGGATCTGCCTTGCTTAGACCAATCGGCTTTCTGCAGACTCCCATTTTCTTATGTTCTTAAATTGACAGACTGAAGCCTCGGAAATCACCTGGTCCTGATGAGGTATATGCTAGAGTATTAAAGAATGCAGAGATGAGTTAAGTTATCCATTAACATTAAGCTTGCAAATGTAGTTCCGATCTTCAAAAAAGGTGATAAATCCATAGCATCAAATTATCGTCCCATTAGTCTCACTTCAATCATAGGAATTCTACTAGAGTCAATTATTGCTAGGAAAATGAGAAACTACTTAGAAACATTTAACTCAATCAATTCTTCTCAGCATGGATTCACTCAGGGACGTTCTTGCCTTACAAATTTGCTTAGCTTTTTCTCAGAGGCATATGAAGCAGTAGATAATGACAAATCATATGATTATATATTTAGATTTCAGTAAAGCTTTCAACAGAGTCCCTCATGAGAGATTGATGAGAAAGGTTGAGGCGCATGGAATAGGTGGGGCGTTGTTAGGATGGATTAGGTCATGGCTAATTGGTAGGAAGCAGAGTGTCAGCATAAATGGTACTAAGTCAGAGTGGGGATCAGTCAAGAGTGGTGTCCCCCAGGGATCTGTATTGGGTCCTCTGTTATTTATCATATACATAAATGACCTTGATTTAGGTATAACTAGTAGGATAAGTAAATTCGCAGACGATACCAAAATAGAGAGACCAATAGATTCAGATAGAGACAGAGTGCCTCCAAAGGGATCTAGATACCTTACACGAATGGTCAGTAAAGTGGCAGATGAATTTTAACATTGACAAATGCAAGGTATTAAAGATAGGGAAGACGAATACTAATGCAAAATATAAACTAGCTAATGCTGAATTAGAAAACTCAGACTGCGAGAAAGATTTGGGTGTGTTTGTTAGCAACGATTTGAAACCTAGAAAACAGTGTATAAGCGTACGTAACAAGGCAAACAGGATTCTCGGGTTCATCTCAAGGAGTATGAGTAACAGAACTGCCGATGTTATCTTGAAACTTTACTTGTCATTAGTAAGACCTCATATGGATTATGCTGTCCAATTTTAAACAGATTAACTTGCTCATGTAGTAATGTACACCCTATGTGGTGGATTGTGTTCTTTTATTTAATAATTTTCATTTTAGTAAGCGTTGTTTCCACATAGCGATTTTGATAATTTAATTTGACTTTATATTGTCCTTGTCCCAATTTTGGTTTGTTTAGTTTGCAAGTTTTACATTTTAATTACAGAATGGATATAGATTCCTTGGAGAGAGTACAGCGAAGAATGACAAAAATGATTCATAATACTGCATTAGAAATCTACCATATGAAGAAAAGTTGAACAAATTAGGCTTACATTCGTTAGAAAGACGCAGAGTTAGAGGGGATATGATAGAAGTGTTCAAGTGGTTCAGTGGGGTAAATAAAGGAGACATGAAAAATGTACTGAAGCTCAGTGATAGCGAAAGAACTCGAACAAATGGTTATAAATTAGATAAATTTTGTTAAAGAAAAGATATAGGCAAATATTGGTTTGGTAACAGAGTTGTAGATGTTATTAGAGGGTTGTAGGAATGTTGAAAGCAGTAACAAGAAATAGGGTGGTCAGTATGGAAGTGAAGAAGTCCTTGCATGACAGTGTGGTAATCCCGACACTGACTTACGGAAGTGAAGCATGGACGTTGGTCGAGACAGTGGAAATTAATTACTTAAGAAGTGCGTGTGGAGTTACTTGGAGGGATAGACAGACTAATGAAGAAGTAAGAAGGAGGTGTGGTGTGGAGGTAGATGTGCTGGAAAGTGTGAAAAGGAACAACTTGAGATGGTTCGGCCATATGGAACGTATGGAAAGCGAGAGAATCACTAAGAGGGTGTACGAGAGCGAGGTGGAGGGACAGAGAGTGAGAGGTAGACCGAAGGAGAGGTGGAAGGATGGAGTGAGGAAGTATATGAACGAAGGCGGTGCTGGTTGGTGGGAGGGGCGTCGACTGACTGGGGACAGAGGTGCATGGAGGCGGTTCGTTCGTGGCCACCCCTTCGGGGATCACGGCGTCGGGCAATAGATAGATGAACGATACTTTGTTGGTGTACATGTAAGCTAATTACCGTCGCAAAATCACTAGGCTATAAGTGAAATACGAGAAACTGTTGGATTGTTCACCCATAACACAGGGAACGTGAGCTGGGTTTAGACCGTCGCGCACCCATAAACAGGGAACGTGAGCTGGGTTTAGACCATCGGCGAGACAGGTTAGTTTTCGGTTAGGCCTAAGTTAGGCTAGGTTAGGCAAATGTTGAAAATATTAAAATGAGACGGTCCTCGGTATTAAACAGCACTGTAGGACCAGGTAGGCTAGGCCTAGGCTATATCAAATACAAAACAACAAATTAGGCCTAGGCTACCTGAAAAACTCTTAAATGGTTGGTGATAAACTTTTACCTTTCAAAGGGGTATAGGGCCTAGCCCAGTAAACACTAGGATATACCCGGTCAGAGGTAGGCGATACCCTGATAACACAACTCTTGCCCCTAAAGATCCCAAACCATTCAAAAGCACTTGATACTGCTAGGCTTATTGACCAGTAGGCCTAGGCCTATCCCGACCCAAAATCATGGTACATAATAGGCCTACCTATCGGCTATCCCAATGTCTTGTCTTAGCTTAGGCTACATGCAACAAATTTACAATAGCCTACTGAAATAACCTAGGCCTACTGATTAGGCTAAGCCTAGTCTATACTGGAGCCAAATTGTTAAAAATATGAATGTCTTGAAGGCTAGTAAGTGTAAAAATTATAAACAATTATGAAGCAATAGTGATTGAACAAAAATGGTGAAATTAATGGCTATATGAATCATGAAGCTAATGACATCCCCCACGTCTACACGGCCAGTCATCAGTCACCCGCCACTAACAATCAATTATACCAACATTAGGAAACTTTCCATAGATTTACAGCCTGTATTAATGATTCTCACTACCTAATGCAACCTTGCAGCTGTAAATCAATAAGCGACACCGTAAAACACAACCCATAATTACCGATTATATTACCTGAGCGAGGACTGTTGACAACGGACGCTTCCCTAGAAAATTCTACCAGCGAGTCAGCACCAGCGTGACTTTTCCTCCCCACGAAATTTAGGAATACAGTAACTTTAAATGGTCCATATATACAATTTATTTCTTATTAAAATATTCACCATTTAGGTTCACAATAAACAACATATTAGAGTAAAGAATCAAATATGAACTTGGGAAAATACCCTATATCCAAAACTGTAAACGAAGAAAACGAATCGCGACGAAATTAGAGGGTAAACTATGTTTAATTTCATCATGAGATTCAGGCTTACCTATGAATTGGTAGTGGCCCGTGGGGAAATAAGAATTGGACTTCTTGTGTGGTCCCCACCTCTTAAGACATGTCAGCCAAAATATTATCTATATCCATATGTGATTTAAATTAATAATTAAATGTGGCTATCGTGGCTCCTGGACCTAGTCACCCGACATGTCCCGCTAAAGGAACCCAAATGTTCCGGCCCCTCCCTGGCTCAGAAAAATTCCCAAACACCTCACAAGACTCCGATCCAACCAATGGAAGCAGTACGAAGAAATGAGGAGAATCCATGGCGGACAGTCCCATCAAGCGCAGCAATCCCTCTTCACCTTCAACTCCTCCAACGACCGACTGAGAGCAACAACAATCTCACTACAATCCGACTACGAAAACAACCTAGCCAGAAATCGCAGCCTCAAACCGAAACTATTTTACTCATATATCCGGAATAAAAAAGTAAGCAGAACCCGGATAGGCCCAAAAATGATCAACGACACCCTCACCGACTCACCAGAAGCAATAGCGGAATCTTCGCCGAAGCCTTCTCCGGGGTGTACAAAATAATCCAGCCAGTGAACCCATTCCCCCACCAGATAGGAGCCGCCCCCCTCCCGACAGTCCCCATCAGGCACTCCGAAGTACTGAACCTCCTAAAGTCCCTAAAACCCGACAGCACCATGGGGCCTGACCTCATCCATCCCCGCCTCCTGAAGGAATACGCTGCAGAACTTGCCGTTCCCCTCACTGCACTCTTCACCCTCTCCCTAGCCACCGGGACAGTCCCACCAACCTGGAAGGAGTCCCACGTCTTGCCTATCTTCAAGAAAGGAAGCAAATCAAACCCGCTAAACTACCGCCCCATAAGCCTAACCTCAGTTGTATGCAAGACCATGGAACGACTGATCACTAAATCTCTCTACAGCTTTCTGGATGACCATCTCCTGTTCGACAACAACCAGTTTGGCTTCAGGCCTTCCAGATCCGTGGTCGACCAACTACTACTGACATACAACTACATCACCACACAATATGACAAAGGTGAAACAGTAGACCTCATCCTGTTCGATTTCCAAAAAGCGTTTGATAAAGTCCACCACCAAACCCTGCTAAACAAACTGAGAGACATAAGAATATCGGGGAACCTCCTTAGCTGGATTAAGAGCTTCCTGCTCGACCGAAAAATGAAGGTGCGCATCAACGGAAAAACAAGCTCAGCAAGACCAGTACTCAGCGGGGTCCCCCAAGGCTCCGTCCTCGGCCCACTGCTGTTCCTCATCTTCATAAACCACATAGAATCACTACTAAGCTGCAAATACTTCATATTTGCAGATGACCTGAAAATATACCTCAGCTGCCCATCATCCTCATACCAAGCCCACGGTGGTATGGCAACCCTTCAAGAAAACATCGACCGGCTGCATGAAATTGCCTCCTCGTGGGGTATAAGGTTTGCCACGGAAAAATTTGCTCACATGCGCTTCTCCCGCCACAAAACGAACCAGCCTACACAACCCATCTACTTCCTCCAAAACCTGCCCATCCAGCCATCAAACCTGTAGAAGGACCTTGGGGTATTCGTCCCAACAACCCTCAAATTTCACCACCATATCCGCCAGGCGGTAAACAAAGCGGGAGGAGTCGCCCAAAATCTGCTCAAGAGTACTGTAAACCGCTCCCCCCAATTCATATTATCCCTTCTAAAGGTTGACCTAAGACCCATCCTCGACTTTGCGTCCCCACTCTGGAACCAAGACTACCTGACCGACAGCAGACTCACAGAGTCTGTCCAGAGAAGATGGGCGAAGCAGATCTCCGGCCTTAGCGACTACCCATACGACGAGCGCCTACAAAGACTCAAACTCCACTCAGTTCCTTCATACAAATATCTTGGTGTCCACCTCTCCACCAACCTAAGATTCAACACCCACATTCATCACATACAAAGTCAGGCAAACTGCACACTAGGGTTCTTGAGGAGGAATTTACACAATTGTACACGAGACATCAAACACATAGCTTATAACACCCTTGTTCGCCCAACACTGGAGTACTGCGCTGCAGTATGGGATCCATACACTCAATCTAACATTAACACACTTGAAAAAATTAACAAAAAAGCAGCCAGGTTCATCACACACAATTACACACAAACCCCAGGCATCACAACCCGTATCAAAAATCAAATAAGCATGGAAACCCTTAACACACGAAGACTCAGGCACAGACTCACAGTATATAATGTATAAAATCACACACAATTATATTGACATTAAAAAACATGAATACCTACACAACTCAAACACCCGCAACACTCGTAACACACATTCTCATAAGTACCAAACATACCACACTAATACTAACTTCTACAAATACTCATTCTTTCCACGAACCATACGGGATTGGAACAGTCTCCCAGAAGATACAATAAATAGCCCTACACTAGACACATTCAAACACAGAATAAACTAACATTTCGCCCACATCACACACACACCATAAACCCTCCACTTAGCTCCCCCCATCCTATATCCTGACCCCCCATCCTCCACCCTAATATCCTTATATGTGTGATATGCGCAAGTCCTGCGCCCTACACATTATCAATCGAGATCGAGATCGAGATCGAGAGTCAGGGGCAGACTGATCAGGTACGACAAAATCTACTGCTACAAGATCTTCCATGGCCTCTCACCCATCAACCCCACCGACCTCTTCACCATGGCCCCTAGGACTGGCACCAGAGGCCACAGTTACAAAATCCAAGTACAGCACTGCTCCTCTGAAGCCAGAAGAATATTTTTCTCCCACAGAGTCGTCAAGAGGTGGAACTCACTTTCAGAGGACACCGTTACTGCACCAAATCTCAGACTCTTCAAGCAACGCCTCCAAGCAGAAATACACGACTCCCTCCACGAATTTCAGTAAAAACACTCAAAACACACATCTAAAACACCTAAACATACATCTCAAACAAACTAACACAACTAAAAAGCTAGTCTCCAACGAGGGCACAATATAAACTAACTATCTCTGCCGGACTCCCAGTAACTGCTACTAATCGGGCATCTAGTTAGAGTGCCCGTATTCATGTCTTGGGCCCCCACTGAACACAGCTGCTCCGTGGACAGTGCGTGGCCCTACCTGGTAAGTAAACCTGGTAAGTGGGAGCAGTTATTATCCTATCAGGGAGTGCATTCCAATCGTCGATCACCCGGATTGCAAACCAGTTCCCTTTGAGTGTTGTTCTCCAGTGGACCGGTTTTGCTAGTTTCAGTGAATATCCTCTCAGGTTGTTTGTATTAAGGCGGAAGAATCTGGTATAAGGGATGTCATCGAAGCCGTGCATTAGCTTGTAGGTTTCTATCATGTCACCTCTTTTTCTTCGGTCAGTGAGTGTCTGAAGTCCCAGGTGCTGACATCTCTCCTCGTAAGGCAAGTGTGTTAGCTCAGGTACGGTACTAATTTTGTTGCACGTCTTTGTACCCTCTGCATAGCCTGAATGTCCCTAATCAGATAATGGGACCAACTTTGTAAGCCATAGTCCAAGACCGTGCGCACCAGTGAAAAGCAGAGACTCTAGAGAGTACCGTACCAGGATCTCTTTGTCTTGTATGAAATTCCTTTTGATGATTCCCAACCGGCTGTTCGCTTTTGCAGCAACCTTTGCCTTATTCTGCGAGGACTTGAGGTCACACGACATCAAGATACCCAGGTCTTTCTCCTCTGTTGTCTTCTGCAATGGTGTCCCGTTCAGGTGGTAGTCAGCTTGGAGGTTGTTGCATCCATCGTGTATCGTTTTGTATTTCTCGGCGTTGAAGTTCAGAAGCCACTTCTTACGCCACTTGTCCAGTCTCTTCATGTCTCTTCCCAGTGCTTCTATGTCCCCTTCTGTCTCAATAATCTTATAGATTTTGGCATCGTCTGTGAATAAGCTGGCTGATGATTGAAGGTCTGCTACAAGGTCATTTATATATATTAGGAAAAGTAGCCTACTGGTCCCAGAACTGATCCCTGTGGTACTCCTCTGTCACTTTGTGTACCGGTAATCTGTTTGAGGAAGAGATCCTTATGTTGACCCTGTGGAGCCTGTCTGAGAGGAAGTTCGTTATCCACTCCAGGGTATTCCCTCCTATGCCCATTGCAAAAAGTGGCATATCTCATGACGACGTCCATTCGCGCAGCAGGTAAACGCACAACACTAGTATAACATACACCTATATTCATAGTCCTTCAGCAATAACTAGTGTCAGGGCTTGTACTGAAGGGTAAATATAGAATATATATGCACACAACACTCCTAAGTACTTATCATGGCTACCCAACAAAACAGACAAGTGGGCAACCCTTCCTTCAGTAATTCGTCAACACTGCATCCAACACTCTATGGCTAATGCCAGGTGCAATTTAGGCTACTCCATATGCTATTACATATACACTGAGAAAGCTCTGAAGTAGCGGTAGAAGACTGAGAGAGATGTTTTTTCTGGATCTCCTTCTCACTCATGTTTAGTACACACCTGATGTACCCCTTATGTAGCCTACCCCTTATGTACTGGAAACGTCTTTTTAGTTTAATTCTAGCTAGATTCAGACGATTTTGAGCAGCTTAATAGCAGTTGGTAGTAAAAAGGGTTAAGTGAGATAGTTCGAAGCCTATTAATAGCTGGAGGCCCTTTTGAAACTGAATAAAATCGTCTACTAGTAGCCACAATACAGTTAAAAATACGGCACCGGTACTGAACGATTTAAAGTCAACTTTTGAAATATCTGGATATATTGAAACGTTGAATTGTCTCTATACGCTTTGAGGATCATGGCGCCTTTTAGCTGTTTTATTTTTATTTGTTTTGGCTATTGTTAGACGATTGTATAAAGCTTAGGAAAAACCTCTAACAATGAAAGGGGTGAAGTCGATTTCCATTCGCCTTTTGACCCACGCAGATCCCTCCTTTGCTCGATATAATCGTCTAGTAATAGCCAGAATAAACTATCAAAATGCGTCATCATCCTCAAAGGGTTAATGGGAGATGGGCTTCTTTATTTATTATTTGTTTTTAACTTTTATATTATATTTAGTTTGCTCCCTATACCTCCATCAAGCTTAAAAAAAAAAAAAAAAAAAAGACCTTCTTTCAAGATAATTTTTTTAAATTTTTCGGTAGAAAAATGTCCCAGCCGAAGGCCGTTTTCTCTTATATTACAGACTTGCTTTCGCTCACCAGGAAAAAATCGACACTAAATGATATGAAAAGTCTTAATATTGACAAAGAAATGGGGCGAAAGGTAATAAAATCGTCAAACTAATGGGCCGAACGTCTTATAATCTGGGCTAAGCATGAGAAAGAAGGAGGGCAAGAAAAACGGCCCATCTCCCCTTGTTGTTGTTGTTGTTGTTCCCCAAGCTGCCTGGCCGAACAGCCCCAAGGCCCCGAGCAAGGCCAAGGCCATAACCGAGCGCCCCCACAGAACCCTCCCTGCTGACCACAATAAAGCCTGGGTGACCGAAGCCACTCCATGGCGGGGAGCTGAGGAGGGTTCGGAAACGCCCGGGAAACCAAAGACACACCCAGGGCCCTGTGCCCCTCAGCAATTATGAAGAGAAAGTTGAGAGGCAAAGGAAAAATGTGACGCTTTGGCTTCCAATCTTGGTAGATTAATTGGGAGGTCAATCCACGGAAGAGACGCCGTCACTTGAGATCTAGAAAATATATAAGTAAAAGGAACAGTCAGAGTAAGCTATGGGTATGGCAGAGATTGCTCAGCTCTCACTCTGATAGACCAGCCCATCACCACATGACTAGAACCCAATCCTCTCAGCATCAGCTAGGAAAGGCCCTAGAAAGCCACCTTTGGCGGGGGGGGGGGGGGGGATAGCTCCCCTATTTCAACCCCTTTCGGGGTTGGGCACCCGCCCCCATCTCCCCTTAACTATTTTAGCACGATGACGCCTTTTTTGCCTTTCATTCTGGCTAAAGTTATATGTATTCCATGCAGCTTAAGGAGGACCTATGTTATTGAGAGGGATTAAGTGGGGTCACCAGCTTTTTTGTTATCTTTCTCTCCTTTTCTCTCTTTCCCTGGCTTGTATCCGTTCGGCCCCATTCAGCTAACTGTTATAAGACGGTTATACCCATTCATCATTGTATGCAGAAATCCGGCTTCGCCGGAGACATTTTTCTATCGAAAAATTAAGAAACTTAGCTTGCTGTCAAAACAAAAATATTAATATGCTGGCTCGCTACCGCTCGCCAGGAAAATATTGATACCTGGATGTGGATAAACATCTTAAAACAGTAGGCTGAATGGGTCCGAATGGATACAAGCCAAAGAGAGAGGGAGAGAAAGAGAAAAAAGCGAGGTGGGTTCCTTAATGGGAACGTATTTCCCCCTTTGAGTCCCCCGACGTAGATGATAAGCTAAAGAAAATCGTCTAATGGTAAATTGAATAAGATGAAAATTATGCCATGGTGCTGAAAGTTTTTTTTTTTTTTTTTTTTTTACCCTTTCAAGATAAGATGACGCATATTTCTTTTCGGTTTTCCGGCTCTTATTAGACGATTTTATTCAGATGAGGAAGTGTATATGGAAGTTAATCGAGTCTTTGCCATGTTAAGGGAGGTATTTATTTTTGTTTTTCTGGACCCCTTTCTCCCTCATGCTTCATCCCATTATTTATGAGATTTTAAGACGTTCACCCCATTTATTTGGCGATTTTAAGAACTTTTGCCCCATTTATGTGTCAATAATCAGACCTATCGTGCTATTTAGGTGTCAATTTTTTTCCTGGCGAGCGATAGCAAGCCTGTAATTTAGTAATAGAAAATAAAATAACCTCCCCTTAATTCCCACAGCTTCTTTGTGTATCAGCTACAGTGGAGTGAGAGAGATGGAGGACGCCCAACTGTACGTGTCTGCCAATGCCCTCCAGCGCCGCGATGCCCTGCTGGTGCTGTCTGAGTTGTTGAGACAGGGGGAATTGCCACAGACGCGAACTTGGGATGTACCTTGTCTGGGGCAGATGGAGATTACACATGACAAGATGAGGAAGATCCTGCAGGAAGTGAAAAGAAATAAGTCTCCAGGTCCGGACGGGGTGCATCCGAGGATTATCAAGGAAATGTCAGAGGAGCTAACTGAACCACTAAGAATACTATTCGAAAGATCACTGCTGGAAGGAAAAGTACCAGATGACTGACGGATTGCACATATAACGCCAATTTTTAAGAAAGGAGACAAGTATGACCCTGGGAACTACCGACCTATCAGCCTGACAAGCGTGTTCAGTAAATTAATGGAATCACTGCTAAGGGAAGAGATCATGAATCATATGAAGAGGAACAGGTTTTTCAGTAATAGACAGTTTGGCTTTATCTCGGGTAGATCAACCGTTCTGCAGTTGATACAAGTCCTGGACAAGTGGACAGAGGCCATTGATGAGGGACAGGCAACCGATGTCATTTACTGCGACTTCATGAAGGCCTTTGACAGAGTGCCTCACAAAAGACTTCTGAAAAAGATACAAAGCTATGGGATTAACGGGCACATCCTGAGGTGGATTAAAGACTTTCTGACAGGCAGGCAACAGAGGGTAATGGTGAATGGAGAGACGTCCAACTGGAAAGAGGTCACGAGTGGAGTCCCACAAGGCTCAGTGCTTGGCCCGTTGCTGTTTGTACTATTCATTAACGACCTACCGGAGATAACCAAGCATGATAGTGAGGTATATCTGTATGCGGATGATACCAAAATATTCAGGAGGATTGGTGACAACGAGGACAGCGGCAGGTTACAGAAAGACCTTGATGAATTGAAAAGATGGTCGGAGAAATGGATGCTTGAATTTCACCCTGAGAAAAGTAAACATATGAGGATAGGAAGGTCCGACACCGAGGCACCAGACTACACAATGTTTAACAGTATAACAAAGACCAGCACAGAGAAGGACATAGGCGTTCTGATAGATGACAAACTAACATTTTCAGACCACCTTGCTGAGAAGATCAATAAGGCGAATAAATAATTAAATTGTGGGCCTGATCAGAAGTGTTGTATGTCTTGATCCTGAAATTTTCAAATCTTGGTACACTGCAATAGTGAGGCCACACATCGAATACGCGAGTCAGATCTGGTGTCCATATTTGATCAAAGACGTGGAGGCTCTAGAAAACGTTCAACACCGAGCAACAAAGTTGGTGCCTCAGTTAAAGGATCTTTCCTATGAGGAGAGACTCGGCAAGCTGAACCTACCAACCTTGGCGTATAGAAGATCTCGAGGGGACCAGATCGAGGTGTATAAGATTATCAGCGGGAAGTATGACCAAGACTGCACGGAGGGGATTTTTCGAGGGGATTTTTTGGATGAGGGAGGGTGACATCACCCACGGCAACTCAAACAAGATATTCAAATCGAGAGCAAGACTCAACATCAGGAAAAAATCTTTCTCAAATAGAGTAGTGAATATCTGGAACGAGTTACCAGAGTGGGTGGTGAATGCTGATACCATCGTGCAGTTCGAGTGCCGACTTGATAAAGTATGGAAAGGCCAAGAAAGAAAATTAAATTATAGGCTAGAGCACAAATAATATAATAATAATAATAATAATAATACTTTATTTCAGACTCACACAGTACAGAGGGGACCATACTGGGGTCCATATATACCTTACAGTAACATAAATATATATAAATATATATAAGCTACTGTACATAGGCTACATAAAATAAAAAGAAATTAAATAATACCCAGCTTGCTATCATGCTATCATGCTATCATGCTATCACAGCACTGCCTCAACCAAAAAAAGTGGTCATCAAACTACTGTGTTACCAAAACCACTGTCCTAATTGTGTACAGTACCATGCCTCACATCATTTAGCTTCCGGTACAGTATGTTGCTACAGTACAGTATAGTAGGAATATCGGTACTGTACTACACTATGAGGATCAGTACCGGTATGCTAATTCTGTAGAGTAGCAGACCTGAAATCATTACTTAAGGTTAAATATAGAGCAACTTCCTCCAGTGTGCCTGGATCCTGGAGGTGTACACTATGCTTGGAGTTTGTAGCATTTTAATGATCCTGTTCTCAGAAGTGTTAAGGCGCTGAATGAATTTATATGTTAGCTTTCTAATGAGTGATTTGTAACAGTGTAAGTTCATATAGGCACATAGCGTACTTGTACTCTCATATTTTGAGAGCCCCAGAAACATTTTCATGATATTGTGATATGAGATACTTAGTCTATTCACTGTAATTTTCTTATAGTTCCACCATAGTTGTGCTGTATACATTGGTGAGCAGTAGGAGTTGAACAATGTTATTTTTGTATCCCATGTGCACATATGAAATTTTCTTAATATTGAATTTCCCTGCATGTAAAGTTGCCTTCGCTGACGACCCATATCCATCATCTGAGCGATCACATGAAATATAGTGTCCTAGATACTTTACTTTACTTACTTCTTCTAAAATTTCTTCATACAAATGGAATTTAGGTAGCTTTGATTTCAATAGAAGGTTAGATTTAAATATTATGATATTGCTCTTTATAGGATTAAATTTGACTGAATGTTCGATTCCAAATTTTTCACATACTCTTAATAATTTATCCAGTCCTGCTCCAGAGGGCGCGATTAAGGCTAGGTCATCAGCATACATGAGATGATTTACAATGGTGCTGCCAATACAGCACCCAGTGCGAGTCCTGTTCAGCTCCAGACTAAGATCATCCATGTAGACGTTGAAAAGATACGGAGACAATATCCCCCCCTGCCTAACACCATTGGTTACGGCGAAAGAGCCTGACAGGATGTTGCCCCATCTTACACACATTTTTTGATTAGCATACCAGAAAATAAGTATCCTAATAATATAGCTAGGCACTCCCCTGTTAACTAATTTTTCAAATAAGGTTTTGTGACACACCCTATCAAAAGCCTTACTTGCATCAAGAAAACAAGAGAAAATTGAGCTATTTAGTTTGTTGTATGTATCAATCACTTCTTTCAGCACATATATGCATTGGTCTGTGCCGTGATTTTTCTTAAAGCCAAACTGATTGCTGCTGGTGACAATATATGCAGACATTCTTTCTAGCATTATCATTTCAACTACCTTACTCACCACACTAGCAAGTGCTACTGGGCGGTAGTTGTCTTTTGCTGTAATTTTACCTGATTTATCTTTAATGACAGGAACAAGTATTACGGATATCATAGACTCCCGCAGGACACCATGCGTAAATAGACTGGTGATGCAAGAACTAAGTTTATCTATTAACAACTTATCTGCATATTTAAGATGTTCTGCATATATACCATCCAGCCCACAAGCTTTATTTAGGTTAAGTTTTCTTATGCTACCACACGCAGCCAAAGTCACGATAGTAATGACCTGGCTATTGAGCTGGAGTCACAGGCATAAGCCTCTTCCAGAAGGACATATGTGAGTATCTGTGAGTATCTGTGAGTACCTGCCGCAGATGGCCTGGCAGGAGGAGGGAGAGAGCGTCCTGGACATTGGCTGCGGCTCAGGTATGTTATGGAGGAGAAAGGGTAATCGCCTGTTCATTCTTGTCCTCTCTACTCTCTCGTTACTGATCTGTTTTAACTTGGACTACACACACAGCTGGTACACTACTATATGATACACTTGGCACAGGGAACATTACTGAAGAGAAAACACTAATTTGGGGTATCTCTCTCTCTCTCGGTACAGGGTATTACACATCATCCTTCTTTAACAATGCTAGTCTCTAGCCTCTTTTAAGGTCGTAAATACTATAAAAACAAAACAAATTATCGCAAAGAGTCGGAAGACATAACAAAATAAAATAATTAAAGGGAAATGTTTTTATATCGCTCGCCTATATTATTGTTATCCCTCATAGGCTCATATAGCCTACTCACTATTTTCTCTGATACCGAAATCTATCTTGAAAGAAAACGAAGATTTTATGGGTATCTATACTATTATGAGTGTATTATAGCTTACCTATTTCAATAATATGGGAGGTTAAGAGACTTTCTTGTAGTTGCTCCCATCTCTCGGTCGTTCTTGTGTACGAATGTCACAGCTTATGAGTGAAGCTTTTGATTAGATCGCATAATATAAAGTATCGTTCACATCGTATACTATCTGTCAATTTGTCATTTCTCTCTCTCTCTCTCTGTCTGTCTATTATGAGTAATTTACAGACACATACTTTCGCAACATACACTATAGTCGGTTCCATTTAATTTGACACTAAATTGAATCTCTTACCCAACTGATTTTTCTATATTTTATGGAATAATCGGAATTAATCGGAATTAATTGTCTCCGCATTATCTAATTACAGAGTTTTCTTAATTAACAACACACTTCGTTTCAAAATGTTCGCAATAGAAGAGTAATTGAGGTAAGGATGATGTAATTTAGTGTCAGATGATAAGAAACAGAGTATAGTTAAGTTAGTTAACACTCTGTGGGGCAGGGCAGGGGTACATGTTTCAAATATATCTAGCCCTCTCACGATTTCGTCACTTGCCGTATAAAGGGTTACTTTAGGAAAGTTCAGCTTTAGTCTATAATTTTAGGGATAGGCTTAGTTAGATATTTTGTTTATGAAACATTCTAAACTAGCCAAACCATAATATAAAACAGTATGATGCGTTAGGTTAGCTGCAGGCTATACTGTAGTTTAGTTACGTTTTGTAATGTTATTTTATTACTTGATTATCCGAGAATTTTTACTTCATGACTGAATGGCTTAGGCCTATACTTACATTGTCTAAAACGTGTTAATGTTAAAGTATCCTAATAACAGAAGATTTGTTGTTGCTTCCAAGCGGCTCGCTTGGTGTAGTGACTAGCGTCTCGGACTTCCACCCAGAAGGCCCGGGATCGCGCCCACGCTCGGCGCATTAAAGATTTTTCACAAGCACCGAGTCGTTACCATCCCTCATGAGCAAGGGGATGGGGTAGTAGTACAGGACCCCAATGGAAATATGCCTAATCGGCCTTATTGGGCTATCCTTAGCTGGCTTAGCATGCGCTAGCTTTAAGAACTATTATTATTATTATTATTATTCCAATAGAATTATGCATTTTTGGTCGGCGAGTTTTTGTCCTCTTTTGTATTTGAGTGAGGAAGTTTTATCCGATGAGTTTTGCACAGATTGCAAGATAGTATATCCTGTATCCCCAAAATAAAATTTATATCGACCCACCTGCCCAACTTCCCAGCCTAAATTGATGGCAATTAAGATAAGAATCCTTCCAGGGAAAAAGGAAAGGGATATTCAGAAAGGTTAGAGGAGGATAATTTTATTTTCTTCAGCTGATGGTAAATTGAATCCCTTAGCATCTGGTTTCTCGCATCTTAACGGGAAAATGTGATACTTCTATGTCTCAGATATGATACTTCTATGTCTCAGCGTCATTTTATTGCCAAGTTTTCATAACTAGCAACATATTTCGCCACACAATCTTGGTTACAGCCAAGTAATCAGGGTGGAGAGATAGCAATTTACCATCAGCTGGGGGAAAAAAACAGTCTATACCCCCCCGTTATATCCATCGTGGCAAGTAATTTGCCGTAAGTATTTATCCAAAGGAAAGATAAATACAACAAAATGTGTGAAATTACAGTAACCATTGAATACTTGAAGAATACTTGATTCAGTTAGTGGCTCTCCAAAAGTATCCTTAGATCGATCTAGATGAGTTAGTGGTTAGGGAGTTGGCAGATGAAGTTCAGCATTGACATACGTTGTTGTTGTTGTTGCTGTTCCCCAGGCTGCCTGGCCGAACAGCCCCAAGGCCCCGAGCAAGACCAAGGCCATAACCGAGTGCCCCCTCAGAACCCTCCCTGCCTACCACAATAAAGCCTGGGTGACCGAAGCCACTCCATGGCGGGGAGCTGAGGAGGGTGCGGAAACGCCCGGGAAACCAAAGCCCCACCCAGGGCCCTGTGCCCCTCAGCAATTATGAAGAGAAAGTTGAGGGGCAAAGGAAAAATGTGACACTTTGGCTTCCAATCTTGGTAGATTGGGAGGTCAATCCACGGAAGAGACGCCGTCACTTGAGATTTAGAAAATATATAAGTAAAAGGAACAGTCATATTAAGCTATGGGTATGGCAGAGAGCGCTCAGTTCTCATTCTGATAGACCAGCCCATCACCACATATGACATACGTTATGCTAAGTGCTATGATCATGAACACTGAATTATGAATACACATGTAAAGTAGCCAATGTAGAAATAAGTAACTCAGACTGTGAAAAGGATATATATATATATATATATATATATACTGTATAGGCTATACAGTATACCTGTATATACAGTATATTACTATTATAATTATTTAAGTATGACATCAGCTCAACATAATGAAATACTAGTGTGAATTAAGTGAGGTCACCACTACTACATGTCATCACCACCACTACACCACCACCTGCACACTTCCTGTAGCAGTCACCACCACCACAACACAGGGAATACCATTGCCATATATCCTGTGGGCGGGGGTCAAGCCTTTTCCGGCCCTGGCAAACTCCAGTCATGACATTTGTTTTATCGTCTGGCAACTTCTGAATGCAAGCTATACTGTATATTAAGGGAGTCACCGTTTTTTTTTTTTATCTTTATCTCCTTTTCTCTCTTTCCCTGGTTTGTATCCATTCAGGCCCATTCAGCCAACTGTTTTAAGACGTTTATCCCCATCCAGGTGTCGATTTCTTCCTGGCGAGCGATAGCGAGCCAGCATTGTATGGAGAAATCCGGCTTCGCCGGAGACATTTTTCTATCGAAAAATGTACAAATATAGCTTGCTGTCAAAACAAAAATAAATATATGCTGGCTCGCTACCGCTCACCAGGAAAATATAGACACCTGGATGGGGGTAAACGTCTTAAAATAGTAGGCTGAATGGGGCCGAATGGATACAAGCCAAAGAGAGAGGGAGATAAAGATATAAAAATCGAGGTGGGCTTCCTTAATTCAGCGGCCTAATACAATTTACCTTCAGTCTACAGTCTGTGTTGTATCCACCTGATGGTTAATTTACCTTCAGTCTACAGTCTGTGTTGTATCCACCTGATGGTTAATTTACCTTCAGTCTACAGTCTGTGTTGTATCCACCTGATGGTTAATTTACCTTCAGTCTACAGTCTGTGTTGTATCCACCTGATGGTTAATTTACCTTCAGTCTACAGTCTGTGTTGTATCCACCTGATGGTTAATTTACCTTCAGTCTACAGTCTGTGTTGTATCCACCTGATGGTTAATTTACCTTCAGTCTACAGTCTGTGTTGTATCCACCTGATGGTTAATTTACCTTCAGTCTACAGTCTGTGTTGTATCCACCTGATGGTTAATTGAACCCCATAGCATCATAATACTCAAATCTTAACCCCTTCACCGCCATGACGTCATTTCCATCATATTCTGGTTACCATTAGACGATTTTCTTTAGTTGATGATCTACCTCTAGGGCTCAAAGGGGTCAAATCGATCTCCAATAACCCTCCGCATAGCATAGGTTCTTCTGAAACTGCATGAAATCGTGTATTGTTAGCCAGATTTAAGGTTAAAATTACGTCATGGTGTTGAAGGGGTTAAGGGGACAAATATGACACTGCTAAGTTTCTGCGTCATATTATTGCCCCGTTTTCATAATTAGCAACATAATTGGCTACAGAATCTTGGTATTAGCCGAGTAATTAGGATGGCGAGATATTAATTTACCATTGTTCTTTCCCCCTTGGTTTGGTAGAGATCCTTCCTAAGATGAGTGGCCCAGTGTCGCTAATATTATGTAAGATATATGTTTCGTTCGTTCAGTAGGTGTCTGGATAGCAGGGAGATACGCAGCGGATGTGGGGAAACGAGTAAGATCCGACCAGGAAAGTCTGAATGGTTATATATTTTCCCTAGTCATAAGGTTATAGTTAAGGGGGGGGGGGGTAAATTTTTGGTCGATTTGATAGTGTAATGGTTAGAGTGTTTAAAATGTGTATGTGGTAACCTAGGTTCGAATCCCGGTGGATCACATGTTTGCTTTCATGAATTAATACATATAGATTAAATATGTGTTCTAGTTTTCTCCCTAGACCTCCATCAAACTAAAAACAAATCCATTAAATTCCCCTTTTAGATTAATTTGTACATTTTTCGGTAGAAAAATGTCCCGGCCGAAGGCCGATTCTTCCAAAATTACAGGCTCACTATCGTTCGCCAAGAAAATAATCGACACCTAAATAGCAAGAAAGGTGTTAATATTGACAAGGAAATGGGGCGGAAGGCCTTAAAATCGACAAACTAATGGGGCAAACATCTTAAAATCTGACTACTAATGGGGCTAAATATGAGGGAGAAAGGAGACCCCAAAATACCCATCTAACCTTAATCTAGTCTATTGCTTAACCCTTTTGCGGATTATGACGCGTTTTGACCCTTAATCCTGGCTATCATTAGGCGATTTTATTCAGTTTCGGAAGGCCCTGTGGCAGTCAAAGGGGTAACAAAATAGATTTAATGAAACCGTTCTTAGGCCGGAACATTTGTCTACCTGAACAATGTATACATTTAGCTTGCAGGGGTTTGGGGTGGGTGGGTGAGTCGCTTTTTCAACTTTAAGGGGAGGTTTTTATTTAGTTCCCTAGACCTCCATCAAGCTTAAAATATAAATGTGTAAATTTTCGGTAGAAAAATTTCCAGGCCAAAGGCCGGTTCCTCTTAAATAACAGCCTCGCTATCGCTCGCCAGGAAAAAAATCGACACCTAAATTACATGAAAGGTCTTAAAATTGACAGAAATGGGGCGAAAGTTCTTAATTATTGGGCGAACGTCTTAAAATATCAAAAGCAATGGGGCTATACATGAGGGAGAAAGGGGTCCAGAAAAAAAAAATCCCTCTAGTGGAAATCTCCCCTTAAGGGGGTCTGGGGGAGTCGTATTTTGTTTAGCTAATATAAGGGGCCACACTAAAACCAGATTGCTCGAACATGGCAAGAAGAATATACAAAGTCTGGGATAATACTTGCATAAACCCCATCGCTATAATATCCCTAACGTGGGTCCATAATTATGACTTATTTAAGGGGGGATTTTTTTTTTTTTTTTTTTTTTTTTTTTTTTGCCCTCTTTCTCCCTCATGTTTAGCCCCATTAAATTTCAGAATATATGACGCTCGGCCCTTTAGTTTGGCGATTTTAAGACCTTTCGCTCCGTTTCTTTGTCAATATTAAGACCTTCCGTGCCATTTAGGTGTACATTTTGTTTTCCTGGAGAGCGACAGCGAGCTTGTAATTTAGGAGAAATCGGCCTTCGGCCGGGACATTTTCTACCGAAAAATTTACAAATCTATCTAGAAAGGGGACCTTAGGGATGTTTTTTTTAAGCTTGATGGAGATCTAGAGAGGAAACTAGAAAAATGTACAATAAATATATAAATCGACCAATAAATATACTCTTCCCTCTTAACCCATAATTACAGGTACACATAAAACAATAATCAATCCAGTTGTTCTTCAAAGTTATTCAAACTATTAGCATTACTCTAGAACAAATCTTTGCTATAGTAACACACAATTAATTACGTCATAAATATATTGCAATGCATATGGGGATTTCAGTATAATAAAACAAATATGTATTTGATCTGTAAATATTACACACACACACACACACAATATATATATATATATATATATATATATATAAAATAAAAAATAGGAAAAGTGGGGATTGGGCCTGAGCATATACCTGTATATACACAGCATATATATATATATGTATAGCTCTCTCTCTAGTGAATGGGTCCCACGGGTCGGCTTTGTTTACGTTTTTTACAGTTAACACTCCATTGTTACCAACGCTTCCTGACCCTAACAATGGTACACTATAGGCAACCACCTCCTCTTAAGGGGCAGGTAGATGTTTTTTCTCCCTCATATTTAGTCCCAGTACATTTGAGATTTTAAGACGTTTGTTCCATTAATTTGGCGATTTTAAGACCTTTCGCCCCATTTCTATGTCAATATTAAGACCTTTCGTGCCATTTTGGTGTCGATTTTGTTCCTGGTTCGCGATATCGAGCCTGTAATTCTAGGAGGAACCAGCCTTCGGCAGGGAAATGTTTCTGCCGAAAAATGTACAAATTTATCTTGAAGGGGGTCTAGGCGGTGTTTTTGTTTAAGCTTGATGGAGGGCTAGCGAGGAAAGTATAACGTATATAACTATGTAAATATATATGGACTCAAAACTAAGCACCTCCCCCTTAACCTCTTCTGTACCGGCGACGTCTTTTACATTGTATTCTAATGGTACACTAGGCAATCACCTCCTCGTAACCCCTTCTGTACCGGCGACGTCTTTATTCTATTCTAATGGTACACTAGGGTGACTCGGCAATCACCTCCCCTTAACCCCTTCTGTACCGGGGACGTCTTTATTTTATTATAATGGTACACTAGGCAATCACCTCCCCTTAACCCCTTCTGTACCGGGGACGTCTTTATTGTATTATAATGGTACACTAGGCAATCACCTCCCCTTAACCCCTTCTGTACCGGGGACGTCTTTATTTTATTCTAATGGTACACCAAGCAGACATTTGTTCAGGTGTGTTGGTGAAGTTTGAGTCGGGCTATAATATGGCTATTAGTAGACGTTTTTACTCAGATTAGAAAAAGGCTATATAGGAGTCAAAGATACTGACCAAGTTTCATCTAAACCCCTCACTCACACACACACACACACACCCACACACGCTATATAGGAGTCAAAGATACTGACCAAGTTTCATCTAAACCCCTCACTCACACACACACACCCACCCACCCACCGTTCATATAATCTTAACACAACTGTACCCAACTCCAAAATCTAGAAATAACCTACCTGATATGATAACATAGCTAGCCTAAAATCCTGCATGGCCAGATCGCTAATATTACACCTTACCTCATAAATAATTATAGGTGATCTGAAATATTAGGAAAACTATGAAAGAAAAGCGTGCTGAAGGCGATACTATAGCACGCATATACGCAAACCAACTATAGTCCATTTCTTCCCAGCTGATGGTAAATTGCCACATATTCATCTTAATTGCTTGGCTATTACGAAGGTTTTGCTGCGAAATATGTTGCTGATTGTGAAAACTTGGCAATAGGATGATGCAGAGACATAGCAGTGTCATATTATATCATTAAGGGGAGATTTCCACTTGAGGGACTTTTTTCTCGACCCCTTTCTCCCTCATCTCTAGCCCTTGTACCGGTGACGTCTGTTTAATGAATTTTATTCTAGCTATATTTAGGCGATTGTATGCAGCTTAAGAAGGATCTATGTAAATATAAAGGGTTTAGTGAGATGGTTAGAAGCCTGCTATATAGTTGTTGAAGTTATTTAAGGGGAGATATCCACTTGAGGGATTTTTTTCTGGTCTCCTTTCTCCCTCATGTTTAGCCCCATTGCTTTTCTAATTTTAAGACGTTCGCCCCATTATTTTGACGATTTTAAGAACTTTCGACCCATTTCTGTCAGTTTTAAGACCTTTCGTGCCATTTAGGTGTCGATTTTATCCTAGCGAGCGATAGTGAGCCTGTAATTTAATAGGAACCGGCTTTCAGCCGGGAAATTTTTCTACCGAAAAATGTACAAATTTATCTTGAAAGGGGCTCAAGGGGGTGTAATTTTAAGCTTGATGGAAGTCTAGGGAATCAACTAAAAACCTCCCCTTAACTGAATACAATCGTCCAATAATGGCAAGCATATAATTAAAGAGACGTCGCCGGTACAGAAGGGGTTACAGAAGATAATACAGCAAGAACATAAGTAAACTAAGCATATCACTAACTTGTAATCTGACAAAGTAATTAAGAGTGTAGTGACTGGGGTGTGTGTGTGGTAGTGACTGGGGTGTGTGTGGTAGTAGTGTGTCTGGTAAGAGTATTAAGGGGGGGTCACCGGCCTTTTTTGTATCTTCCTCTCCTTTTCTCTCTTGCCCTGGCTTGTATCCATTGGGCCCCATTCAGCCAACTATTTTAAGACGTTTATCCCCATCCAGGTGTCGATTTCTTCCTGCCGAGCGATAGCGAGCCAGCATTGTATGGAGAAATCCGGCTTCGCCGGAGATATTTTTCTATCGAAAAATGTACAAATTTAGCTTGCTGTAAAAAAATATATATATGCTGGCTCGCTACCGCTCGCCAGGAAAATATTGACACCTGGATGTGGGTAACCGTCTTAAAACAGTAGGCTGAATGGGGCCGAATGGATACAAGCCAAAGAGAGAGAGGGAGAGAAAGAGGAACAAAAGCGAGGTGGGTTCCCTTAAGGGTCCTGGTTGGTTGGGGTCCTTATGACTTGTTTACTCAGCGGCACTCTCCACTAAGGCACATCCTGGAGCCCCGCAAACACTCCCACCCACCACAGTGATGCTCGCGGGGGAAGGCGGCGTACAGTCACTCAATAACATTACGGTGGATGGGACTCGTTCGGGGAGACAGACAGTCAGTCAGTCAGTAGCCAGCCCTTACTCCCACAAGGGGTAGAGAGGATCAGCAAGAGACTCGAGAAAGGAAAAATACGTGACAGGAGAAGAACACATAACAGTTCGCCCACCAAAAGCAAGCACACAAGCATTCAGAAACACTATAACTCTATTTTGTTCCAGCTGATCGTAAATTGAATCTCTTATTAGCTGATTTATCGATACTTAATGGAAATATATGAAACTACTATGGCTGTGGGTCATATTAATGCCAAGCTTTCAGAATAACCATCATCTTTCGCTACAAAATCTACCTTATAGCCGAGTAACACAGATAGAAACATGACAATTTACCATCAGCTGGAAACAAATAGACTATAATCACTTATCAGCCCCAGAAATCACCGGATTCAATGGCTAGGGGAGACAACCTTATACAACTCCAAGTGGATGGGACTCATCAGTCTTCGTCGGCAACCTGTCCAGGGGAGGGAGTAAACCTTATACAGAATACTGAAGGGCGGCACGCTCATTGGTGTCACTTGCAGGTGGCGAACTCTACGGTATATGCAATAGAGGGTGACCGGTCACTTCAACCAGTAGACCATTTCAACCAGTAGCTCTCAACCAGTACCAAATCAACCAATACGGTTAGGTTAGGTTAGGTTAGTACTATATTTTGGCACTGGTTTGGTTGGTCTGGGTTAATTTGGCACTGGTTGAGAGCTACTGGTTGAAATGGTCTACTGGTTGAAGTGACATGGAACCACAATAGAGGGATCGCTTACGCTTTCATTATACATATAAAGGTATTCTTTAGGATAGCCGTCTGTATTTATAGGGTTTTTTATCCATTGGGCGGCAGGTGTGAATTATTGATTATACATTTTGCATAATAATTATTTGTGCACACAATTATAATGTAAAACTTGCAAAAATAAACAAACCAAACCAGGGACGACACACTATATTAATTAGGTTAGGTTAGGTTAGGTTAGGTTAGGTTAGGTTAGGTTAGGTTAGGTTAGGTTAGGTTAGGTTAGGTTAGGTTAGGTTATTAAGACAAAAGAACTTAACACCATCACTATGTGGAAATAACGATTGCCGAACACCAAACCACCACATAGACTGTACAGTTGCCCACATAAGTTCTGTTCCTCTCCGAGATCCTATACGTGGAGAGATTATGCACATGACTGAATTGAGTGTATAGTTTCTTACGCAGTGGTTAAGGGGAGACTGGCCGTTTGTTTGGTCTATTAATTCATGTATTCATATATTTTTTTAGTTTCCTCCCTAGACCTCCATCAAGCTTAGAAACCCCCCCCCCCCCCAGACCTCCCTTCAAGATAAATTTTTACATTTTTCGGTAGAAAAATGTCCCGGCCGAAGGCCGATTCCTCTTAAAATTGCAGGCTCGCTATCGCTCGCCAGGAAAGAATCGACACCTAAATGACACGAAAGGTCTTAAGATTGACAACGAAATGGGGCGAAAGGTGTTAACATCGCCAAACTAATGGGCCGAACGTCTTGTAATCTCAAAATTAGTGGGGCTAAACATTAGGGAGAAGGGGGTCCCGAAAAACGGTCTGCCTCCCTTTAAACTCATTCGACTATAGTTATTAAATGATAAATACAAGAAAGCACACTGGCAATTCATTCATACACCGGTATACTAATGTTACTTTTATACATCAGATCACAACGAGGAGCCGAACTTATGGGGCCGACTGTACCTCACTACAAGCGTATGATACCTATCTATGTGTTCCCGATTTTCCTGATTAACCCTCTCCGACATATGACGCAATTTTGAGCATATTAGGGATACTTTAAGGAGAGATCTCCACTTAAGGGATTTTTTTCCTTGACCCCTTTCTCCCTCATGTTTAGCCCCATTGCTTTTGATATTATAAAACGTTTTCCCCATTAGTTTAGCGATTTTAAGAACTTTCAACCCATATTAAGACCTTTCGTGCCATTCAGGTGTCAATTTTATCCTGGCGAGCAATAGCGAGCCTGTAATTTAAGAGGACCCGGCCTTCGGCCGGGAAATTTTTCTACCGAAAAATGTACAAATATATCTTGAAAGGGACTCAAGGGGGTATAATTTTAAGCTTGATGGAGGTCTAGGGAACAAACTAAATATCTCCCCTTAAAGCCTTTGCTACCATCAGAGGTATTTAGAAACCTTTAGTTTAGTTACTTCAACCTCTGCAGTTGTCTTTGAGTTAGCTGTGGGCAGAAAACTAATCTTGGAGAGGTAATTATAAGAGTGAGAGAACTCTATTTCTTATTGCTAATCTGGCAACCTCTGCGTCATATGAGTCTGAAGGGGTTAATGGCGATGTGGGGTACAGCTGTGCAAGGATTGTGATTAGCGACATGATAACTACTATTAAAGGGGAGATTTCCACTTGAGGGACTTTTTTCTTGACCCTTTTCTCCCTCATGTCTATCCCCATTGCTTTTGAGATTTTAAGACGTTTGCCCCATTACTTTGGTGATTTTTAAGAATTTCCGCCCCATTCTGTCACTTTTAAGACCTTTTGTGCCATTTAGGTGTCGATTTTATCCAGGCGAGCGATAGCGAGCCTGTAATTTAAGAGTAATCGGCCTTCGGCCGGGACATTTTTCTACCGAAAAATGTACAAATTTATCTTGAAAGGGGGTCAAGGGGGTGAAATTTTAAGATTGCTGGAGGAGTAGGAAACAAACTAGAAACCTCCCCTTAACTCCTTCTGTACCGGTGACGTCTTTTCATTTTATTCTGGCTACATTTAGAAGATGTTTTGAAGCTTAGGAAGGACATATGGTAGCTACAAGAGTTCATTGTAATAGTCTGTAACGTTTTAACCGGCAGACATCCTTCCTAATTTGAATAAAGTCGCCTAACAGTTGCCAAAATGAAAAGGATGTCCCGGTACAGAAAGAGGGACAGTGGCTGTTTTGGGGGTCCATTAATTAATTTATTTATTTATATATATTTTTAGTTTCCTCGCTTAGACCTCCCTCAAACCTAACACAAAAACACCCCCTAGCCCTCCCTCAAGATATATTTGTACATTTCTCGGTCGGCCGGTTCCTCATATAATAACAGGCTCGCTTTCGCTCGCCAGGAAAAAATCGACACCTAAATGGCACGATAGGTCTTAAAATTGACAACGAGATGGAGCTAAAGGTGATAAAATCGCCAAACTAATGAGCCGAACGTCTTAAAATGTAAAACAATAATGGGGCTAAGCACGAGGGAGAAAAGGGTCCTGAAAAACGACCCGTCTCCCCTTGACATCTATCTATCTATCTATTGCCTGACGCCGTGATTGGTGGCCACGAACGAACCGCCCCCATGCACCTCTGTCCCCAGTCAGTCGACGCCCCTCCCCCCAACCAGCACCGCCTTCGTTCATGTAGTTCCTCACTCCATCCTTCCACCTCATATTCGGTCTACCTCTCCCCCTCTGTCCCTCCACCTCGCTCTCGTACACCCTCTTAGTCATTCTCTCGCTTTCCATACGTTCCATATGGCCGAACCATCTCAAGTTGTTCCTTTTCACACTTTCCAGCACATCTACCTCCACACCACACCTCCTTCTTACTTCCTCATTAGTCTGTCTATCCCTCCATGTAACTCCGCACGCACTCCTTAAGTAATTCATTTCCACTGCTCTCACTCTTGGTCTGATAATCTAATAATCCGAATATTTATTAACAAATATTTATAGTCTATACTTGATTACTTAGAATTGAGAACTTGACTTTGAGTTGATTGATTGATGGGATTTTTACCGAATAAAAGGTTTGAATTGCAAAACAAGCATAAAAATACATTATTTTTAGCATCGTTCTGAACACCAATAACACCTCAAATTAAATTAATGAAAGCATGTGATTCTCCCAGGGTTCGAACCTAGGATATCACATACAGAACTTACACGCTCTAACCATTACACCATCAAGACTGGTTGGCCAAATAAGTGATGCCGCGGCACCAAGTATATTTCGATCAATAATTGGTATCAGCGCTATCTAAGCAATAATTCATCGTTTCGAGTGAGATATGCAAGCATGTTCCTATCTATACACACCATATTTAACATCTGACAGACATTAATACAGCGTACAGAGAGCAAAACGCAATGACAGTAGTGACACGACCTATTTGGCATACTGTACAGTGGCGCGAATAAGTCATGTCTCAGCTGTCATTACGTTTGGCTCGCTCTGTACTGTATTAATATCTGTCAGATGTTGAATAGGGTGGGTAAATGTAGGAACATGTTTGTATATCTCACGCAAATAGAAGAAATCATGTGTAAATATTGCTGATACTAATTATTGAACAAAATATACTGGGTGCCGAGACATCACTTATTGGGCCAACTGTACCATCTGCCAATCACCTCAAAATAGAGTTGGTCTGCCCAAATGCTTCTGATAATTCGCTAGGTTATCAAAGAAAGACAATAATAAAGTCAAAATGAACACATTGTACCAACAAAGGTTAAGGGGGGATGGGCGTATTAAGGGGGGATGGGCGTATTAAGGGGGGATGGGCGTATTAAGGGGGGATGGGCGTATTTATTGGCTTAATTATTTATCTTTTCATATATATGTTTTTTAGTTTCCTCCCTAGACCTCCATCAAGCTTGAAACATCACCCCCAAGATCCCCTTTCTAGATAAAGTTGTACATTTTTTCGATAGAAAAATGTCACGGCCGAAGGCCTCCCTTCTCCCTCATATTGAGCCCCATTAGTTTTCAGTTTTTAAGATGTTTACCCCATTAGTTTGTCGATCTTAAGCCCTTCCGCCCCATTTCCTTGTCAATATTAAGACCTTTCGTGCTATTTAGATGTCGATTTTTGTCCTGATGAACGATAGTGAGCCTGTAATTTTGAAAGAACCGGCAGATGGCCGGGACATTTTTCTACCGAAAAATTTACAAATTAATCTAGAAGGGGGATCTAATGGATGTTTTTTTTTTTTTAAAGTTTGATGGAGGTTTAGGGAGGAAGCTAAATATAATAAGTAAACGAAAACAATCGACCAAAACCTTTCCCCTTAAAGGTAGGCAGTATCCAGCATCCAGTCAGTCTCTTCACAAGTTCAGCCTTATAGAAACAATATAGGGAGTGACATAGGTAGTACACAAATCATAAACTCTAACCTCTGTAACTCAAAAAGGGCTAGAAGGAAATGGGCATCAAATGTCCATACCTATTCCCTGGCTGACCCTTCCCAAATGGTAGAAATATTAGCTCGATTACTCTAGTCGTGTGAGAGTTATAGAGGTTAATGTTCAAGAGTTTGGGCATCAGGAGGAGTCGGACCCCACAGATTTCAGAGCTCTCGTATAAGATCTCTCACTGTTCTCTCTCACGGCTCAGTCAGGAGTTGGACACGACAGAGGAAGGTAGTGTACGTCTCCCTCTCCTCTCAGTCCCGCTCTCTCTTATTGCTAGGATGTGCTTACCCACTCCACTGTGCTTTCTCTGATTTATATAGTTTTGTGTGCCATCGCCTTTCGCTTTGTGTGTTTTGTTATTGGTTATTGAACATTATAGTGATTCCCAATGCACATTTTACACATATATTTACGTATTTCCTGGATTCTTACAACTTTCTTTCCCATATGACTTGTAAGAATATATGGAGCGGATGTGAAGGTACAGAATGGTGAGTTAACCCCTTCTGTACCGGCGACGTCTTTTCCATTTCATTGTAGTTATGTTTAGAGGATTTTGTGCAGGTTAAGGGGAGACTGACCGTTTGTTTGGTCTATTAATTAATTTATTCATATGTTTTTTTTAGTGTCCTCCCTAGACCTCCATCAAGCTTAGAAAAACACCCCCTAGACCCCCCTTAAATTTGTACATTTTTCGGTAGAAAAATTCCCCGGCCGAAGGCCGGTTCCTCTTAAAATTGCAGGCTCGCTTTCGCTCGCCAGGAAATAATCGACACCTGAATGGCACGAAAGGTACTAAATTTGACAACGAAATGGGGCGAAAGGTGTTAAAATCGCCAAACTAATGTTCTTATGTTCTTATGTTCTAATGGGCCGAACGTCTTATAATCTCAAAACTAGTGGGGCTTAACATTAGGGAGAAGGGGGTCCAGAAAAACGGTCTGCCTCCCCTTAAAGAAGAATATGTGGTGGCCCACGGGGTTGAGTGAGAGGGTTCGAAGCCCGTTAATTGCTGGAGGGCGGTCCTTTGGATACTGAATACAATGGTCTAATAGCGGCCAGAATAAAGTTAAAAGGACGTCATCGGTACAGAAGGGGTTAAGGGGAGATGGTTCACTTTTTGGGCGATTTTTGCATGTATTCATTATTTTTGCATGTATTCATTATTTTTGCATGTATTCATTATTTTTCTAGTTTCCTCCCTAGACCTCCATCACATTTAAAAAAAAAACATCCATTAGATCCCTTTTCTAGATTAATTTGTACATTTTTCGGTAGAAAAATGTGGCGGCCGAAGGCCGGTTCTTCCAACATTGCAGGCTCACTATCGTTCGCCAGGGAAAAAATCGACACCTAAATAGCACGAAAGGTCTAAATATTGACGAAGAAATGGGGCGAAAGGTCTTTAAATCGATTAACTAATGGGACAAACATCCTAACATCTGAAAACTAATGGGGCTAAACATGAGGGAGAAAGTGGTCCATAAAACCGGCCCATCCCCCCTTAAACTTCACAACTACATGAACAAGTGTTGAATATCTTGCATTTATTGGGAGTTTGTGAGTGTAGTGAGCGAATTGCCTGCAAGCAAAAAAGGAAAACCTGTATGTATGCCTTAAGCAAGGGGAGGTGGGCCGTTTTTCTGGTCCCCCTTGTCCCTCGTGTTTAGCCCCATTAGTTTTCAGAATTTAAGACGTTCGTTCCATTAATTTGGCGATTTTAACACCTTTCGCCCCATTTCGTTGTCAATTGTAAGACCTTTCGTGCCATTTAGGTGTTGATTTTTTTCCTGGCGAGCGATAGCGAGCACGCAGTTTTAAGAAGGCCGGGACATTATACTACCGAAAAATTTACACATTTATCTTGAAGGGGGTCTAGGGGGTGTTTGTCTTAACTTGATGGAGGTCTAGCTAGGAAACTAAAAAATATATGAATAACTACAAAAATAGACCAAAACACAAACAGTATGTATGCCTTGGGGCCGATAATTACGTGTGTGTGTCGCCGTGTAGTATACGTGTGTATCGCCGTGTAGTATTACGTGTGTGTCGTCGTGTAGTATTACGTGTGTGTCGCCGTGTAGTATTTGTTCCTTTACATTGCCTTGTTTGCTTGTTACAATTACAGCATCATTCAATTAATTTAAGTCACTTTATCCATTTAATTTTATAATAATTGTCATATATATTTTCTCGCTACCGTCAGAGTGTGTTATTCAATAGAGGCATACATTTCTTTGCAATGGGGTGAAGAGTCTTATAATCGTCCAACTAAAGAGGTTTAACGTTTTAAAGTCTCCTATCCAAACTAATGGAGTATACCAGTGGGGTTTAAATAGCCCCTCTCGGCCCAGCTAACTAACCTTCTTTATGAGTTCCAACTGTTCTTCCCGAAGTAGCGTAACATCTTAAGGGGAGATTTCCACTCGAGGGATTTTTTTCTTGACCCCTTTCTCCCTCATGTTTAGCCCCATTGCTTTTGGTATTATAAAACGTTTGCCCCATTAGTTTAGCGATGTTAAGAACTTTCACCCCATATTAAGACCTTTCGTGCAATTCAGGTGTCGATTTTATCCTGGCGAGCGATAGCGAGCCTGTAATTTAAGAGGAACCGGCCTTCGGCCGGGACATCTTTCTACCGAAAAATTTACAAATTTATCTTGAAAGGGACTCAAGGGGGTGTAATTTTAAGATTGATGGAGGTCTAGGGAACAAACTAAATACCTCCCCTTAAAGAGGGAGCCAAGATATAACTACACATTTTCAACTGGTTTTTCCTAAGTAATATAACATCGCATGGAGGTAGCCAAGATATAAGGACAGTTATTATTTATTATGACACTTCCTAAAAATAATGTTCTTCCCTAGTAACATAACATAACATCGTGTGGAGGTAGCCAACATGTGCTTACTGCTCACATAAGTCCAATTCTTCTTCCTAAGTAACGTAACATAGTGTGAAGAAGGTAGTCTAGATATAAGAACATAAGAAAATGGGAGTCTGCAAAAAGCCGATCGGCCCATACAAGGCAGATCCCTGTCACACCCAACCCAAATTACAAGGCCCAATTATAGACCCATCTCACTAATACCTTGAGTACTGACCCCACCAAAACGGTCAGAGATTAACACAAGATATAACTGCACACTTCCAAATGGTATTCCTGAGAAGCATAACATCGTGTAGAGGTAGCCTGGATACGTTAACGCACTTTCAAATGTTCTTCCTAAGTAACATAACATCGTGTAGAGGTAGCCAGGATATTATTACACACTTCCAAATGGTATTCCTAAGTAACATAACATCGTGTGGAGGTAGCCGAGACACAATAACACCTTCCAAATGTTCTTCCTCAAGTATCATTACATAACATCGTATGGTGGTAACCAGGTTATAATTACACACTTCCAACTGTTCTTCATAACTATCATAACATCGTGTGGAGGTAGCCATGATGTAATTACAGGGGGTTGTTGTGATGTGGTTGAGAGGATAAACAATGGCCAACGTTATGTGAGTCGTGGTGTATGGTGGGTTCGTGGGAGGGTGTAGCAGCCACATGCATCACTGGCTGTGGTTGTGTGTGTGTGTGTGTCTGTGGCTATGTGTGTGTGTGTGGGGGAGGGGGGGGGGGGTGTAACTGTGTGGGTGGGGTTGGGGTGTCTATGTGTGGGTATCTGTGGGTGTGGGTGTTTATGCATGTTTATGTCTGTGTGTGAGTGTATGTGTATGCATGTGTGTGTGTGTGTGTGTGTGTGTTGAGAGGCGGGAGGAACTTAAAACCTCTCCTGTCTAGGCTATTATAGTAGTTATCGTACTAAAGGTCGTCTATTATTCCCATTGATAACTTGTCACATAATTATAAACAATTACATTTATTTCTATCTATCTATCTATCAATTGCCTGACGCCGTGATTCCCGAAGGAGTGGCCATTTATTTGATGTAACCGAAGGTGAGTAGTGGTGAGCGAGTCCTTGGGAATGTGCGGCCATATGCATCACTGACTGTGGTAGTGTATGTGTGTGTGTGTGTGTGTGTGTGTGTGTGTGTGTGTGTGTGTGTGTGTGTGTGTGTTGTGAGGCGGGAAGGACTTTAAACCTCTCCTGTGTAGTGTGTATGTGTGTGTGTGTGTGTGTGTGTGTTGAGAGGCGGGAGGGACTTTAAACCTTTCCTACCTGGGCTATTATTGTAGGTACCGTATTCGAGGTGGCCTATTATTCCCGTGTGTGTGTGTGTGTGTGTTAGCGTCTGTGTGTGTGGGCTTATGTATGTGAGTGTGTGTTTGTGTGTATGTTGTGAGGCGGGAGGGACTTTAAACCTTTCCTGCTTAGTGTGTTTGTGTGTGTGTGTTACTCACTTACTTGTTCGTCAAGGGGAATCCACGCAATGCGAGCTAAGCTCATTATTATCGCCCCTCCTTAACTGGGAATGTATTGCGTGAAATGCATGTTACGTGTTTATGTATCGTTGGAATGGCTATGGATGTGTGTGTAGTCTGTATTTTAGCAAATTGGCGACATCTGGAAACGAAGGCTTAGGGTTAATCTGTACGGTACCATTCTCACTACGGTACCAGTCTCACCCGAAGGCTTAGGTTGACCAGTAGCTTAGGTTGACCAGTACGATACCCATCTCACCTTGTAACCGATCACCAACCCCAGATGGGACGTCACAACTTCGTCCACTTATACCAGGTTCCTATTTATACTGCTAGGTGAACAGAGGCTACACCGTTAGGAGACTTGCCCAAATGTCTCTTCCCCGCCCGGGTCTCGAACCCGGGACCTTCTGGTTGTGAGCCAGACGCGCTATCAGTTACGCCACGGGGAGGTATGTGTTACTCAGTTACTTGTTCGTCAAGGGGAATCCACGCAATGCGAGCTAAGCTCATTATTATCGAGACTCCTTAACTGGGAATGTATTGCGTGAAATGCATGTTAAGTGTTTTATGTACTGTTGGAATGGCTGTGGATGTGTGTGTAGTCTGTATTTAGCCAATTGGCGACATCGGAAACGAAGGCTTAGGGTGGATCTGTATGGTACCATTCTCACTATAGACGGTACCGTCTCGCCCGAAGGCTTAGGTAGCCATCAGCTTAGGTGAACCATATGATACCCATCTCGCCTTGTACCATTTTTGCCAACCCCAGATGGGACGTCACAACGTCGTTCACTTATTCCAGGTACCTATTTACAGCTAGGTGAACTGAGGCTAACACATGAAAGGAGACAAGCCCAATTTGTCTCCGCCCGGCCAGGGATTGAACCCCCGACCCCTCGTGTGAGACGAGACGAGAGCTCTACCTACTAGGCTACGGGCTGTGTGTGTGTGTGTGTGTGTTGTGAGGCGTGAGGGACTTTAAACCTTTCCTACCTTTGTTATTATTATAGCTACCGTATTCGAGCTAGCCTATTATTTCCATTGATAACGTGTCACATAATTCTAACCAATTTACTTGTTTTGACGTACCCGTAACCTACTAATTATCTTGTTCGTCTATTTGTATGCCATCTAAGCTCTTGAATATGCCGAAATTAACTATGTATATATTTGTTGTCTATAACTTATCTATATTTACTCGTTATATACTACATTCATATGTTTTTAGATTCACTATTAACAGCACCGGTTCTATGTTGGATATCAAATTCGTGACCATGAATTTCCAGTTCTTGTAGTGGGTTCCTCCTCCTCCTCCTCCTCCTCCTCTTTTTCTTCTTCTTCTTCTCCTCCTTCTCCTCCTCCTCCTCCTCCCCTTCTTCTCCTCCTTCTTCTTCTTCTTCTTCTTCTCTGGTGAAGGTATTGAGGGATAAACCTTTAGAATTCTTCGTCTTCTTCTTCTTCTTCTTCTTCTTCTTCTTCTGGTCTGGTGAAGGTATTGAGGGATAAGCCTTTACCATTCTTCTACTTCTTCTTCTTCTTCTTCTTCTTTCGTGCTTGCTTGTTACGGAAACTTTCTTGATTCTTCGGGACCGACCTTTGCATCGGCGTTAGCTCAGATGACAAAGATGGAAGTGTTAAGGGGAGATGCGTCGTTGTTCTGGTCCCCCCTTCTTCCTCGTGTTTAGCCCCATTCATTTTGAGATTATAAGACGTTCGGCCCTTTAGTTTGACGATTTTAACACCTTTCACCCCATTTCGTTGTCAATTTTAAGACCTGTCATGCAATTTAAGTGTCAATTTTATCCTGGCGAGCGATAGCGATCCTGTGATTATAGGAGGAACCGGCCTTTGGCCGGGATTTTTTTCTACCGAATAATGTACAAATATGTCTTGAAGTGGGGGTCTTGGGGGTGTTTTTTAAGCTTGATGGAGGTCTAGGGAGGAAATGAAAAAACATGATAAATACATATGCACCAAAAATACGCCAATCCCTCCTTAAGTGGGTGAGTTATCATAAGCACTTTAATTAACCCTTTCATGCCCTCTTATATACTGTATATCGAGAGTGTGGCGTTATATCTTAATAGAGGATGCGGGTGATAGGAAAACCCCACACACCAGACCCATACGATCTTCCCACTGCACTTACTTGGAGATGATATACTAACACCTCTCTCCATACTTCACGTCCTTCCTAAGCTGCAGAAAATCATCTAGTAATAGCCATACCCCTATATTGCTTAAGGGGGGATGGTTCACTTTTAGGTAAACAATATGTCATTGATTAATTATTTTTCTAGTGTTCTCCCTAGACCTCCATCAAATTGAAAAAAAAAAAAAAAAAAAAACAACAACATCCATTAGAGCCCCTTTCTAGCTTAATTTGTACAAGGCCGATTCTTCCAAAAATACAGGCTCACTATCGTTCGCCAGGGAAAAAAAGGACACCTAAATAGCACGAAAGGTCTTAATATTGACAAAGATATGGGACGAAAGGTCATAAAATCGACAAACTAATGCGTCGAACGTCTTAAAATCGGAACACTAATGGGACTAAACATGAGGGAGAAGGCGAGACCAGAAAAACAACCCATCTCCCCTTAATAGAGGATGCGGGTGTTGGGAAAAAACCCCGCACCGACCCACGATCTTCCTACTGCACTGTAATTAATGGCGGAAATAAAACAAGGTATATTGATGCATTGGGTATTTTAATATTTTGACTATCTATTCATATTCTAGATGTGTTTATTACCACCAGTATACCTTTAATTTGTTAGCTTATTATGGACACTTCAATTAACCTATCTATACTTATAATATTTAAACTGTGTCCACGCTGATATATTATTTTAGAGTATATATAAAAAAGGTATATATAATAATTGGGTATATTGGTAGTGATGCATCTGTCTATCCTTGTATAAGATGGGTTTAATACCACCAATATAGCCTACCTTTAAGGGGAGGTATTTAGTTGGTTCCCTAGACCTCCATCAACCTTAAAATTACACCCCCTTGAGTCCCTTTCAAGATAAATTTGTACATTTTTCGGTAGAAAAATGTCCCGGCCGAAGGCCGGTTCCTCTTAAATTACAGGCTCGCTATCGCTCGCCAGGATAAAATCGACACCTAAATGGCACGAAAGGTCTTAATATGGGGTGAAAGTTCTTAAAATCGCTAAACTAATGGGGCAAACATTTTATAATATCAAAAGCAATGGGGCTAAACATGAGGGAGAAAGGGGTCAAGAAAAAAATCCCTCAAGTGGAAATCTCCCACCTTTAAATGGGTATATTATTATGGTCAATGTAATTACCCTTGGCCACACCGACACTACATTACCGTATCGTAAATACTGTATGTGATCCCCTCGCTCTAGACTGGGACGACGATTTGATTCATCGTAATTTAGCTATCAATAGACGATATAATTACACTTTGGAATGATCTGTGGAAGGCAAAGGGTTCACTTTTTGGGCGAATTTTGCATGTATGCATTATTTTTCTAGTTTCCTCCCTAGACCTCCATCAAACTTGGAAAAATACCCATTAGATCCCCCTTCTAGATAAATTTGTACATTTTTCGGTAGAAAAGTGTCCCGGCCGAAGGCCGGTTCTTCCAACAATACAGGCTCACTATCGTTCGCCAGGGAAAAAATCGACACCTAAATAGCACGAAAGGTCTAAATATTGACGAAGAAATGGGGCGAAAGGTCTTAAAATCGACTAACTAATGGGGCAAACATCTTAAAACTAAGGGGGATAAACATGAGGGAGAAAAGGGTCCAGAAAAGTGACCTATCTCCCCTTGGTGTCTCTTTTTCTTCTGCTCTCATTTGGAAGGACCATATTACCAGTCTTGCTAAGGCAGCCTCCCAGAAGCTGGGTGTGCTCAACCGCCTTAGGGGGTTCTTTTCCCCTGCACAGCTTCTTGCTCTGTACAGGGGCATAGTGCGCCCTTGTATTGAGTATTGTTCACATGTGTGGGGAGGTTCCTCTCACACCGCTCTCCTAGACAAAGTTGAAAGGAAGGCCTTTCGTATCATTAACTCCCGTACACTCACCAACTCTCTGCAATCTCTCTCTCTCTTCGCCGCAATGTTGCATCTCTCTCGCTATTCTATCGCTACTATAATAATCAGTGTTCCTCAGAGCTATCCCAGTGCATACCACCTCCTTTACGTAGGGCACGTGGTACCCGTCTTGCAACTCAATCCCACCCCTACTCTGTGCAACTCTCCAACCCAAGAGTGAAACGTTACTCTCAAACTTTCTTCTACTCAACATCTGAGCTCTGGAACTCTCTCCCAGAATCAGTCTTTCCCTCTTCCTATGACTTAAATTGCTTCAAACTCCGTGTGTCCAGGCATTTTGGCTCGAACGTCCCTTGATTTTGGCCCTGTCACTCTTTCAACTATGGGGGAGGCACTCGCTATAGGCAGTTATGCCTTTTGCCCCCTTCAATCACATAGAAAAAAAAAAAAAAAAAAAAAAAATGAGATAATTGTGTTCTTTGTTTCCTAGAGTTCCTATATGTATTGTGTATGTATTTGTGTTGTTTAGATGGGTACATAAGTCAAGCTGTGTCTGTGTAATCCATAGGGTTATTCTCTCTCTCTCTCTCTCTCTCTCTCTCCCCCCCCCCCCCCCTCTCTCTCTCGTCACACCTTCACCACCCCTCTCCTTTTCCGACCTCACCCATTCCTGGTACACATTGGAATCTCTCACACACACACACCCATGCGCGCACACACACACACACACACACACACACACACACATACACACATTCACACTCTATCTATCTATCTCTCCATACCTTCACCACCCCACTCCCCTTCCGATATCACCCAATCCCTAACTTGATATAAATTCCTTCTCTCTCTCTCTCTCTCTCTCTCTCTCTCTCATAATCCGCGTCATAATCCTCAAGGGGTTAACCCTTCGAGTACTTACTGGTGACGTCTATGTCATATTTCAACTGAATTTAGACGATTTTATGAAGCTTAAGAAGGATATAAGGTAGCTAAGACGATTCATGGAGTCTGTAGCCTTTTAATTGGTAGACGTTCTTCCTAAGCTTGAGTAAAATCGCCTAACCATTGCCAGAATATAATAAAAAGGATGCCACCGGTACTGAATGGGTTAAAGTGAGGTTTTAAATTTATTCCCTAGACCTCCATCAAGCTTAAAATTACACCCCTTTTTTTCGCCAGGAAAAAATCGACACCTGGATGGGGATTAACGTCTTAAATCAGTAGGCTAAATGGGGCCAAACGGATACAACCCAGAGAGAGCGAGGGAGAAAGAGAGAGAGAGAGAGAGAGAAAAAAAAAACGAGGTGGGCTCCCTCAAATAATACCGATAAGTCCGATAGTGTCATAATAAAACCTTGGGGTGAATCAAGGTTAAGAGATATCTCTTAACCTTGGGGTGAATATGGCTCTAGGAAAGATCGACCATTCTCTTATTGGCAGGAGTTAAGCCGGTATCACACGAATGCTTTTTCGCTCAACATTTATCCTCAACACTGGTCTGACAGCTTATGAGGTTAACATTTGAAATATTTCGGTCATCTAAATTCATCTATCATCAGTTAGTTTCCGATACCAGTACAAAATATTCCAGAAATGTTACTAGAAATTTTTTGATCATCGAATGTTGACTAAAAAAGCTCTCGTGTTATACCTGTTTCAGCAGCTGACGTCCATATTAAGCGTAGCAGACACAACAGGCCATATTACCCTAAAGCCGGTATCACACGAGAACTTTTATAGTCAACATTCGATGATCACAAAATTTCTGGCAACATTTCTGGAATATTTTGCACTGGTATCGTAAACTAGACTGATGATAGATGAATTTAGGTGACAGACAAAGTATACATGTTGACCTCATAAGCTCCCAGACCAGTGTTGAGGATAAATGTTGAGTGAAAATGCGCTCGTGTGATACCGGCTTAAGGGGAGGCAGATCGTTTGTTTGGTCTATTAATTCATTTATTCATAAATTTTTTTAGTTTCCTCCCTAGACCTCCATCAAGCTTAGAAAAACACCCCCTAGATCCCCCTTCAAGATAAATTTGTACATTTTTCGGTAGAAAAATGTCCAGGCCGAAGGCCGGTTCTTCTTAAAATTGCAGGCTCACTATCGCTCGCCAGGAAATAATTGACACCTAAATGGCACGAAAGGTCTTAACATTAACAACGAAATGGGGCGAAAGGTCTTACAACCGCCAAACTAATGGGCCGAACGTCTTATAATCTCAAAACTAGTGGGGCCAAACATTAGGGAGAATTAAGGGGGTCCAGAAAAACGGTCTGCCTCCCCTTAACCTTGCTCCCCTGCCTCGATCATTAGCGGGGCAATATAAGGTATCCCATTTGCTCGGTCACACCTGTATGTCTGTGTTGGTTGGACAATGGCTTTATTATAAGGAGAGATGGGTCGGGTTTTTTTTTCTGCCACTTAACACTATTTGCTGCAACGTCTCGGTTTTTTTTTTATGGTATTTTGTTTAATTATTATTGGTTTTTATTTTGTTTATTATTTTGTTAATTATTATTGGTTTTTATTTTGTTTAATTATTATTGGTTTTTATTTGCTTTAGCCATTTTTGAACAATGTGTTTTTATTTTACCCGCTAGACTTGGAAAAACGCCTCTCCAAACCCCCTTCAAACTAAAAAAAAAACGTCCCCCAGACCCCCTTCAAGCTAAATGTCCCGGCCAAAGGCCGATTTCTCCCAAATTGCAGGCTCGCTATCGCTCGCCCAGGAAGAATCGACACCTTATTGGGTTGAAGCATCATATAATCGCAAAGCTAATGCGATGAAACGACTTAAAATCTCCAAGCTAATGGAGTAAAACTGGGAGGCTCCAAATTTGGCCCGCCCTGCACCTAATAGGGTTAAGGCATACCCATATTGGAAAAGTCACGTGTATGACCCTGGATGGAGCAAAATTATCTCTATAGAATTCTTCGAGCCACTTACATTCTTCGAGCCACTTGCATTCTTCGAGCCACCTACATTCTTCGAGCCACTTACATTCTTCGAGCCACTTACATTCTTCGAGCCACTTACATTCTTCGAGCCACCTACATTCTTCGAGCCACTTACATTCTCAGTTTCTCACCATTAAACGTGACAATACAACTGCTGCCACTAGGATGTTAAGGGGAGATTTCCACTTGAGGGATTGTTTTCGGGATCCCTTTCTCCCTCATGTTTAGCCCCATTGCTTTTGAGATTTTAAGACTTTCGCCCCATTAGTTTGACGATCTTAAGAACTTTCGCCCCATTTCTGTCAATTTTAAGACCTTTCGTGCCAATTAGGTGTCGATTTTTTCCTGGCGAGCGATAGCGAGCCTGTAATGTAAGAGGAATCGGCCTTCGGCCGGGACATTTTTCTACCGAAAAATGTACAAATTTATCTTGAAAGGGGGTCTAGGGGGTGTAATCGTAAGCTTGATGGAAATATAGGGAACAAACTAAAAACCTCCCCTTAAGAAGAAGTGTTTGTTTATTCTGGACCCCTTCTCCCTCATGTTTAGTCCCATCAGTTTTGAAATTTTAGGACATTCGCCCCATCACTCTGGCGATGTGTGTGTGTTTTTTTTAAAGAATGATCTAGATCTAGGAAGCAACCCACCCCCTGGGGTAAGGGGAGATTTCCACCTGGAAGATTTTTTTCTGGACCCCCCTCTCCCTCATGTTTAGCCCCATTGCTTTTGAGATTTTAAGACGTTCGCCCCATTAGTTTGGCGATTTTAAGACCCCTTGCCCCATTTCTGTCAATTTTAAGACCATTCGTGCCATTTAGGTGTCGATATTTTCCTGGCGAGCGATAGCGAGCCTCTAATTTAAGGGGAATCGGCCTTCGGCCGGGCCATTTTTCTACCGAAAAATGTACAAATTTATCTTGAAAAGGGGTCTAGGGAGAGTAATTTTAAGCTTGATGGAAGTCTAGGGAATCAACTAAAAACCTCCCCTTAACCCCTTCTGTACCGCAACGTCTCTCTAGTTTTATTCTAGCTATATACACACGATTTTATGCAGCTTAAGAAGGACCTGTGGTGGTAAAAAGGGTTAAATGAGATAGTTAGAAGCCTGTTTCTTGCTCGAGGCCCTTTACATAAACTCAATCCAATCGTCTAATAGTAGCCAGACAAATGTGACAAAGCCGTCGTCGGTACAGAAGGGGTTAAGGGGAGATTTCCACTTGAGGGACTTTTTTCTTGACCCCTTTCTCCCTCATGTCTAGCCCCATTGCTTTTGTCCTTCCTTAACCCCTTCTGTACCGGCGACGTCCTTTTCCCTTTATTCTGGCTACCATTAGACGACTTTACTCAGTTTAAGAAGGATGTCTACCATTTAAAAAGCTGTAGACTATCTCAATTAATTCTTCTAGCTATACCATATATCCCTCCCCAAGCTATATACAATCGTCTAAATCTAGCTGAAATAAAGTACAATAGACGTCGCTGGTACAGAATGGGTTAATAATGCCACGTGAATAATGCAAAAGGTGTCTCGACTCGAATTAACGAGAGGATGCGATACCATGTGGCTGTGGTAGTAGTTTCGTTGTACCTGGTGGGAATTTGGGAAAACCCGAGTGCGAGACAGGGGGGGGGGGGAGGGAGGGAGGATTGAAGAGAGGGAGTGAATGATGGAAGGAAGGAAGGCAAAGAGGGAAGGATCGAATGAAAGGTGGATAGATGGAGGAAGGAAGGGAGTGAAGGAAGAAGGGAGGTAGGTTTCCGTAGGTGGATAGATGGATGGATGGATGGATGGAGGAAGGAAGGGAGTGAAGGAAGAAGGGAGGTAGGTTTCCGTGGGTGGATGGATAGATGGATGGATGGATGGATGGATGGAGGAAGGAAGGGAGTGAAGGAAGAAGGGAGGTAGGTTTCCGTAGGTGGATAGATGGATGGATGGATGGAGGAAGGAAGGGAGTGAAGGAAGAAGGGAGGTAGGTTTCCGTAGGTGGATAGATAGATGGATGGAGGAAGAAGGAAGGGAGTGAAGGAAGAAGGGAGGTAGGTTTCCGTAGGTGGATAGATGGATGGATGGATGGATGGAAGAAGGAAGGGAGTGAAGGAAGAAGGGAGGTAGGTTTCCGTAGGTGGATAGATGGATGGATGGATGGATGGAAGAAGGAAGGGAGTGAAGGAAGAATGGATGGAGGTAAGGAGAAAGGGAGGAAGGAGATTGGCTGGAAGAAGGAAGCAGGGAGGGAGGGAGGGAGGGAGTCAGGAAGGAGGTAGGGAGGATTAGAAGGATATAATATACTTAGAATGTTGTTTTGGAATATTAAAAACATATAATAAAGGAATATTTAATGGATAGAGAAATAGTTATCATATAGCATTTATTATGAATATATAATTTTGATAGGAACGTTAGAATAGTATTAAGGGGAGATTTCCACTTGAGGGATTTTTTCTTGACCCCTTTCTCCCTCATGGTTAGCCCCATTGCTTTTCTAATTTTAAGACGTTCGCCCCTATATTTTGACGATTTTAAGAACTTTCGACCCATTTCTGTCAAATTTAAGACATTTCGTGCCATTTAGGTGTCGATTTTATCCTGGCAAGCGATAGCGAGCCTGTAATTTAAGAGGAACCGGCTTTCGGCCGGGACATTTTTCTACCGAAAAATGTAAACAATTATCTTGAAAGGGGCTGAAGGGGGTGTAATCTTAAGCTTGATGGATATCTAGGGACCAAACTAAAAACCTCCCCTTAAGGTTTTCTTTCTCGAGCTCTCGTCCTTGTTTAGTTGACTAGTTGAATTAGAATAATGAATGGTTAGGGAACGTATATCTATATTTTATTAATTTCACCACAACACCAAACACCTCCAATTAAATTAATGAAAGCATATATGTGATACACCGGGATTCGAACCTGGGTTATCACACACATATTTTTCAACACTCTAACCATTCCACCAGATGGCATCAGTTCCCTGTTGTCTCATTGTAAATAATCTTTGTATGTTTATGCAATGTAATTTGATGTAGCCTATTTTGCGACAATACACTTATTTTTTGTACTTGAATTGAATTGAATTGAAGGAAAGAAGGAAGGGAGGGAGGGAGGGAGGAAAGAAAGAAAGAAGGGAGGGAGGGAGGAAAGAAGGAAGGGAGGGAGGAAAGAAGGAAGGAAGTACAAAGGAGTACAAAAGAAATCAAGCAACAACAGATCTAGTGACCCTTCTAGGCTGCTTGTCCTCCAAAACACTGAGGATCAAGTGTCCAACAACAGTGGTTTTAGACTGTGGGTTAAGGGAACATTGGAAAGGGAACTACTGCCCTGCCACTAACGTGGCCGAGGACTAGGAAGTATAGTAGGGCACACATGGGTTAGTAACCTGAGGGGAGGAGAGATAAAGTGTTATTCATTTACAAACGCAGGCATCAGTCGCGGGTTTGATGCGGAGATATTCTGTCTAGGCGGAATTTAAATGAAATCAACGGTGCTGCAGTCTCTATAAACGTTCGGGGAAGGCCCATTCCAACAAGTTGACAACTCGATTGAAAGAAGGAAATTCTTAGATTCGTGCGAAGTTGTTAAAAGATTTTACCAATAATTTTGCAACCGTTTTTTCCACCGCGTTGTAATTAGATTGGTCGATAGTGAAAGTACTTACTAGAGTTTCATATTGTCGATGCCTTTGATGATTTTGAACACTCTAAGTCGCCTCTTAATCTGCGCTGGGTTAAAGGAAATAAATTTAATTCTCTAAGACCGCTCTTCGTCTCTTATGGTTTTGTTCTTAGGCTAGGTATCCTTTTGGTAACTCTACGTTGAACCTCGTTCTAGCTTGTTTATATCTTTTTGGTAATAAGGGCACCAGGATTGAACGCAGTATTCCAGAAGAGGGCGAGACTCTAAGGAATTGTAAAGGGTTAGGATAACTTCTTTGGATTTATGCTCAAATGAACCTGCCTATAAAGCCAATTATTTTGTTTGCCTTCTTTACACCTTCTGCACAGTGATGACTCGGTTTGAGGTTACTCAGATATTGTTACTCCCAGATCAGTTTCTCTGTTTAACATTCTTAGCTGAGTGCCATTCATCGAATAGTTTGCTTTCTCATTTAGGTATCCGACATGTAGTAATTTACATTTATCCGCATTGAAACTCATTTGCCAGATTTGCGCCCGACATGACAATTTATCTAGATTGTGTTGGCATATCGTCAAACTTGTTCTTGTGAGGAGTACGCTATTTGCAATTGTTGTATCGTCAGCAAATTTTGAGATTGTGCAGGTGAGACCCTCATCTATGTCGTTGCGCGATTTGTAAAATTAGAAAGAGAATTGGTCCTAGTACCGATCCCTTGGGGTACCCCGCTACTTATTCATTGGTCCATTTAGATGCCTCTACCGTTTATGACTACCCTTTGCTTTCTGATGCTGAGCCAATTTTCTATCCATTTCAACACACCGTCTTGTATTCCATGCGCTTTTAGTTTTAGCAGTAAACGTTTGTGGGAACTTTGTCAAAGGCCTTTTGAAAATCAAGGTATATTAATATCTACAGCTTTACTCTCATCGTAGAGGTTGAGGATATCGTGGAAGAAGTCTAAGAGGTTGGGTTAAACAGGACACGTTTTTTTACGAAAGACCGGTGTTTGAGTATCTTTAAGTATGTTATTTTCCTCTAAGTTTGATTTACGAGGTCTGTCTCGTATCACCGTTTTTCTAGCATTTTACATACAACTGAGGTTAAGGCTAATTGGGTTACTGGGTAGGGATTTGCTGCCTTTTTGAATATCGGTGTTACGTTGGCTAGCTTCCACTGATCAGGCATAGTTTCCAGATTCTGCAAGGATTTATTGAATATTAATGTCAGTGGTTTGGAGAGCTCATTCTTAGATTCCTTTAGAAACTCTAGGCGAGATTGTATCAGGTCCTGGCGTTTTATTTACCTTGAGTTTATCTTTCAAACAATTCAATACTTCTCTCTCTGTAACGGTGATATTGCTTAGAACATCTGAATTATCAACTGAATCGGCGGATGGTTTGTAGGGAGGATATCACTGAGGTCTTCTGTTGTAAAAACTGATGCAAAGAAGGTATTGAGGGCATTACTCATTTGTACTTCGTCTTTGGTGTATTCTCCTTTTTCATCGACACACCTAACGGTCCAACAGTTGAAAGTAACTACTTTTTTCTTTCTGATATAACTATAGAATTCTTTCGGGTTTGTTTTACTTTGATTCGCAATATGTAACTCTAAGGTCTTTTTACTTTGCTTAATTAACGTTTTGGCTTTGCGTCGTAGCTTTCTACAAATTTCACCCGTTCTTCGTCATTTTGTGAGGATTTTAATCTATCATTAGCAATTTTTTTTTAGCAAGCAGGCAGTTTGAAATATCTTTATTCCACCATTTGGGCTTATTATTATGGCCTGGACGCCGTATTTTCGATGGTATGCAGTCTTGCACTGCTTTTAGGTAAGTGGTTTCGAATAACTTCCAAGATGTATTTATGTCGTTATTGTTAATTAAAAAGCTCCAGTCAGTTTCTTTAAACATAGCTCTAAGTTTATGGAAGTTTGCTTTCTTGAAATTAGGGACTTTTTCGATGCTACTATTTGGTTCGTTACTAGTAAACTTTAAAGTGAAAGTTATCGTAAAAAGTGAGGGAGGGAGGAAAGAAGGAAGGAAGTGAGGGAGGGAGGAAAGAAGGAAGGGAGGGAGGAAGGAAAGAAGTAAGGGAGGGAGGGAGGAAAGAAGGAAGGGAGGGAGGGAGGACAGAAGGAAGGGAGGGAGGGAGGAAGGAAGGCATTTTCGGAGGGGGAGGGAGGACAGAAGGAAGGAGGGAGGAAAGGGGAAGGAAGGAAGGGATGGAGGGGAAAAGCAACAGAAAAGAAGGAAGGGAGGGAGGAAAGAAGGAAGGGAGGGAGGGAGGAAAGAAGGAAGGGAGGGAGGTAGGAAGGAAGAGAGGGAGGGAGGAAAGAAGGAAGGGATGGAGGAAGGAAAGAAGGAAGGGAGGGAGAGAGATGGATAAAGGAAGGAAAGAAGGAAGGGAGGGAGGGAGGAAAGAAGGAAGGGAGGGAGGGAGGAAAGAAGGAAGGGAGGGAGGGAGGAAAGAAGGAAGGAAGGAAGGAAGGAAGGAAAGAAGGAAGGGAGGGAGGGAGGAAAGAAGGAAGGAAGGGAGGAAGGAAAGAAGGGAGAGAATGAGTGGTTCCGCCTATTAGACACAGTAAATATCCCAGACACGTGAAGGGTTTGTCACACTGAATTTTACACCATATTATCGGAATGTCCTTGGTCGCAAAGAATGAAGCGGACTTTGTAAAAAAATGTTTAATATACTCGTCTATCTATCTATCTATCTATCTATCTATTATCTATAGCTCAGGCCCCAATAAAAACTTTTTCCTATTACAAAAAAAAAAAAAAAAAAAAAAAAAAAAAAAAATAATAATAATAATAATAAAAAAAAAAAAAAAAAAAAAAAAAAAAAATAATAATAATAATAATAATAATACCATACTCGTAGATAGATAAATAGACAGAAGTTTATTGACCACAAAATTACATCTCATAATTAGATTGATATCCAGTGTTCAATAAATGGATATATAATCGTAATCATGTAAGTGTCTTGATGGTGTAATGGTTTGAGTGTTGACGGTCTGCATATGGTAACCCAGGTTCGAATCCCGGTGGATCATATGCTTTCATTAATTTCATTGGGAGTTTCTTGGTGATGGGAGTGAAATAAGTAAATTATATATACCGTATATATAATATAAAGGCACAGAGAGAGAGAGAGAGAGAGAGAGAGAGAGAGAGAGAGAGAGAGAGAGAGAGAGAACGATGACTCAAGGTGCGCGAGTTCAGTAATAATGTCTATTATATAATGTTGGGAAGACTGAAGGAGGGGGGGGGGGGGAATCTTTTGTAATCGTTACAAAATGTGAATGCAACTTCTTTGATATGGGCCACCTTCAATTAGCAAACACTGCTGCACATGTCTTTGTGGCTGGTCCATTAAGGGAGCCCACCTCGTTTTTTTTTTTTTATCTTTCTCTCTCTCTCTTTTTTTTTTTTTTTTTTTTTTATCCATTAGGTCCCATTCAGCCTACTGTTTTAAGACGTTTACCCCCATCCAGGTGTCAATATTTTCCTGGCGAGCGGTAGCGAGCCAGCATATATATTTTTGTTCTGACAGCAAGCTAAATTTTTACATTTTTCGATAGAAAAATGTCTCCGGCAAAGCCGGATTTCTCCATACAATGCTGGCTCGGTATCGCTCGCCAGGAGAAAATCGACACCTGGATGGGGATAAACGTCATAAAACAGTTGGCTGAATGGGGCCGAATGGATACAAGCCAGGGAAAGAGAGGAAAGGTAGAGAAATATAAAAACAAAAAAAGCCGGTGACCCTCCTTAAGGGTTCCAAATGTTTGTCAAGTTCGTTGGCGCTACCTATAGTGGTGACAATGGTGATAGTTGTCCCCTCCCTGGACACTAATGGGCCACTGTTGTTGTTCTTGTAGCCGGGGTTCAAGCCGTAAACAAGGTCCTTAACTCACAATGCAGGGCTTCATTAGCGTCACATTTATTATCATTATTATTATTATTATTATTATTATTATTATCATTATTATTATTATTATTATTGTTATTATTGTTATTATTATTATTATTATTTATTATTATCATTATTATTGTTATTATTATTATTATTATTATTATTATTTATTATTATTATCGTTATTATCGTTATTATTATTATTATTATTATTATTATTTATATTATCATTATTATTGTTATTATCATTATTATTATTATTATTATTATTATTTATTATTATAATTATTATTGTTATTATTATTATTATTATTTTTCTATTTACTTATATATTTATATATTTATTGTTTTTAGTTTCCTCCCTAGACTTCTATCAAACTTCGATAAATCCCCCCCAAGACCCTCCCTTAGAAAAATAATGCATACATTTTTCGGTAGAAAAAAGGTTCCGGCCAAAGGCTGATTCCTCCTGAATTGCAGGCTCGCTATCGCTTGCCAGGACAAAAAATGGACCTCTAAATGGCGCGGAAGG